>JALIGW010000002.1:93396792-93919292 GCA_023053685.1 Diadophis punctatus similis
GAGAGACACGCAGATTTTTATTTTCTGCTGAACTGCAAGGGGGTAAGTGAATAACTATAAATGTCTGTAGAATGTTCAAATTATTAGACTTATTTTTTAAAGACTGCTTTATTATTGTTCTAGAGCCAGGGGTCTCCAACCTTGGCAATTTTAAGACTTGTAGACTTCAACTCCCAGAATGTTAGCTTTGCTGGCTGTGGAATTCTGGGAGTTGAAGTCCACAAGTCTTAAAGTTGCCAAGGTTGGAGACCCCTGTAAATCTAGACAACTTAACAAAATAAAGAAGCTTTTTAAAATAAATGCTTGCTCTGAAGAGGCCCAGTGCTATTGTATCTTCTTTTAAATAATAGAGAATAATGTATACTTCCAGAAATTTTAATTAATTTTAACAGCTCTGTACAAGTATAGTCTGAAATGTAACAGTGTCCTTTTTAGTATTAGAGTTAAATCCTGACTTACCTTGGAGTAGATCTATTTAAATAATTGGGAGGAGTTAGTGTGACTACATTTAAGAAAACTTTCTGGCATAATGTACATTTCTCCAATTCTTTGCTATCTCTATGGGTCAGGCACACATGCACAGAAATACACAGCAAGCAGTGTATATCATCTGTACTATTTGCTGTTTGGCAAATTGCTTGGAGGCAGAGGCCTTTTTCCTTGTTTTCCTCCCCCAAAACTAAGGTGCGTCTTATCATGTTTTTACTGTTTATACTTTGCTTTAATCATATATGCTTGACAAATAAAACAAACAAACAAACAAACTAATGTGCTTAGCCATAACGATAACAATAGCACTTAGATTTATATACCGCTTCACAGTGCTTTACAGCCCTCTCTAAATATTTAACACAATATTTAAGGCTTGGCCCTGTCTGCTTATAACTCATCATCTGTAATATGTGCCAGGAAAAACCATGACTCTGCAACTTCTGATAAATTCATATTTTCCGAGTTAACTCAGCTCAAAGTTATCAGCCAGAGTCAAAGAACCTAGGCCCAGGGGAGGTGAGTAATTTCAACCCAAATGACAACACAGATAGCCATAGGCTGGTTTCCACTCTAGCCACAGTAACTTCATGCTGAAGGACCATGTTAGATAGGCTTGAGTTCGATCCTAGGTAGAGGCAGATGTAAGGGTCTCCTGCTTGGGCAGGGGATTGGACTAGATGACCTGCAAGGTCCCTTCCAACTCTGTTAATCTGATCTGACTTCATACCACTTAGAAAATAACCCCTAGAATTGTACATTGTATTTTCTCTAAGGGGACAAAAGAACTATGTGAGACTAATTGGGTATCAAACAAGAGCTGTTCATGAACATTTGCTACAAATACTTTAGCACGGACCACTCTAAATAATACTACTTTAGACCTGGAATTGACTTTGTGCCATTCTTACTGGAAATTTCTGAACTGATGTTTTCATAGTGATTGGAGTTTTTCATTAAACCCACAAAGCCATTGTATTATTTGTTAAGGGACTAAAATGTAATTACATTGTACAATCATAAGCAATTTTCTAAATGATTTATTTTGCAGCAGAAACGAAGAGGTAAGCAAGGATTTTCAGAAAGAGTTTTCCTTCATTATAGATCTTCAAACAGGGCTGGAGGCTCAACAGTTAGTCAATAGTGAACCTATCCTGAGCAAAGGTTGGACGAAGTAACTCTATGGTTCTCTCTTCCAGCTCTATGATTCTACAAATAGTCAGAATCAGAATCAGAATAGAGCTGGAAGGGACCTTGGAGGACTTCTAGCTCAAGCAGGAGACCCTATACCATTTCAGATAAGTGACTGTCCAGTCTCTTCTTAAAAACCTCCAGTGATGAAGCACCCACAACATCTGAAGGCAAACTGTTCCATTGGTTAATTGTCCTCACTGTTAGGAAGTTTCTCCTCAATTCCAGGTTGCTTCTCTCCTTGATTAGTTTCCATCCATTGTTTCTTGTCCTGCCCTCTGGTGCTTTGGAAAATAAATTGACCCCTTCCTCTTTGTGGCAGCCTCTCAAATACTGGAATACTGCTATCATGTCCCCCCCTTTTCTCTAGACTAGCCAAACCCAGATCCTCCAACCATTCTTCATATGTTTTAGCCTCCAGGCCTTTAATGATCTCAGTTGCTCTTTTTGCACTTTTTCCAAAGTCTCAACATCTTTTTTGTAATGTGGTGACCAAAACTGGATGCAGTATTCCAGGTATGGTCTTACCAAGGCTTTATAAAATGGTACTAATACTTCACATGATTTTGATTCTATGCCTCTGTTTATACAACCAATGATTGTATTAGCTTTTTTATTATATTATTATATTATATATTATATTATGTTATGTTATGTTATGTTATGTTATGTTATGTTATGTTATGTTATGTTATGTTATGTTATGTTATGTTATGTTATGTTATGTTATGTTATGTTATGTTATGTTATATTATATTATATTATATTATATTATATTATATTATATTATAATATTATATTTATTATATTATATTTATTATATTATATTTATTATATTATTATATACTTACAACCATAATTGAACCTAACATTTCTGTTGCTAAGTGAGACATTTAAGTGAGCTTTGCCCCATTTTATGCCCTTTCTTGCCACAGTTGTTAAGTGAATCACTAAACTTAAAGTAGTAACACAGTTGTTAAGTGAATCTGAATGTAAGCATCTGAATTTTGATCACATGAACATGGGGATGCTGTAAGTGTGAAAAATGGTCATTTTTTTCAGTGATGCTGTAACTTTGAATGGTCACTAAATGAACTGTTGTAAGTCAAGGATTACCTGTATTTTGGAGTAGGGAGAGAAAGAAGGGGAGTCTGAAATCAGAAACCCCCTCCTGCCACAAATCTCCAAAGCCACTTCTTTCCAATGTTAGGGAAGGTCTAGCAAGGGTTGATCTCAGATCCGTGCTTGAGGAATTGTCAATCCTGCTGGTTTCAAAAGAACTGTTTTCCCATCTTTCCCATTTCCCATCAGATCAGGGGTGGGTTGCTCACTTACCGATACCAGTGCTCTGTGCGCGCATCTCCATGTTTCGTGCGCATGTGTGCTCACTACACGCACATGCCCCCTCGCACGATTTTGCTTCTGTGCATGCGCGGAAGCAAAATCTCACCAAAATCTCACAAGGGGACATGCGCGGAAGCATGCGCAGAAGCAAAATCTCACCGAAATCTTGCACGCGTGTTCCTCCCCTGGTGAGATTTTGGCGAGATTTTGCTTCTGTGCATGCGCAGAAGCAAAAAAACCCAAAAATTCTTTTAAAAAGATGGTGATGCGCGCGACGGACCGCCGAAGACGGCACCGGAGCGGTTGCGCGCATATAGCGCCATCTGGTGGCTGCTACCGGAACGGCAGAGTGGACCGCACCGGTAGGAACCCACCACTGGCACAGTGGTGTATAGTCCTTTTCATAAAGAGGGAGGGAATTTGTGAAAAGGAGAAAGAAAAAGATGGGAAGCCACCACATGCTGACCTTCTCTCTCTCCTGCTTTGCCAGCAGGAGCCTCCTGTGACACAGCATGTTGCCTTGAGAGACAGGAGCTGACTGCTGCTTTAGAAAAATCAAACAGATTTTATAAAGAATAACACATCATGCTAGGGATGTGGAAGGAATTATTATGGCTGCAATGCCAAGTGATTCCCTGGATCCATACAGGCAGTCCTCGACTTACAACCACAACTGCGCACAAAAATGTCTGTTGCTAACCAGGACAGTTGCTATGTGAGTTTTACCTCGTTTTATGAACTTTCTTGCCACAGTTGTTAAGTGAATCACTGTTAAGTTAGGAACATGTTTGTTAAATGAAATCTGGCTTCCCCATTGACTTTGCTTGTCAGAAGGTCACAAAAGGGGATCACAGGACCCCGGGACACTGCAACCGTCATAAATATGAATCAGTTGCCAAACGTCTGAATTTTGATCATGTGACTGTGGGGATGCGGCAATGGTCGTAAGTGTGAAAAATGGTCATAAGTCACTTGTTTCAGTGCTGTTGTAACTTCAAATGGTCACTAAATGAATTGCTATAAGTAGAGGACTACCTCCCAAATGAATGTATAAGTGGAACGAGTGTTCCTGAGGGATCTGCGCTGCAACAATTTACACAAAGTATTTTTTTAAACTGTTTTCTCTTTTTTTCAAAAACAGGTAATAGCTGTCACAGGTGACTTTTAAAATGTGGCTACAAATGTCTACGCTAATGATAAAGTGACCTGTAGGTTATTTCAGGAAATGCAGTCATAGTTGTTGTTTTTTTTTCCCCTAGCATGCAGTGTCACTTTCACTCCTAAAAGACTTTTAATGGAATTTAAAACACTGTTTTCAAATCACTTTATAACCACCAAGTATATTCTTCTTTCTGCTCGGTTAGAATTTGTAAAATGTCTTTGGATGAACAGAATTAATTTAATGGAGAAAATTGGCAGAAGGCACTGAAAAAGGAATATGCACGAAGGTATCCATTTAACTCCACATAAAACTTTGGCTGGAAAGCAATATTTCCAGGGGAATATTATAAAAAATATTTTATATTGGCTGGAAAGTAATATTTCCAGGGGGGTGGAATCTGAGGATGGCAAAACAAGAATAAACCAGGCCTTTAATTGTCCCATTGAAGAGGAGAACTAACTTGTAAGTGTGGCTATGTCTTCAATTTAATGCCTCTTCTTTCCTTTCTTATCTGAGGCGAGAATTCCGTAGAACTGCTGGTTAAAATAAATGGAACCGCAATTTCCCACAAGCAATTATTTTGGTTTCAGGCCTATAATTGAGACATAGTGTTTACCTTCTGTAGGCAAACTTTAACGGCCCACTTGATAATCCACCACCAACCACAATATATTATTTTGTCTGCCTTTTATTTTATTTTTTTACTATTATTATTGATGCTTTTAATGCTTTTTGTTTGTGGTACTGGTCCGTGATCATAATAAAGATTTATTGACATTTTTTTTCCTTTTTTCATTTTAAACAAGAGATAGAACTCTTAAGTACCATATTTTTCAGACTATAAGACACACTTCCCTCCCCCCCCAAAAAAGTGGGTGGAAATGTCTGTGCATCTTATAGAGCGAATGTTGCCAAAGCCCCGCTCATCAGCCGGCCCCCACCCTTCGGCGTCTGCCTCCCAGCAATTTGCCTCCTTGCAGCAAATAGCAAACAGCCTGGTCAGCTTCAGCACAGCCTGATTTAACACGAGCAGCTGATTGGTGTTTGGATCAGCCTCGCGGAATACCAATGATCAGCTGTTCCAGGCTGTGGGGATCGCCGCCGCCCATTGCCGCTTCCATGTGCCCCATTTTCGGCCTCCACATGTCCTGTTTTCCGCACATCCCGTTCGGCGGTGATAGGCGGCAGCAGTGATCCTTGCCGGCTTGAATGGGCCAAAAGCACGGAGGCCAAAAACGGGGCACGCGGAGTCCAAAAATGGGACATGCCGAGGCGGCGATAGGCGGCGGCGATCCCCGCAGCCTGGAACAGCTGATCATTGGTATTCTGAGAGGTCAATCCAACCTCCAATCAGCTGCTCGTGCTAAGTCAGGCTGTGCTGAAGCTAACTAGGTTGTTTGCTGTTTGCTGCAAGGAGGCAAATTGCTGGGAGGCAGAGGCAGATTTTTTTTTTCTTGTTTTCCTCCCCAAAATCTAGGTGCATCTTATAGTCCGGCGTGTCTTGTAGTCTGAAAAATACAGTATTTGCTGAACTACAGCTCCAACTAAACATGTATTTCTTTTCTTTGATCTCTGTCATTTAAACTAAGATAACAGAAACTCATTTCTGACATAGTTTTATAATAATTGTCCCTTTTTGTTTTCATTTCCATAAAAATTACTGAGAACATATTCAAAAGTACTGAAGGCAAACAAGAGAAGGTTGGTGAGTAGGATTTGGAAAATGAACAGGCAGTTTATGGATGAGCTATCAGTTTAAAAAAAGTTCCTTTGAAAATCTGATATAAAGCTCTAAATATAAAGTGTTCAATATTTCCAAAATATTTCATTTAAAAACAATAAACAAGAATCCAATAAGATTTTAGTAGCTTAACAGGTAATCCTATTGACCTTCCCCTCTCTTCATGTTATTCTAGTTGCTTAATCCTCTGAAAATCCAAGCAATGAGCATTTAAATTCAGAATTTAAAAAAAAACCTGCATAAAGCCAAATGATAGTTTAGGAAGAACAATGGCTTGGAGAATGAATCCACTAATAATTACATTTTTTTCCACAAGTTGATAACTACCCATACAGCACATGAGATATCAGAAGATTAAAACCAGATTGAAAAATTCCATAGCATCTGGTGCTGTCACAATTGTAACAATGTTCCTTGGAGACCATTCACACATCCACCTGTCAATTATATTAACTGATGTACGTGGGTGGGTGGGTGGCAGAGAGGGAGGGATGGTGGGAGAGAGAGAGAGAGAGACAGACAGACAGACAGACAGACAGACAGACAGACACAGAATTACCCAGTTTCAACAAAATGTAGTTGTTTAGCTCTTGCTTGTATTAGAGAAACCCTCTAATTGAAATAATTCTTCCAATCTTCTTCAAGTATTAAAATATTATGTCTTTCTTGGGCTCACCCAAGTGCTATTTGGTTTTTTTTTTCTAGGTTGCTTAAAAGTAATCTGGGTTTAGCAGCTGGTTGAAATATCCCACTAATGTAACCACTTGCTTTTTGTGCATTTTATCTGAAAGCTTTTTGTTGCAGTGCATCTGTGTAATAGCGTCTCTTTTTAACACCTTGCTGAGAATAGAACAATGTCTTTAAATCCATTGCAAGTGCCCCTTGCAACAAACAGGAGCCAGTCTTAAAAAGAAAGAAAGCTTTCCACGGCCGCAGGGAATTGCTGCAAACAAAGGGTTTAGAAGAGCGAAGCCTCTTCCCTTGGAAATGGAAGAAAACGGGCTTCCCCAAGCCTCATGTTTGTGATAGTCATTGCAATCAGCCGTTCCCATGAGGCAGGTTGCACAAAGCACATCATGACCCATAGTCTGCACATGGTGAGCTAACAAAGTCCTTGTATACAATCTGGGATTTGGAGGAGCTTAGCCTTCACTTCTCAGTTGGGAAATATTCCATCAATACATCCAATACATCTACTTTACAGCAGTATCCAGCCAGAAGCTCTCAGAAAACCAAGCTACACAGGATGAAAGCATTTGCCTTGGGCATATAGCCTTCTCTTCCACCTGTCTTGTCTCTTGAAAGGTTCCCAATGCAGGCAGTTCTCAACTTAAGACCAGTCACTTAGTCACTGTACAAAGTTACAATGGATTTACTTGGGGCGTATGTACGACCCAGATTCAAAGATGCAATTATGGCCATTTGTGATATCCCAAAGTCAGATAACTGCATTTTACTACAGTTTTGGTGGAAACCAGCATTTACTTCCATTGTTCAACAAAACCGAAGCATGGGTTTGCCTAATGACACAGCATTTGCTTAATCGCTGCCCCCCCCCCAAAAAAGTTGTAAAATCAGGTCAGTTATATGGGTGACTTGATTTATGACTAAGTTGTAACCATGATGGGCATGCTCCATTATGGTGGTAACTCAAAAGCTACCTGAATTTGCCACTCTTCAGAGCCATACTCTAGTGCAGTGATGGCGAACCTTTTTTCCCTCAGGTACCGAAAGTGTGTGCGCGGACACTGTAGCACATACACGAGTGCCCACACCCATAACGCAATGTCCCTCCCGCACGTCCCGCCCCCTGCACATGCGCGTGTGACCCCCCCTGTTTGGCCTCACATCCCAAAACAGTGGTGGGAGGGGGGGAAGCCTCCTTTCCCCAAACAGAGCTGGGAGTGGGAAAAAGCCTCCCATCCCCAAACAGAGCTGGGAGTGGGAAAAAGCCTCCTTTTCCCTAATGGAGCTGGGAGGAGGAAAAGCCTCCTTTCCCCAAATGGAGCTGGGAGGGGGGGAAAGCCTCCTTTCCCCAAACGGAGCTGGGAGGAGGAAAAGCCTCCTTTTCCCTAATGGAGCTGGGAGGAGGAAAAGCCTCCTTTCCCCAAATGGAGCTGGAAGGAGGAAAAGCCTCCTTTTCCCTAACAGAGCTGTGAGGGGGGGAGCCTCCTTTCCCCAAATGGAGCTGGGGGGGAGCCTTGCGTGGCCAAACAGTGCTGGGGTGAAATCTCCAGAGATCTGGGAAGGCACGGGCCGCAGAAAGTTAGGAGAAAGCATGCGTGTCTGACCCGAAAATCAGCTGGCCGGCGGGAGGCACGGGCACATGCACAGTGGAGCTGAGCTGGTCAAGGGCTCGCGTGCCTGCAGAGAGGGCTCCACGTGCCACCTGTGGCACACGTGCCATAGGTTCACCATCACGGCTCTAGTGCATGTATAATCATTCTTAGTTGATTAACTAGGGGACTCTAATAAAGGATTCTAGTCATTTGGAGAAAAGACAAATAAATAATACCATGACTATCCCTGTTTGCAAACAAGAAAAGAAAAATAGCCTTTATTCCCCTCCATCCCCAAATATCTCTAGCAAGAGAGAGGAACAGCTAGCAATGATGGCCAGCCCAAGAAATGGATCTAGGACAATTTGCCAACTTGCTGTGGGACAACTCACCATGGTCAACTTGCCACAGGACAATTTGCCATGGGACAATTATAAGCAGGATAATTCAACACGGTTAATGTTATCAGCCACTGTTTCTTTGACATTGTTTCCATTTTTGTCAATGTCAAAGAATAGTAACAGACAGCATTTATCACATTGAGTTATCCAGCATGGAACTGCCCCCAATTGGCTGGCAAATTGGCTGTGGCAAAATGGCAATGGTAAGATGTTACAGCCATGGCGAGTTGTTCCATTCCACCAAGGAACCGCTCAGCTGAGTAGTGGCTCAGAAGAGGAGTAACTAAGTGGCCAGTCTGATGAACAGCTGAGTGGTTGGCCCGAGAAACAATTGACCAGCTAGGGAACAGCTAAGCAATGGGCCTAAGGAACAATGGAGTAGCCGGCCTGAGGAACAACAGAGTAACTAACACAAGGAACTGCTATGCAGCTGGCAGCTAGAGGAATGGCTGAGCAGTGTACCTATGGGCAATGAGCAACTGGGTGGCAGGTGTCTGGATAGCGGTCAAGAGGCAGGGTAGCCACCGGTGGAACCAGTGGAGTAGGTCAGGTTGTCCTAGACTCAACGTTCCTGCTTGAAGAAGAGGTGGCAGATGTGATGGACCATAGTGAAGAGGTGAATTCCCTAGGAGGGAGGGGTACAATCCAGATGAGAAAGAGGCAACTCAATCCAGGTAGTATGTGTGAGAGAAAGAGGGTGAAGAGAGACAGCCTCTCCCTAATAGTTCACAGAGTATATTACAGATGGAAATAGTAGAGGCATCAGGCTAGAAACTAGGAGACTATGACTTTTAGTACTACCTTAGCCACAAATCCAGCTGGGTGACCCTGGGCTTGTACCTATCTCTCATCACTGGGAAGAAAGCAATGCCTATAGGGGTTAAACAATAAGGAACTGAACTTGGAAGATTTGCCACTTGTTATTCTTGGTTTTGGGCCTAGTCATGGCTAGGAAGGTCTTTGCTCAACTTCATGTTGTGTGCCAGTTCCTGGGTAGGGACTGGTATTGCTTTGTAGGTTTACTTTGAGTGGGTGGTTTTGCTCAAGACCCCATTGAAGTAAAATGCTCTTGGAAACTCTGAATACTTCCATTGATGTGCAGAAAGAGTAATATTTGTGTGCAAATAAAAAGCCTTTGTATACAATTGGCATCCATGCTGTCTCTCGCTCAAAGCGCAAGCTATTTCATTACTCCCAAATGTTGCTATTTCTCTAATCAGACTGAGAAAATAGTCTGCTCCATTAAAATAAGAAAGAAAGGAACAACTAAAAGTAAAACATTCGCTTAATTAGATTCTGAGTTTGCTTTTATTTAAGTCTTAGAGTAGAGCAGGGATGGCAAGTTGGCGCATTCGCAAGGGCTGCTCTGTTCTTCTTTACTCATAAGTAATTTTTCTCTCTCTTGTTACTTTAGGCTATCCCTTTCTTGGTTAAAGGGGTAGCCTAAAGTAACAGGAACCTTTTGTTCTTTTTCGTAGCCATTAGTCTGAACTCAGGTTTTTCTATTTCACTCTTTTCTTCCACCATACATGCACCCAGTTTCTTATGATTATCACTTTCTTATCTCTTCTGAGTTTCTCAGCTTCTTATGACAAGTCTCCCTTGTCCATGAGTCCCTACCTCTGATTCCCTTCACTGTCCCAAATCATCTAAAGCAGTTACCTTTTCTTTCATTTAAACACCGCTTAATTGCTTTCTCTCCTCAGGCTATTATTTCACTCCTGCTGTAACTTTTTGTTATACACACATGTCCTTGCCACCCAAACTTACATTTCCTTATTTCTCCTGGCTAGCATCTAACTGTTTGGACCAAACCGTAGATTTGGTGTATCATTATGATTACTTTCAAACCATTGATAGATTTCATCTTCCATAGCTACTCCCAACCCCGCTTTAAATCCTGTGACTGGGATGATGATTATGTGCAGGGGTGGGTTCTAACTTACCTCGCTGCTGGTTCGTTTCCTCCCACACCACATGGGCACGCCATGTGGGTGTGCCACGTGGGCGCGCCGCATGGGCTCCTGTGTGCTTTGTGTGCACGTGCATGCGCAGTGCCAAAAAATTTGGAATTTTTTTTTAAAAACTAAAAAGCCGAAAACAAGATGGCGACCGCATGCACAGTGCCGGAAACCTGGCTTCTGCACATGCTCAGAAGGAAAAAAATAAAAAAATAAAAAAGAAGAAGAAGCTGAAAACAAGATGGTGACCACATGCACAGTGCCGGAAATTCGACTTCTGCACATGCTCAGAATTTTTTTTTAATTTATTTTTTAAAAAAATCCAAAAAAAAAGATGGCGGCACCCACGGACCAACACCGAGCGAACTGGTTCCATGACATCATCGTAACACCAGTGGGTCGCTACCAGTTCGGGCAAACCGGTCCGAACCAGGAGGAACCCACCTCTGATTATGTGCCATCAAGTTGGTGTCAATTTTTAGAACCACATAGACAGATGTGGCTCTAAAAAGACACTGATATGTCCTTAACCTTGTCCTTCTTGTCTTCCAAGTGTGCACCTAACACCAGTATACTGTAACTTATTGCTGTTCATCTTCTTCTTCTTTTCCCTTGCTCCTTTCCAGAGCCTTCTCTGGAAGGCCTTTGTGCCTGCAATATGATAATTGAGACTATCACAAAATCTTGAGGAAAATGAACCCCATAGTTTAAACTATGGACTGTTTGAAGGAGGGTTTCCTTTTTTCTAACTAGACTCTCTCATGCTTGAATTGGATGCGCTTAAATTCTAGTATTGTGAGAGAAGTAGAAAACCTCCTCTATATACTCAGTGCCATTCATATTTTTATACAGCCATAGCTGATCCATTCTAAGCTAAAAAGCTGCAAATATAACCTCTCATTATGGGGGAGTTGTTCCAGCTCTCAAACATTTCAGCTGCTCTTTCTTTTAGCTTTATAATATCTTCTGTAAGATATTGCAGCAACCAGAATGGTGTTTAATATTCCAAATGGAAGTGCATGGATGTGTTTGCATAATGGCATGGCAAGTATGGAAGTGTTATTTTTACTCTCTTTCATCAATTGGTGTTTCTCATAGCTGCTGTTCAATGACATTTCCGTACACCAATTTCACATTAGGGAGTAGAAGAAAAAGCATCCAAATGCCATTGTTTCAAGGACACGTTAGATATTTAGGTATACAGCCGTTAATAGAATAGAATAGAATAACAGAGTTGGAAAGGACCTTGGAGGTCTTCTAGTCCAGTGGTCCCCAACCCCCGGTCCGCGGCCCGGTACCGGTCCGCAGAACAAATGGTACCGGGCCGCCCTGCTACTGCGTCTTCTGTGCAGCGGTGGCGGCGGGTCCTGT
This sequence comes from Diadophis punctatus similis, assembly GCA_023053685.1. NCBI lineage: Eukaryota > Metazoa > Chordata > Lepidosauria > Squamata > Dipsadidae > Diadophis > Diadophis punctatus. The sequence goes on from JALIGW010000002.1 coordinate 93,408,732, forward strand.
GACTTTTGCGAGTCCTGCGAGTCCCAATAATAAGCGCAGGGACGGGACTCCTGCGTCTGCCGACATGCCCCGGCCCAGCTGATCAGCATGGGGGCGGGGCTTCTGTGCGCGGCTCATCAGTATTGAAAGTAACGTGGAATAAACAAAACAAAGGAATAAACTGGACATAAGCAAGACACTTCGGGTGTCATTGTCTCCTATTATCCCCAGATGGAACCGTCTCGTTGCAGAGAAACAAGCTCAGGGTTCTCATTGATTTAGCGTTCTAGTCACTAGAATCCAGAGAGTTAAAATGTTAAATTAAGTTATATTAATTTTGTTGTAACTATTTTATTTTGATGCCATGTTTAAATACAATTAAATTAAAATTGTTTATATTTGAGATTGTTTTGATTTAATAATCAACGCAACGCCGCAAACCCCCCCCCCCCATGGGCCGCGGAAAAATTATCAAACGTTGACCGGTCCACGGCAATAAAAAGGTTGGGGACCACTGTTCTAGTCCACCCCCCTGCTTAGGCAGGAAACCCTATACCATTTCAGACAAGTGTCTGTTCACTCTCTTAAAAACTTCTTGAAGCATTCACAACTTCTGGAGGCAAGTTATTCCACTGAATAATTGTTCTCACTGTCAGGTAATTTCTTCTTAGTTCTAGGTTGCTTCTCTCCTTGATTAGTTTCCATCCATTGCTTCTTGTCCTGCCCTCAGGTGCTTTGGAGAATAGCTTGACCCCCCGCTCTTCTAATCTATGAAGGGAATGGACATATTTGGAAATACAAATATCACGCAAGTACCCTCAACCAGCAATTTATAGAATACAATCTGGGATTGAATGAAGTTTGCCAAATAAATGTGGGTGGACAATTCTTTTTCCCCAAATTTTAACCCATCCACCAGGATTGTTGCGAGGCTATCATGAGCGGGATAAGAATCGGGTCAACCACCACAAATGCAATCTGAAAAGCAAATTAAAAATATGTAGGGAAAATAATCTGTGCTATGGATTTCTGTTTAGCTTCTGTGATGACTAGTAGGGACATGGCTTTGCATAGGTCCAAAACATTTAGCAGAACCGTCTCCCCAGTTGAATTGGTCCATCACGCTCGTGCTGCAGAAGAGACCTACTGCAAATCCCATCAGTCAAGGAATTTTGGCTGCTGAGATCCAGGAGAAAAGCCTTTTCTTCCATGGCTCCTGCCTTTTGGAACATCTTGCCACAGGAGGTAAGACCTGCCCTGTTCCTTTTAGCCTTGGGGATGGGGCAACCGGGCTATTCCAACTGGCATGGCATCTTGAAGGAGAAGCTATTGGCTGGAGATGGTTGGCACCAGCAGTGGGTTGCTCTCGGTTTGGATCAGTTCTTAGAACTGGTAGCGCCGGCGGCGGGAGGCTCCGCCCATCCACCCGGGATGCTTCTGCGCATGCGCAAAAGCATTGCACGCCCATGAACCAGTAGCAAAATTATTTACAACGCACCACTGGTGGGCACACTAATAGAGGAAATCTCTCCTCCAAATCCTTGTTTTTTAGTTCGTTTTAATTTTTGTAGCTCTGTTTTTATATTTATAATTGTCAAATATTTGTGTGTTTTTTCTTGCTGTAACCCTTTCAGAATTGCCTTGAACTGCAAGCTAGGTGGCAAATAGATTTGATAAATAAATATAGCAAATGGTAGAGTTCTAAGGGGAAAGAAACCACATCTGAATCACTTTCCTATAAAACCAAAACTCCTTTTTGCAATTGTAAAGTAGGGCATCAAGGACAACCCTAATTTCTACCATGCTAACTTTATTTATTTTTAGAGTGTGGGTTTTATTTGTTTATACTCTACAGAAAAATTCAGAGGTCTCCAATCTAGAAGTTATGTACTTGGCTTGACTACTGCATGGTAAAGTCTTGGCATTGTATTGCTCTAAACTGAACTTGGTACACAGTAGAAAAATCCTCATAACAATTGTTATTTCTATTAAATGTGGAAAGATAGTGTACCAGCCTATGGTTAATTTCCAAAAACATACTATACAACTATGCCAAACTAAATGCTCATATTAATGTTGTTAATCATTTCCTGATGATACCACTCATACCTCAGAAGAATAAATCATTTGACTTTGTATTTTATGCTTTGGTTTGTGTAAAAAAAAATTTCCCCTATACTTGAACTAAGGATGGCATTCTATGTTATCAAAGAATCCAATTCTAACATCCAAGCTCAGGTAGGGCAAAATCTGTGGCTGAGATTATTCTTAACTTCAGTGTTGACAATAAAAGAAAAAAGAAATTAGCAAGCTTCCATCCATCCCATACAGCTGTCAAGCTATTGTTCTGAAAGCAAAACTATACTGTACGTGTTTCAGTGATTATATTTAAACATGGAAAAAATTATATTCTCCCTTTATATTCTCTGAACTAAATACTGCACTTAAAGTGTTTCAGTCATAATAACTCTTGTTATGTTCTAAGGAGATTTTTATGACATTAGACCAGCGGCGGGTTGCTCTCTAAGTTGCTACTGGTGCGCTGTGTGCGCATCTCCACATTTCGTGCGCACGCATGCATGCTACGCGCGCGCGCCCCTCACGCAATTTTGCTTCCGCGCATGCGCAGGAAGAAAAAAAAGCCCAAAAATTCTGAAAAAAAGATGGTGACGTGCGACAAACCGGTGAAGACGATGGACCGGTGTCGCGCGCAAATTACATAATCAGCCAGCCGCTACCGATGCGGTAGAATGGACCACACCGGTAGCAACCCACCACTGCATTAGACCAAAACCTTTCACATTAGAATGTTGTTAAGTGGATCCCTTGGTAAAAATTTGTAGGGTTTTTTTTGGTACTGATGAAAGAAAAACATATCGTTTCTTGTATTAGTAATTTTACATGTCACGACTGATTAAGAGAAGAATAGCTGTTTTGCCTTTCCATAATGGATGTCTGCGGTGGCTAAGAGCTAAAATACTCATCACCCATAAGCCATATGGGAAAACCAGCATCAGCCACTCTTCCAGAGTTGAAGCAAGATTGGAATGGGTGGGGACAGGTAGGCAGATAGAAAAAGCAGGTTTGTCAAATTGTGCAGAGAGATAACCAGGTTGTACTGGAAAGGATCACCCCAATGTTATTTCTTAGCACAACCTGTCCTGCACACTTATTTATTTATTTATTTATTTATTTGTTTGTTTATTTATTTATTTATTTATTTATATTTCTATGCCGCCCAACTCCCTAGGGCAGTGATGGCGAACCTTTTTTGGTTCGCGTGCCAAAAGGGGGGGGAATGTGGGGGATCACATGTGTGCGTGCCCACACTCATAATTCCATGCACCCCCGCACATGCACGCATGACCCCCCTGCTCCCAGCATGCAATGGCACGCCCATTTTCGCTCTCCCCAGGCTCCAGAGCCTTTCTAGGAGCCTGGGGAGGGCGAAAACGACCTTCCCCACACCCTCTGGAGGCTGGAAACAGCCTGCTTCCCGACTCCCAGTGGGCCCAGAAGAAGGCCTGAAAATCAGCCAGCTGGTGCACACATGCACGCCGGACCTGAGCTCGTGTGCCCACCAATATGGCTCCGCGTGCAACTTGTGGCACCCGTGCCATAGGTTCGCCATCACGGCCCTAGGGACTCTGGGCGGCTCACAACAGGAACAAATATAATCAATATAAAGGCATTTAAAAAACAGATTAAAAATACATTTTCAGTTTAAAATAATTTCAGTCATCCATACATTCATGGGCCGACCTTGTTCGTCATCGCCAGAGGTCAATGGTCCCAGGCCTGTCGGAAAAGCCAGGTCTTTACAGCTTTCCGGAAGGCCAATGAGGTGGGGGTAGTGCAGATCTCGGGAGGTAGCTGGGGCAAAGCGCCGGGGCAGCCACAAAGAAGGCCCTCCCCCGTGGGCCTGCCAGCCGACACTGTTTAGCTGACGGGACCTGAAGAAGACCAACCCTGTGGGATCTTACCGGTCGCTGGGAGGTATGTGGTAGAAGGCGGTCTCGAAGATAATCTGGCCCTAAGCCATGTAGGGCTTTAAAGGTAATAACCAACACCTTGAATTGTGTCCGGAGACCAATAGGAAGCCAGTTTAGCTCGCGAAGGATTGATGTAGTGTGGGTGTATCTGGGCGCACCCACAACAGCTCATGCAGCTGCATTCTGGACCAACTGTAGTCTCTGAACACTCTTCAGGGGTAGCCCCATGTAGACCTATGACCTGTCCTAAGAGCAGTTCCTAAATATTGACCAAGGAGAAATTTCCTGGTGATGAAAACAATCAACCAGTGGAATGGCTTGCCTTCAGAGGTTGTGGGTCGCCCATTGCTGGAGGCTTTTAAGAAGAGACTGGGAAGCCACTTGTCTGGAGTGGTATAGCATGGTCTCCTGCTTGAGAAGGGAGTTGGACTAAAAGTCCTCCAAGGTTCTTTCCAACTCTATCAGTTCTATAAGCACTAAACCAGCATTCAGCAATAGGCTAGCCGGCAAAAAAAGATAGTGCCACCAAAGATAGACTAAAGTAGGTTTCTCCGTCTTTTAGTTAAAATCAAGGGCACATACAACATCCCACATGTGCCCTTGATATTAACTAAAAGGTTGAGAGGCCTACCATCAAAATAACATCAAAGTAATAAAAAATATGGAGAAACCTCCATATAGATAAGAGGATCTGGCAGGAAATATAGCCCATTAGGTACAACTTTAATAGTCCCAGAATCACATAGAGAAAATGTACAGGATAAACTGACTTTGGAAAAAAAATTCCAGTGACTTTGCATAAGGGGATTGACATGAGCCCCTACCCCACCCCAACCCCAAGTTAATTTTAAAAAGATTACTTCCTGATAAATTGGTTGAGTTGAAGACATGTGTACTACCTGTTTAGTCAGTTTTTTGTACAAGTCCAGCCATAAACAATTTCATGATGTTTGCTACTTGCAACTCCATGGAAGGACTGCCAACAACTTTTCATGTCTCAGAGTCAAAAGTTCTGAGATCCCACTCTCTGTTTTTCTAAGAAGAAAAAAATAAAAAAAAATTGGACTGTTACTGATCAGAATCAGTAATAAGAAAGGGCGGAAAGACTTGTATATCTTGCAGTTGATATCTTTCTAGCAAAAGAGGGTTTGAATCAATCCATTTTCAGTTTATTTATCTACTTTAGTTCTAATTTTCCCACTGACAGAACTATCACTTCCCTTGGAGATTCTGTAGCCTGGTGTACACCTTTGTCCTGACAAGTTACAGTGTGTTTCATTGCCCACACTGAACTAAGTAATTGCTACAAATTTCCCAGGGCACAGGTGTAGCTGATTCAGCTGTTCTAAAAGTGAGTTGTCACCCAAGGTTGACATTTCAACTGTTTAAAGTAATTTATAGAAAGTTGCAGGGGAGAGCATTAAGTTACCGTTTGGAGTAAAGTGCAAAGTAGAGAAAAAAATTGTGTACATTTTCCAAGTTGAGGGCCACATTTGGTATTTGAAATATGTACTGGACCTATACTCTTAATTGTGGCTATAGAACTAGGACAAAAAGTAATTTAATATTTACATTTTGACAACAATTTTTGGAGTTGTTATTGGAGATTGCATATAGCCATAGAGCCATCAATTGTGCAATCTCTTATATATAAAAAGAGCCGAGGTGGCGTAGCAGTTAGAGTGCAGTACTGCAGGCCACATTAGCTGACTGTGATCAGCAGTTCAGCTGTTCAAATCTCACCGGCTCAAGGTTGACTCAGCCTTCCATCCTTCCGAGGTAGGTAAAATGAGGACCCAGATTGTTGGGGGCAATATAAATATACATTGCTTAATGGTGTAAACCGCTTAGACAGTGCTTGCACTATGAGGCAATATATAAGTCTCACTAATAAATAAATAAATAAATAAATAAATAAATAAATAAATAAATAAATAAATAAATAAATAAATAAATAAATAAATAAATAAATAAATAAATAAATAAATAAATAAATAAATAAATAAATAAATAAATAAAACAGGTCTGCAAAAATTGCTTTCCACATTATGCTAAAGGAGGAGACTTAAATTTTTTAAAAAGTATTGCAGGACTAGATGGTACTAAAAATGGCTTGTGAACATGTTTCCAACTGAATGGCTGTCTTTGCATGACATATTTATCCATAGTTAATTAAACCATGGGAGCCAATTTGGTGCTGTAGGGTTAATGCATGAGCCTATAAACTAGGAGATCGTGAGTTCTAGTGCTGCCTTAGGCACATAGCCAGCTGTGTAACTTGGCTAGTTCTTCCCTCTCAGTCCTAGGAAGGAGATAATGGCAAACCACATCTGAAAAATAATGTCAATGAAACTTCAGGGACTTGCCCAGGTAGTTGCCAGGAGTTAACACTGACTCAAAGGCATCAATCAGTTAAACAATCAAGCTTATTTAACATTATAATCTACAGGCTGGTTTTGCAGAGCACTCTAAGCCAAAATAAGTTTGGTTACTTTGTAGTTTAGTGTTTGCAGCAAACTAAACCCATTGTTGAATTCCAAGAAAAACCACTCAAGACAGAAGGGGTGGTTTTCTTTTATACCTCCTATTTGTATTTGTATTTGTTTATTTGTCAAGCATATATGATTATAAGCAAAGTATAAACAGTAAAACATGTCTGTTCCCTTGAAAATCTGCAGTAAATGGTTTAAAATCATTTGAAACAGGGAGAGACTGAAGAAGCCAAGTCTTTCCTTTTAGTCAGAAAGTGTATTGGGAGTAATTATTCTTTCCAGGAGCTTATAGGAGCCAAATAAAACTCTAGTTTCAAGCACCTGATGTCTATTGAAAGAACAGGTATGGAGATAGAGGCAATCCTGCAAAGGTTTCATGGCATAGACCACATCTCCCAGACACCAAACCCTGCCTATTCTCACCTGCCTATTCCCATCTCCCAGACTGGCCAAACCCTGTCTATTCCCATCTTCCTGGCCATTGAAGAAATCACTGTCAGTTTCATAAAGTTTTGCCAGTACTCTCTTGGCATAAAATTTGTGATATCAGAAGGCTTTTCCTGGAAGACTTTTGTTTAAGGTAGTGTAATTATGTGCCGCTAAAACTGAGATTACGACAGGGTTAAGGAATGATAAATGTAAAAGTCTTATGAGTATAGGACCAGCGGTGGATTGCTCTCGGTTCGGACCAGTTCTTAGAACTGGTAGCAGTGGCGGCTGGAGACTCCACCCATCCACCCAGGACGCTTCTGCGCATACGCAGAAGCATCATGCGCGCGCTCAAGCGCGCATGCGAACCGGTAGCAACGGGTTTTACAACCCACTACTGGATAGGACAATGCATAATCTGGATTGTTATCTAATTTAGACAACCACTGCACATCATAATCCTCACAGCATCTTCCTGCCAACCTGCCTACTTGCCATCTCCAGCTGCATGTTTTGATGAACTTAATGTGGAATAACTAAGATGTAATGTAACTTACAGGGGGGGAAATTAACCACTGGTTCAATCAAATGGGGTAGATCAGACGTTTAGTTAATATACCATTGAAAAATTATACCAAATTTTCTACCCCTTTCAGCTCTTTTTCTTTTCCTGTTTTTTTGGTGTGTGTTTTTTTTCTTTTAATGATAGTTCATCTACAGTACTTTATAGATGCACTCGGGCCTACCAATGACATCTTATCTGGTAGACAATTTTTTTTATTTGATGCCCAATGGAAGGCGAAACAAACAAAACAAAAACCAGAACTCCAAAAATGTGGCTAATCTGACTTGTAGAGAGTGGAGATGGGACTTCATTTTTGACCTCAGAAATGGCATTTCTACCCAAACTCTTTAAAAAAAAAGTTCTGAAAATGTTTTAGTACTTTGAAATCAGATTAATCTTTGAAGTCAGATTAATCTTCTTCTTTTTTTCTTTCTTCTTCTTCTTCTTCTTCTTCTTCTTCTTCTTCTTCTTCTTCTTCTTCTTCTTCTTCCTCTTCCTCTTCCTCTTCCTCTTCCTCTTCCTCTTCCTCTTCTTCTTCCTCTTCTTCTTCTTCTTCTTCTTCTTCTTCTTCTTCTTCTTCTTCTCCTCCTCCCACTCCCACTCCCCTTCCCCTTCCCCTTCCCCTTCCCCTTCCCCTTCCCCTTCCCCTTCTTCTTCTTCTTCTTCTTCTTCTTCTTCTTCTTCTTCTTCTTCTTCTTCTTCTTCTTCTTCTTCTTCTTCTTCTTCTTCTCCTCCTCCTCCTCCTCCTCCTCCTCCTCCTCCTCCTCCTCCTCCCCCTCCCCTCCCCCTCCCCTTCCTCTTCCTCCTCTTTTGGTTCTTTTTCTGGGCATTATAGATTTCCCCCTTTTTATAGCTGTTTAGTTGCACATTTTGTTTTCCTTTTTGAAGGAACTTTGCTGCACCAAAGATCTAATTGAACTGTAAATTATTTTAGCTGACGGAAACAAGACATGTTTCTTACTTTGTTTTTTTTCCACTGAATGTAATTATGAAGTGTATTTATACTGCACCTGAGAAAGTTGAAAGCAGACCTACTCATGAAAGAAAAAGGAAGTTGGTTTTCTTTCTTCTACCACTAATTTGGTCGTTTCATTTTACTATCAACTTCTATGTTTAGCTGTTTAGCAATATTTTCATGCCTTTCTCAAGAACCTAAAGCTGTTCTAACAATTATCAAATGAGATTGTATCCATTTATCCCAGTATTGCAGAAAAAGTTGCTCATTTTTAAAACTTTAATTATTTTTATTATTGCTTAAATATTGTACAAAAGTAAAAGATCAAACTTAGTGATGGAAACTTAAGATGCAGCATATTCAAAATACAATACGAAAAGCATTCAGTGGTGCTTTCTTTTTATTTTTCCACCAACCACTAATTGCTACTAATTTATACTTAGCTTCAAAGTTTTAGAGTTGTTTACAACTATTTAAGCATTTTTGCAGTTGTTTTTCAATCTCTCTTTTCTTCAAAAGCTGTTTTCTAAATGTCTTAGCTTGCCTTGCTATATAATGTGAATGACTTTCTTGCTTGAGATGAAAGCTTCCTCATCTTCAAAATAGACCAAAGATACAATGCTCAATTTCGGTGGTGAATAATATGTGACTTTCTGAGCTCCTGTTCTAGGGATATGCAGATAGTGGCCCAGGTTTCATGGAAATTCCATTCTGTTAATATTTTGGGAGACAGTTTGGTGTAATGGTTAAAGGCATCACTAGGAGAAACTAGGAGACCATGACTTCTAGTACTACCTTAGCCACAAATCCAGCTGGGTGACCCTGGGTTTGTTCTTATCTCTCACCACTGGGAAGAAAGCAATAGCAAGCCACTTCCAAAACTTTGCTAAGAAAACTGCAGGGACTTGTCCAGGCAGTCTCCAGAAGTCAACATTGACTTCAAAGTGTTCTCTCTCTCTCTCTCTCTCTCTCTCTCTCTCTCTCTCTCTCTCTCTCTCTCTCTCTCTCTCTCTCTCTCTCTCTCTCTCTCTCTCTCCCTCCCTCCCTCCCTCCCTCCCTCCCTCTCTCCTTCTCTCTCTCTCCCCCCCTCCCTCCTCTCTCTCCCTCCCTCTTTCCTTCCCTCCTTCTCTCTCTTTCTCCCTCCCTCCCTCTCCCTCTTTCTCTCTCTCTCTCACTCTCACTCTCTCACTCTCACTCTCCCCCTCTCACTCTCACTCTCCTGTGCAGACCGTGCCCACCCCAGCTCCACGAATGGGAAAAACATCGCGAAATGTCACATGATGACAATGTGATGCTGCAAGTTTGACACCCATGACCTACATTCATTCTCATATGCAATTTTACTTAATATATGTGTTTTCATAATAGAACTATTACTAATATAGATCTAGATGTGTAATATGTTGGGGCGTGATGGCTCAGTGGTTAAGAAGCTGAGCTTCTCAGTTGGAAAGCTAACAGCCCAGGTTCGAGACCCGAGCGCTGAACAACAGGGTGAGTTCCTGTTCTTGCCCCAGCTCCTGCCTGCCTAACAGTTTGAAAACATGCAAATGTGAATAGATAAATAGGGGCCACTTTGGTGTGAAGTTAACAGTGTTCCCTGCGCCTTGGTGTATAGCCTTGCTCATGGAAAATGTCTTTGGACAATGCTGGCTCCTTTGGCTAAGAAACAGAGATGAGGATCACCCCCTCGAGTTGGACAAGACTAGAGAGGGGACACCTTTACCTTTATGTAATATGTTAGGAGGAGAGGATTAATACAATTTCCCCACATACACACTTCCCTTGTTCATTTATTTTTTATTAACCAATCAAAATAATATGTCAGTAAGACATGACTGACTTTCTTCAATATAAATATGAATGTGTAGAATTGTATAGACTCTCATGTAGATTTGCAAAGTGTAAATTGGGAATATTTTTATTCAACGTTAAATAAATTACATTATCCCTTAACCATACTGGTACCTCTGCCATCTAGTCCTTCCTTTCAGTCGGAATATTAACTTCCTTCCTATGTCTAGTGGAATTCGGAGAATGGAATTGATAAGTCTGTCCACTGGAGAAAAACTGCAGAAAACATTCCTGGAACTAAAATACAGATAATTGTGATGGATAACTATTGCAGTACATTTAACAACAGAGCCTACGGAATTATTATTAGCAAGGCAGTCATTCATCATCGAGCCAGTTGGTGGTACCAAATGAGATGACCCAGAATTCATTCCTGGGCTCAGTGCTCTTCAACATTTTTATTAATGACTTGGATAGAAAGGTAGAGGTAATGCTCATCAAATTTGCAGAAGACCTAAAATTGGAATGGATAATTGACACCGGAGAAGACAGAAATTAAATTCAAAATGATCTTGATAGGTTAGAGAAATATAATGACAAGTTACACATTGAGATTTAAGGGAGACAAACATCAATTTCTTCAAATGCACAGATAGTATACAGGCTATCTAGCTTGACTATACTATGTTTTAAAAGGAACTTGGCATCATAACTGATCACAAATGGAATTTTGTTCCGAAACTGGAAAAAAAATGCAAATGCAATATTCATCTTCATCAACAGTAATGACTTCCAAGTGACAGGAATTCATAGTTCTGTTCTGAAATACCCATGAAAGCCACAACGATACCAAAATGATGAAACTTGTATCATGACTTCAAGATGAGACCTCTGCTTCTTGTATATTTTTATGCAACCTGTTGACACAAATGCAAAATGGACAGAGTTTACACATTTCATCATTTGATTTCCTCTCTCAGACAGACGTTCTATCCTATTCCAGACCCTACCTTGAAAATTGCATCTAGTTCTTTAAGAACAGACACCCAGAATTGGATATAAGATGGACAGATATATAAATGTTTTAAATAAATAAATAAATAAAACACATGGGATCACCTTCAGAGAATGACAATAGGTATGTGAATACAAATTAAGTGCTTTGATGCAGAGGTGAAATCTTCTTACCTTCCTTACCGGTTTGGAAGTGCACGCTTTTTCACCTGCGCTCTGCTCGCACGCTTGCTTTTTCACTCTCTGCGCATGCGCAGAATGCTTTGCACATGTGCAGAGGGTGAAAAAGGAAAATGGCAACGTCCGGGTGGGTGGGTGGGCGGAGCCTCGCACCGCTGCCGCTACCAGTTCTCTGAACCACCGGCTACCACCGCTACCGGTACCGGTACGCCCGGACTGGGCCGAACCAGTAGCATTTCACCCCTGCTTTGATGGGAGATGAGAGAGAAGAAGAGATGCTTAATTTTGAAAAAAGAAGATTGGACAGGGCTATGATTGATACCACACAGAAGCAGTTCAAGATTTATACAGGTAGTGCTCAACTTACGACCACAATTGAGCCCAAAATTTATGATGCCAAGTGAAAAAAATGTGTTAAGTGACTTTTGCCCCATTTTATGACTTTTCTCGCCACGTTTGTTAAGTGAATCACTGCAGTTCTTAAATGAGTAACACGGTTGTTAAGTGAATCTGGTTTCCCCATTGACTTTGCTTGTCAGAAGGTCACAAAAGGAGACCACGTGTCTCCAGGACACTGCAACCGTCATAAATGGGAGTCAGTTGTCAAGCATCTGAATGTAAACCACGTGACTACGGGGATGCAGCAACGGTCGCAAGTGTGAAAAAACAGTCATAACTCACTTTTTCAGTGCCGTTGTAACTTTGAATGGTCACTAAATAAACTGTTGTAAGTCGATTTTCTGTCCTTCCCAAGCCTAGGACATGGAATAATGTTACAGGAACACTGCTGGTTGGATGTCAGGAAAACATCCTATAGATAAGAAGAGTTTGTCAGTAGAACCAATTCCATGCAGAGAAATTCTTTTCACGAAATGTGTTAGATTCTGGACAGTCATCTGTCAAGGATGTTTTAATTTGGGCACCCATACCAAGCAGGGAGCAAATGGCACCTTCCAATCCTGATTCCATTTAAAAAAAATAATGGATCCAGACACAGCATTGAACAATGAACTGCTCAGTTACTTACATAAATACGTTTAGAAATCCATTCTTAAACCAGCTTTTCTCCCAATGATGGCTTAACGCCATTTAATGAGCTATGTTCTGGCCTTTGATGCACTAATCTTGGAAGCAAATGTCACTGAACTCAATAGGACATTTTCAAATTTATAAGAACCTGTGTGGGACGTGGTGGGGAGAGAGAGAGAGAGAATGCAGACGGATATTTGTTATACTTCAAATGGAATAAGAACACTGCGTTGGGGATTGGGGAGACAGCCAATTAAAGATCCTATAGACTTGTGACTTAGGTTTTGAATGTCCTTCAGTACTTTTGTTGTATGACAGCAGCTGGCAATTTCTATCCAGAGTGCTTTTTGAAAAATCATTTCAATTGGAGTGTTTTCAAAGCAACAATGACTGTTGCGAACAATGGAAGCAATGGTACAAGACGGTCAGAGATAAAAAAGACGGGTTTTGTTCGAGCCTATCCTTCAGCTTCTCTTTGATCATGAAAATTAGAAAAATGTATTTCATACAATTTACAGCTGGCGGGGATAGCAAAAGAAACCATTTCTGAACTATTACCAAAAGTTATAACCGAACCCTCCGCTCTCAAGGAGCACCTCTTCAGGAGAAATTAAATGTTCAGTTAAGTCATTCAGAGAACAAGTTCTGGTTTCATTCTTAGTTTCTCAGGCCTTGATATAAATAGATAGCATGCAATAATGTAATATTTATGGTACCCTTGAGGAAGAATGTGGAATCAGTGAAATGGGAAGCAAAAGTGGTTTTCCTTCATAATACATGTAGGAGAAAAAAAAACGTGTTTTGTGTGTGGTCAATCCCTATTCAATGTGATACAAGAGGGAAGCATTTCAGTCAAATTCTTATGTGTAGAATGGGGTGGTATTGCAAAGTTATTTACTTTTGGGGAAAACAAGGGATATGAGTGACTATCCTGTCTTTATATATTGAATCTTTTTTTCCGGAGGTCTACAAGCTCTCTGACTTTTTATGCTTCAATTAAATCCAAAAGGGAAAATACAAGAACTCCTCCAAGGGGCCTTTTTCAGACTGAGACATATTGGCAACAAGGAAAATGTGTGTGTGATTGTGCACTTGCATTGGTGCAAATGTATAAACAATTGAAATGGAAGCACAAATCATAAAATCAGTCACGATAAGTACAAAGAACTGAAGAAGCTTCTTGGATGAGAAGTGAAACATCTTCAAGGAAAAACAAAGTCCAGTTGCCTTTTGAAAAAGCACCTTTGGGACAAGTTACCACTTCCTTATCAAATCCTTGATTTCAGTAGTTCAAGGCAGCATACACAGATTATGTTCAATGATATCATCCTCCATATTTATATAAGGACTAGCTGTACCCGGCCACGCGTTGCTGTGGCTCAGTCTGGTTAAATGGAGAAGAAATAAAAGAGAAAGCGCACATTTCTAATATGTTTAATTTCACAATGCTTGTGAGTATACAATATTTTTTGTTGTTCCATTGTCTGTGCAGATATAGAGATTGTCTGGTTTGCCGACTCTAGAACACGCAACATATAATTGTCCATGTGAGAAGCAATCCGTGTCTAGCTCTAAACCGCACAATTCTAAAGATTGGCCCTGAGCTTTGTTGATGGTGATTGCAAACGCCAATCGAATTGGAATTGCAATCTCTTAAATTGAAATGGCATATCCGTTGGAATCATAGGAATGCGAGGAATGAGTACATCTTCACTTTGAAAGGTCCTGTGAAGATTGTTGCTTCTACGATGTTGCCCATTAATTTTTTTACTGCAAGCTGCGTGAGTGTTTGCAAAGCTTTGGCTGGTTGATATTTCGCAACATGATAATTTGCATGCCGATTTTCAATTGCAGTACGTGTGGTGGCATCCCTGGCAGATCAAGTGAATTCAAAAATTCTGTTGGATAATTAACCGCTTCATCTGCTTCCACAACAGTGTCGACGGACTTGTATGTGACTGCCTCGTTTTGAATGTTAGAGTGAATAATATTGTTAAGTTCGTAGACGTCTTTGTTCTTGGCCGCAAGAATAGCTCGTTCACTCAGCCAATCGTGATTCTTATAATTGGTTTGAATATTGGGAAATACTTTTTCAACCAATTCTTCTTTTGACGTCACTAAATGGCAGAAGTTATGAGGCAATGAAATTCGTCCTGCAAAATGTTTAGTATAGCGTGTGTTGCTTTTACGTCCAACAGATTGCGCTGTTTTTCAAAAAAAGCATGTTTGTACCTGTCACAGGTGTGACATCTATATAATATAGGTATATAAATACACGTGCATATTCGAATGCAACGTTGTGTTAAAATTTCAAAGCAATCGGTGAAGAATTTTCGGAGATTTAAGATTTTGAACAAATGAACATATACCGTATTTTTCGGAGTATAAGACGCACCTTTTTACCCTCAAAAAGAGGGTGACAATTTGGGTGCGTCTTATACACTGAATGTAGCCCCACCCAGCCACCCCCACCCTTTGGCAAGAGGTAGAGCTCTTGCCTCACAGTCAGGAGGTTGTGAGTTCTATCCTAGGTAGAGGCAGATTCTGTTAATATATTATTTTGTTAAATGTTTGTAGAGTGTTCAAATTATAAGACTTATTTTTTAAAGACTGCTTTATTATTGTTCTAGACAACTTAACAAAATGAAGAAGCTTTTTAAAATAAATGCTTGATCTGAAGAGGCCCAGTGCTTTTGTATCTTCTTTTAAATAGCAGAGAATAATGTATACTTCCAGAAAGCCACATCAATTTTAACAGCATCTGTACAAGTATAGTCTGGAATGTAAAAGTGTTCTGTTGTAGTATTAAGATAAGGCAGCTGAGTTAAACCCTGACTTAGTCATGTTTGGAGTAGATCTATTTAAATAATTGGGAGGAGTTAGTGTGAGTACATTTAAGAAAACTTTCTGGCATTAATATACTGCCATAATGTACATTTCTCCAATTCTTTGCTATTTCTATGGGTCAGGCACACATGCACAGAAATACACAGCAAACAGTGTATATCATCTTTACTGTTTGCTGTTTGCTGGGAGGTAAATTGCTGGGAGGCTGCATTCTAACCACTGAGCCACCATGGCTACAGAGACTTTAGAGCAACTCTCATCAACCTTAACTTGCAGAGCCAATGGCAAGAATTGGTGGGGAAATGTAATCAAAACACCAGGAGAGGACTAGGTCCAGCTTAGTCTAAAAAAAGTACAAATCAGAGGCTGATATTTTTTGTGCAGTGCCTCTAGCCAACTATTCCAGTCTGTTTCCACTCAGTAGAAAGGCCAACCCCAATGGACTTCCTCTCATGTGGTGGCAAGTTAGGGATGATTAGTGGAAGAGATGAATTTGAGCAATGAAAAGCAAGACTGCTCCCTGGAAAAGCAATACCCTGCAGTTATTTTAATGACTTTTCTCTGCATTGCCTATTATTTCCATTTGTTCCTTACAGGAAAAAAAATTGGCCTACCATTGGACAAAAATATTCCTTTCAATGAAGCATTTTCTAATATCATAAAAGGGAGGAGGAGGAGGAGAGAAAGGGGGAGACTGAAAGTATGTTTCCCCAGCCTGCATTTGTCTACTAGAGCTATTTCTTAATGGAATTATGCAAACTGAGAAATTCTAGCAGCCACATCCCTAAGAAAGGCATTGTGAGGACTGATTGCTCTCTGAAGCTAGCCTGGCCATTTAAAAGCTCCACTTTGTGGATGCCACTGGTCTGATTAGTTAGGAAATGATTTCCTTGCCTCACCATGCAGCACACCCTCAGTTCCTACAAGGAGCCCATAGGTGACCAGACGTCCCGCTTTTGGCGGGACAGTCCCGCTTTTTAATAATTTGTCCCGGGTCCCGCGGCGTTTCAAAAAAGTCCCGCTTTTTAAATTTGAATTTGCCCTGCACACCCCTCTGCCTCCTGCCTCGTCTGCCTCCTCCTGCCAGGTGGGGAGGGAGGGCAGTGAGATGGGCAGCGGCGGTCTTGCCTGTTCGTTGCCGCAGAGCCGAAGAAGCTGGTGGCATTCGTGGCGCGGGGCTTCCCCGCCCGCTTTCTCCGGCCGCCGGGACGCCGCCATTTGCGTTCTTTTGCCCTCTGCGCAAGCAGAACTCTTTGCGCATGCGCAGAGGGCAAAAGAATGCAAATGGCGGTGTCCCAGTGGCCGGGGAAAGCGGGCGGGGGAAGCCTCGCACCACGAACGCCACCAGCTTCTGTGGTGACGAACAGGCAAGCCCGCACCGGTAGGAACCCACTCCTGGCTGCGATGACGGGGGGTGTTTGGGGGGGGGGGTGCACAAAGCTGCAGGATAAGAGAGACGGACCCCTCCCATCTTGCTCCCCTAGACCCCCCCCCTGTCAATGGTGTCCCGCTTTACAAATATTAAAATCTGGTCACCTTAGGATAACCAGCTCGGTGTTTAGCTGGGGGACATGGGAACTTTAAGATCAGTCTCACCAAACTGGTCACCTTTTCTATTTTCCAAAATCTCCTGGGAGATTTTTCTCCTTCACACAAAATGGTTGCCTTGGTGAGTATAGCCAGCTCCAAAGCAGACATTTTTTTAAAAAACGGAAAAGGTGACCACTGTCCTTTCACAGTAATCTCTCCTAAACTTCTCAAAGTAATATGAGCAGAATCAAAGGGAGGGAGTGGAATTTCCTTAGTTCCAAGCCATGTGGAACAGAGCTGGTTTATCACCTACTGAAAACTACTTTTGTTCTATTTGGGGGTTTGTTTTTGTTTTGTTTCTCTATTTCATCTCGATTCTAATAAAAGATCATGGTTCCTGAGTGTAGGTTCAGTTCTTAAAATTTGGACCTTAAATATATCAAGTTGGTGGTCAGAGTCACTTAAGTGAGATGGGTAGTATAGAAATTTGATAGATAACTAAATGAACACTGGCAGAGTACTTTAAGAACTGACTGAGAAATAACTTCTCTTGCAAATCTCTAGTTAAAGGAGATGCAGCTTATTGACTGAGCATTTTTGAGCTTTAGTCCATCTGCAGAACTTTCTTCAGCTATGATCACCAAACACCAATCGATTCTCATCATTCTGAATAAAGAAGCTCACAAAAAAGTCATTTAATCTCTAAAACAGTCTTGCTGCCATTGAAAACTAAACTCTTCCTCCTTTAATCAAGGGAAGGGAAGGGAAGAAGAGGAGGAGAGGAGAGGAGAGGAGAGGAGAGGGGAGGGGAGAGGAGAGGAGAGGAGAGGAGAGGAGAGGAGAGGAGAGAAGAGAAGAGAAGAGAAGAGAAGAGAAGAGAAGAGAAGAGAAGAGAAGAGAAGAGAAGAGAAGAGAAGAAAAGAGAAAAAAGAAAATTTTCAGTCCCACCCAGCTGACTTCCTCATTCTGCCTAGTGTGGCTTTCATCCCATTCTGTAAAATTAAAAGCTGACTATTTCCCCAATCATGTGGACCAGGAGATAAAATGAGCTATGTTAGTGCTGTTTGTTGTTGACAATTATTTTAATTGCTATTTATTTTTGTGCATCTCCCTGCTGAGGGACAGGTGGCCATACAAATTGTATAAATAAATAAATAGAAACCCAGCTGGTGAAAGTTTGCCCACCCTGTTTTAATTTTACCTTACCAGTATAAATTTAGTGGAAACTTTAAGAATCTTAAAAGACAGCAAATAAATCCCTTGAAGTTGGCTATCAACTGTAAGAAGCTTTCATTTGAATGCCTGTTATCTCAGCTATCTTTGTAACAGTAGTTTAGAATCAGGTCACAAGGAAAAAAGCTTTTAGAGTATGAAGCAATGGGATTTTAAAATAGGAAACTATAATGTAGATTTGAGAAGAAAACAAAAAAAAGGTCATCTATAGATCCAACAGCATACAATTGAGAATCTCCATAAACATCTTCCTAGGTAGGTTTTCATTCTTTGTTTGGCTCACGGCTCTCTTGAATGGTTGAAGAACATTGAACTGGTCTAAATATTTTTAGTTTAGTTTAGTTTACCGTATTTTTTGGAGTATAAGACGCACCTTAGTTTTGGGGGAGGAAAACAAGGAAAAAAGGTCTCTGCCTCCAAGCAATTTGCCAAACAGCAAATAGCACAGATGATATACACTGTTTGCTGTGTATTTCTGTGCATGTGTGCCTGACCCATAGAAATAGCAAAGAATTGGAGAAATGTACATTATGCCAGAAAGTTTTCTTAAATGTAGTCACACTAACTCCTCCCAATTATTTAAATAGATCTACTGCAGGATTTAACTCTAATACTAAACAGGACACTGTTACATTTCAGACTATACTTGTACAGAGCTGTTAAAATTAATTTAAATTTCTGGAAGTATACATTATTCTCTATTATTTAAAAGAAGATACAGTAGCACTGGACCTTTTCAGAGCAAGCATTTATTTTAAAAAGCTTCTTTATTTTGTTAAGTTGTCTAGAGGTCTCCAACCTTGGCAACTTTAAGACTTGTGGACTTCAACTCCCAGAATTCCACAGCCAGCAAAGCTAACAAAGCTGGCTGTGGAATTCTGGGAGTTGAAGTCCACAAGTCTTAAAATTGCCAAGTTGGAGACCCCTGGCTCTAGAACAATAATAAAGCAGTCTTTAAAAAATAAGTCTAATAATTTGAACATTCTACAGACATTTATAGTTATTCACTTACCCCCTTGCATCCAGCAGAAAATAAAAATCTGCATCTCTCCCAGCTATTTGCCTCTTTGCAGCTAGTTTCACTTTCATTTTCCCATGTGGCAAATCAGCTGTAGGTCGGGAAGCTGCTACTGACTTGCTTGGCTTTACAGGCTCTTCCCTCTTTGCTGCAAGCAGGTAAATTGCTGGAAGACAGAGGCCAAAGGGTGGGGGTGGATGGGTGGATGGGGCTACATTCGGTGTATAAGATGCACCCAAGTTTTCACCCTCTTTTTGGCAGTAAAATGATGCATCTTATACTCTGAAAAATACGGTACTTTATTGTCATTGCACCTCATACAACAAAATTAAATGCCATCTTCTTTAAATAATTATAAAAATATAATTATTTTTATATAATTATAAAAATAAAACACACACACACATCCTTCACATTCTATACAATTGAATTGAAAACCCAATATTGCATTAATATTGCACCATACAATAGAATTCAATATACCATATTTTTCGGAGGCAGAGGCAGAGGCCTTTTTTCCTTGTTTTCCTCCCCCAAAACTAAGGTGTGTCTTATACTCTGAAAAATATGGTAGTTACTGCCCTGGGATAGAAGCTGTTTCTCAGTCTATTTGTTCTTGTTTTTATTATCCTGTACCGTCTGCCAGATGGTAATAGTTCAAAAAAAGGGTGCCCAGGATGAGATGGATCTTTAAGAATGTTTTAAACTTTCTTAAAAAGTTGTAAACAGAATTATAGGATTGTACTCTGAAATTTGGTTAAGATTTTAGGATACTAGTTTTTAATCTGACTGGCCATAGTGTTAAGGATGGAATACTTCCAATTAGTCAGAAATGTATATTAATAATTATTTTGGCTGTTTTTATTATTCTGGTTCTTTGTCAACTGCTGACCCAATTTTAATATTAGTTCTTAAATTGCTAAATGCCATATGATTAGCTGTTTCGTTGTTCCAGTCTAATGCGACTTCTAAGGATAATAATGGAATGTTTTGTGTTTTTTTTTAAAAAAATACATTGCAGCCTTAAAACAAAATGTTGCAATATGTCATGGATGCAGCTTCCCCGAGTGTCTGCAGATACTTTTCCATGAATAACATTTTGGAAATCCAACGTAAAAATGAAGCACTACTCAGCCATTTAGCAGGAATGTGACATGGTTGATGATACTTGAAATCTAAGGCACTTTAAGAAAGGGAAACAATTTTCCAGATCACTTGCATCAAATAGCGAGTGCTGGAATGTAAAGAGTAAGATGGAGCTATTGCATACGATAGGAAAGGAGATCCTTTCCTATCGTATGCCCTCCTATACAACAACACTATAATATTCCATTGGTTAAGGCAAATAGCACTGATCATATTCTTTGTAATCCAAAACCCTTAACCTGCTTTGTTTGTGTTCAGTTGTGTGTGGGGGGGATGTTTCTGTGTGTGTTTGTGTTTGTGTGTGTGTGTGTGTTTGTGTGTGTGTGTGTGTGTTAATTATTGTTATGACCTCCCCTGCCTTTGATAAAAGACGTGAAACAGAAGTACAGTAAAGTTCAGAATTTAAGCTCACAGGAAAATAAGGTAGCCAAGGGATGGCAGCACCATGGATAGCTCCAAACAAGCCACTTGTTCTACGTAACAAGAATCATGAGTAGGCTAATACTTTTATATCTTGACACCAGAGACGCTGTGGTTCAGTGGCTTAATGATGCTGGAGATGGTTTCTACTCCAGAAGTTAGTTTATTTAGAAAATTTATATTGCCACCTACTCACACATGGCGACTCAAGGCGGCTTACAAGAATATAAAAACACCATATACAAGAAATAAAAATAATGAAAAGAAAAATAATAAAATAAGTCCTAGTGTTGTGTGTCGGAGAAAGCTCCTGTCATTTGTGTCAGCTTCTGTCTACCTAACAATTTGAAAGTACGTTCTATGCAAGTAGATAAATAGGTACCACTTTGGTGGGGAAACAAGTTGGGACTTCATGCAGGCTGTCAGATTGCTGCCAATTCTGAACCTTCCTGGCTGCAGCACCCATTTGCAAGGCAGCTCCAGGAAGGGAAGCAGCTTTGGATGATACTGCAGGAAGAGCTGCTCATCTTTCTTTCTGGTGCGAAGCCAGCTCACTCTTCTATGGTGCATCTTGGGAAGTCCTACAACAGAGCTGGTAAATTGGCAGCCAATCTACTCGTATTACTCTGCAATAGCATTGTGGTCTCCTGGCTAATGTAACAATACCAATCAATCATCATCTTTACCACCACCATCATCTTGACACACAGACCTTCATTTAGACTCGTCCTCTTCCTTGCCAGCTGGAAAAGTAAAATGGCCAACTTCTGCCTAGGATTCTGAGATAGCCTGTGTTGAGAATCCACAGCTTGCATGGATTGTAGAGCTCTTGAAGGTGGAGGTGCTGCCTCTTAATTTTGGAGTAAAGCTTGTTGTCTGTCACTGACGTATCTATAGAATTTCTGGTTGAACTCAGAGATCTCCACTTTTGCAGTGGTACACCACTGGCATTACTGGGTCCTTGGTCCTTGTGTTTGTGTTCAAGCCACTGCTAGACTCCAAAGGCCATAATAACTTGCCCCTCTCACCCAGTCCAAAATTTGACCCCAAATTTACAGAATAAAATTACAGATGTGAAAATTAATACCTACCCAGGGGTGGCCAAACTATGGTTCTTTGAGGACCTGTGAACTTCAACTCCCAGAATTCCTGAGCTAGCCATGCATGCATGGCTGGCTCAGAAATTCTGGAGGTTGAAGTCCACAGATCCTCAAAGAACCATAGTTTGGCCACCCCTGATCTACCCAATTGGAGTTTTAAATGATATGAACAGTTAAGGCAAGCTTTATTACAATCTGTAGCCCAAAAAAGACCAGGATATTTGAGAACAATATCACAATTCATTTAGTTCATAAAGCCAATATAGATAAGATTATTATACAGAAATGGAAAATACTGTTTAGGAAAATATCTTGGGTTTTTTCTTCAGGATATCTGATGCAAGTTTAATTGATTAATATTAAATTATGTATCAACAAAAATCTAGTCCTATACATCAAGGTGACTTCATGCACTAAATCAGCTGCCTTTCGGTTTTTAAAGATAATATGCTCTTCTAGGAGATGGATAAAATATATTTTCAAAACAGATTTCATTTAAAGAAGACCCACTGGCTTTTAGTAACCAAAGACTTCAGCCTGAAATTGGAAAATGGAACATCAAATATTAATTGATGTTCATGCTCCAATTTCAGGCTGAAGTCTTTGGTTACTAGAATAGCCTGACCCAAATATTAGTTGTGTTGGGATACCAATAAAATGCGGATTGTTTCATTTGAACTTGAAATTCATTCAAATTCAAATTCAAATTAAACTATTAAATATTATAAATGCATTCAATATTTCCAACATATTCTTCTTCTCTTTTTTTGTCTTGATGTACACAAGAAATACATACAGTAGACGCCTCTTTTGGACAATGCTGTAAGGGTCATGCCCAAAGATTTGGGTGGGTGAAATGTGACCCTTGGGTACAAGCTGTGTATTTCTGGAACCAAAAAAATCTTCTTGTACATTTCCCCTGGTTCTTAATGACATTTGATGTAATATGAGAACAGAGATTATGGCACAGTAAGGGGGTTTACAAAAGGTTGTTTGAAACCTGCTGACAATGCAAGCTTTTCCAGAAAACACGGCAAATGTACTTTATAATATATTGACATTTATGTCAGCTAAATTAGATCCCAACGCATTCCCTTTAAGCTTGCTTTCATTGTAGCTGACATAACACAGAAGTAGGGCTCTTGGGTTATGATAGTTTTGCATAAATTGTTGCCTGACAAGAAGCCAGGGATTTGATGAAAGAATCTTAATGTTCCTTTAATGATTGGGGATGTTTTCTGAATGGGCAATCGCCTACATGTTGGGTCTCTTATCAGAGCTCAGATCAAGTCTGGGAGTGGTGGTGAAAAGAGAAAGAAACAGGCCGTTTGTCACTTAAATCTGTTGGGAAAAGATCAAGGGTTCCTAAGTAAGATGTGGGATATAATCTTTGAGGGCTGGAGATTTGCTTTTTACTGTAGAAACATTCCTTTGACTGTCTTGATGAACTCTTTGCATGTTTTTTGACAAAGCGACCTATTAGGACTGTGTATCCAATTTCATCAAGTTCAGAACTGTGATTTAGACCAAACAATATCAAACCAGGCACTGAAAAAACAATTTTGATTCAATTTGGTTTAGATCCAAAATTAAACAACTTGGCAGAGAAGATTAAGGTGAGCAACCAAGCATGGGACTAAAGAGAAAAGCAGTAGGAAACCAAGATATATTCTGGAAAGCCATGGGTGTTTTGTCTGAGCTAAAATGGGAGACATGCAGCACAATATGGACCTAGGTGGTAAATAGCCAGGAGCATTGAACTGGGTCTGTAGAACTACCTGGCTCTGAGATCATGAAGAGGAGTTGCTGGAGCAGGTTAAAGAGAATCTGAAGGTAAGACAAGCCTTTCATGCATTCTAGGAGAATTAAAATTATTGAAGCAACATTGGACCACTAATGGGCCCAAGTAGGCATTTAGAGAGCTTACACGGAGTCTGCTTTCTCTTGGAGCTTGTCTGAAGTAGGATACGAAGCACACATAGAACTTGCCTCTGCCTTCTGAGCAAACCTAATAAATGAGAAGACTGGGTTATTCACCAAACATTGCTTTGTGGTAGCTACACTCCACCACCTTGGACCTGCTGGTAGCTGCTGCTGAATTCTCAGAATCAGTGATAGGGATCCATTCTGGAATGACAAGAGAAAGGACAGTGGGCCTCCCTATTATAGCTTTCATAGGGATGACTGAGAATCTCCATAGACTTTCATAGAGAGGTTACCCTCAAGGGAAACAATTGGTTGGTTATGTGTTTCAGGGTTATGTCAGGCTCAGCTGCCAGCTGGTCTTGAAAGGGTAAATTCTAGTACAAAACAAGTCCCCACTGATGTCAACTTTATTTGATTTATACATGGATAGGACAGCAGCCAATGAGAGTGAAAGAGAAGACAATGTTCACAAAAGCCAGAATTTCATGTCGTTCCCCAAGCACAGAGAAATTATGCCTCTTTTGTCTAATGCTTGCTAATTGTGTCCTAGGAGAAAAATAATAAATTCCTTGCATGCTGGAGCAGATGACTTAATTGAAATGAATTAAAATTAGCTGCTCCTCTTAATAAAGTGGCTTCAAGGGATGGCACAATGTTTCCTAGTTCACATTCACCTTGTTCCAATAGTACATTGAGAAAGTACCCAGGGAGTTCACTGATCAAAGCAAGGGGAAAACATGATTTGTAAACCTCAGTACCCAGGAGCCATAATTGCATACTCTGAATGGACAACATAGCTCTGAACATTTCTTAATTCTTATAATGTCATTAAAATATACAGTATGGAGAAATGTTTTTATTGCACAATTTTATAGGACGTCATATGAGAATAACTGGAGGTGTTGATTTAGGATATTCTTTGAATAATGACCATCATCTTCCAGTGATGCTGGGAAAATAACACATTCAAATGTTGCCAAGTTACTAGAAATGTTCTCTCCAAGGAGTTTATATTTATAGCATCTCCGAATTTCCAACAATTTATTTCAACATCGGTCGACTTGGCAAATGATTTGGACAATATACAAAATTCCCTATTCTGTATGGGAAGAATACATACGCTTGGGTATTCTCTACAATATCTGCAAAATGTGCCCGTTCCCCATTCTCCAGCATCTACATCTGTGTTTCTGAAAGAAATATCCAAGGAGTATATAATGATCAAGCAATATTTATTAGAAAAGCAATCTATCCTCAAATGACTCAGATAGATAAAGCTCTGACAAATTGCTGAGGATAAATAAATGAGCCGTGGCTAGCATTTGGTTCTCCATTTTTTGAAATTGATTTGCACTTTGGTTTATGTAAGAAAGAACTTCAGATTCTTAAAGAAAGTAAGTCAAATTAAGTGTTAGTCATGTCATATCATGTTCTTCACTAGCTGCATTGGTTGCCCATTAGTCTCTGGTCGCAATTTAAGGTGTTGGTTATTACTTTTAAAGCCCTACATGGCTCAGAACCAGAATACCTTTGGGACCGCATCCTGCCACATACCTCCCTATGACTGGTTAGGTCCCACAGAGTTGGTCTCCTCCAGGTCCCATCAACCAAGCAATGCCGGGACCACGGGGGAGAGCTTTCTCTGTGGGAGCTCCCTCTCTTTGGAACCAACTACCACCGGAGATCCAGATTATCCCCACCCTACTGGCCTTCCATAAAGCCGTTAAAACCTGGCTCTTCCGGCAGGCATATGAATGATGGGAAATGCTTTTAATTTTTATATGTATTTTTAACTGTTTTTTATTGTTGTTTTAAATTTATTGTTCATCTTTGTGTTGTACGCCGCCCTGAGTCCCCAGGGAGATGGGCGGCCTATAAGATCGAAAAAATCAAATAAATAAATAAATGAATGAATGAATGAATGAATGAATGAATGAATGAATGAATGAATGAATAAATAAAAAATAAATAAATAAATAAATAAATAAATAAATAAAATATTGTCCCAAGACTTATGAATGAAGAATGTCTATGGCAGTGATGGTGAACCTTTTCTGGTTCGCGTGCCCATGCCCCCCCACACGCATGCACACAATGGGCAAACCGGAAGTGCGGAAAAACGCACTTTCGGTTTGCTATTGGGCTGTTTTTTGCACTCCGGAGGGTTCAGGGAAGCTTCCTGAAGCCCCGGAATGCAAAAAATGGCAAAATGGGCAAACTGGAAGTGCAGAAAACGCACTTCCGGTTTGCCCGTTTTGCTGTTTTTTGCATTCCGGGGCTTCAGGAAGCTTCCCTGAACCCTCCGGAGTGCAAAAAACAGCTCACCAGCAAACCGGAAGTGCATTTTTCCGCACTTCCGGTTTGCCGGTGGGCAACGCTCACGTGCCCTCCGCTATGGCTCCACGTGCCACCTGTGGCACGCGTGCCATAGGTTCGCCATCACGGGTCTATGGTATGGTATGTCTATGGTAGCAGCTCTGTAGCTTGAATGACCATAACACAAGCCCTCCTAGGGCAAACTCACTTCATTAGTAGATAATTCTGTTTTCCATAGTGGCTATTTAGCTGTTTTCAGAAAATCCAGACAGGTCATGGGAACAATGGCATTTAGTGGCACCCTTCCTCAAACTCAGAAATTTGCATGATAGCAATAGCACTTTACTTATATACCGCTTCATAGTGCTTTACAGCCCTCTCTAAGCGGTTTACAGAGCTCAGCATATTGCCCCCAACAATCTGGGTCCTCATTTTACCCACCTCGGAAGGATGGAAGGCTGAGTCAACCTTGAGCCTAGTGAGATTTGAACAGCTGAACTGCTGAACTAGCAGTCAGCCTGCAGTCGCAGCATTTAACCACTGCACCACTTCAGCTCTTTACCAATATATCATTGGTAAAGATCGGGAAAGGCAGATCCTTGTGTTAATTTGTTGCATCAACTTATCTTGCCACCCTAGTCTGCTAGCATAACTCAGTTATCTATAGATGCAGGAGGTCTTTAACTATGGTGTCTTGGTAGTTCAAAGAACATTATGTGTACATTATAAGGGCATGGTATGGGGGCATCTCTTTTCTCAGTCTAAAAACCTTTCTAAAGCAGAAATGAGCAAGCTCTCAATTTAATTGTTTGTCTGCTTATCAAACTTATATGCCATTGCAATCCAGACTCCAGACAGATTACCACAAAATTAAAGCAAAGAGAATCAGTTGTCTTTCACTGCATAATAGCTGGCTTAAGGACTGAGTGATGGCTTTTTCAGACCCCCATATGCCTGTGCTTACTCTGTTGTTTGACTAAGACTTGCCACAAACCCTAAAAACGACTTTCAAAAAGTTGATTTCAACATGTAAGAAACAAGAAAAAAGTCAAGGAAATGATCTGTCCATGAATGGAAAAGATGGCAAGGAGGTGATGGGTAGTAGGGAAAAAGTAGTACTGCTTAATTCATTCTTTGCATCTGTCATCATACAAAGAGGGGGGAAATAGTCCAACCTATCAAAAGCCTAGGACAGGGGTCGGCAACCTTAAACACTTGGACCCATTTCCCACAGAAAAGAAAACACCGGGAGCCACAAAACCCTTCCTGTGCCTGACTTATTTCCTGAGCAGCCACAGAACTAGCATATGTAGTTGAATTAAACGTTCTGTTTTCTTCTGAAACTTTTCTTTTCTTGGATTTATCCATGGTTGGTCTACCGGGGGTTGAAAAGCTCAATAAATCGCGTGCCAACGGGTATCACACATTGGTGGTTGTGACGCATATTTTGAGCAACAGGGAGCCCCAGCAGAGGCATGAAAGAGCCACATGCAGCTCCAAAGCCGCAGGTTGCTGACCCCTGGCCTAGGAGGAGATAGAAGCACCATAGGAATAGGAAGGCTAGTCAAAATAGGCAAGAAAATGGTACCCACTCTAGTTGAGTTCAAATTACCAGGACCAGATGAATTGCATCCCAGGGTTCTGAAGGAGCTGGCAGATGTGATCTCAGAACCACTGAACAAAATATTTCAAAGCTCCTGGAGCACAGGGAAACTGCCAGAGGACTGGAAAAGAATTGATGTGGTTCCAATCTACAAAAAAGGGGGAAAAGTGGGTCTAGGAAATTACAGACCAATCAGTCTGACATCAATAACTGGGGGAAAAATCATGAAAAAAATAATCAAGGAGTACATTTGTGAGCACCTAGAAATGAGCAAGATGATTACTAGAGACGTGTTTGTCGAAAACAGCTCATGCTGGACAAACCTTATTGACTTCTTTGACAAAGTGACTAAATTAATGAATAAGGGAAATGCTGTGGACATAGTTTACTTAGACGTCAGTAATGCATTTGACAAAATAGACCACAGTCTACATCTTGATAAGATAGAAACAATGTGGGATAGACAGTACCACCACGAACTGGCTGAGCAGCCACATTCAGTAAGTAATCCTCAGTAGAATTACTTCTACATGGAGGGAAGCATGCAGTGTGGTACCTCAAGGTTCTGTCTTAGACCCAGTACTCTGCAACATCTGTATAAATGATCTAGGTGAACAGATACAAGGGGAACTCATCAAATTTTCAGACAACACCAAGTTGGGGAAAAATAGACTCAAAATTCAGAAGGATCTTGACAGACTTCAACAAAGGGCCCTATTCAACAAAATTCAATTCAGTGATGAGAAAATAAGGTCTTACACATAGGCAAAACAAACCAAATGCACAGGTATAGTGGTACCTGACTCAATAGTAGTGGGAACTGTGGGAGGGATCTAGTATCCTAGATGACCACCACTTAAGTATGAGCCAACAGTGTGCTGCAGCTGCCAAAAAAGCCAATACAGTCCTAGGCTGCATAAAGAGAGGGCTAGCTCAAGATCACATGAAGTGGTAGTACTGCTCTATACTGCACTGGTGACACCACACTTGAAATATTCTAGTCACCATGATACAAAAAAAATGTTGAGACCCTAGAAAGGTGCAGACAAGAGCAACAAAGATGATAAGGGGTCTGGAGGCTAAACTGTATGATGAATGATTAAAGAATTAGGTATGTCTAGTCTAACAAAGAGAAGGACCAGGGATGATATGATCGCAGTCTTCCAATACTTGAGGATTTACCACAGAGAAGAGGGAATCAACCTATTCTCTAAAGCACCTTAGGGGAAGACAAGAAGTAACAGATGGAAGATCATTAAAGAGAGAGCCAACCTAGAACTAGTGAGAAATTTCCTGACAATGAGAATAATTAATCAGTGGAACAGCTTACCTCTGGAAGTTGTGGGTACTCCATCACTGGAGATTTTCAAGAAAAAACTGGACAGTCATTGGTCCAGAATGGCATAGGGTCTCCTGCTGGAGCAGGGGGTTGAACTAGAAGACCTCCGAGATCCCTTCCAACCCTATTATTCTATGTTCTATGTTTAGAATCTGCAGAGTTATCTTACTAGCTTGTAAGAGACATTTGACTTTTGCAAGCTAATGATAGTGTCAGGCCGAAGCCATATTTTATTAGAGACTTTGGCCTGCCACACTTTAGAATGTATTCTTGCTGTGGGAATTTGGGAGGGGCTGTTGTATGAGCGATGTAGACATGTAGCCATAACAAAGTCATTTTAGGTTTTCAAGGTCATCCTTTGTTCAGCACCTGGCCGGAAGCTGATGGGAGTACCGGACACATTGGCAAAAGACCACTGGTCAACGTGGGTGTGGGAACAAAGGAATGAACTTTAAACTGGGTGGAGAAACCCTCGTAGCTTCAGATTTGGGTTTCTCACAGATGTGTCAACATGGCTCTGTTAATAAATTGGAACTTTGAGGAATGCTTTGCCTCGGACTCTGATTTAGTTTTGGATGCTATTTGGAACCCTGACAGATAGATTCTTAAATACTTTTTAAAACCTAGCAATAGGTGACATCAAATGCCCTCTGCAAGAGTTCTGTCTTTTTTCCAGAAAGAAGATAAAGTCAGAACTTTAACCTCCAAAGGGAGGGCATCTCAGACAGACAGCATCCTCTCCTCACCAAATGTGAACCATCAGTTCCACCCCTTCCTCCAACCCACCCTCTTCTACATTAACATCACGGAACCACATGATAAGATGCAGCCTTATCCTTATATGTAGCCAAAACCAATATAAAGCTGTTACAACACCCAAACCAGGGGTGAAATCCTCCCGGTTCGCGCGCGCATGCACAGAGGGAAAAATAACCCGAATGGCGGCGTTCAGCCGGGCCGGGAAAGCGGGCGGGAGAAGCTCCACGCCGCGACCGCCACCAGTTCCATCGGCTATACGCCGAAGGACGGGCCAGGGCGAACCGGGAGGATTTCACCCCTGACCCAAACTGAGTAGATTATTTGTCCAACTGGCTTCTCAAAGCTTCTATTAACTATGGGTTACTTCATTTATTTGACTGACTATCCCATCAATTGATGACTTACAATTTGTGGGAATGGGATCACTTTTCTTACTTTCTTTTTGATGTACGTGTGAGATGTATATACCTGCAGAAGACAAGGTGGGGATGTTGAAAATGGGCTTACAGGCATTTTCCTTGGATGATCTTCAGCTGTGAGGACTCCTGGCTAATCAGAAAGCTGCATTTGATTCTCTGTAATGGGTGAAACCTGGGGGGGGGGGGGGAAACAATGATATTTCACCTCTGCACTGTTGCGAAAGATTTAGACCTCTCCATATATTTATCAGAAGTTCAGTTTAAGGGAATATTTACCTTTTCAAATAAATGAAGAGACTTGGAGACCCTGATTAATACCTTCTGGCTTTAAAACTATAAAGTTCAGGGCAAACTGGAGTTACATCTCAACAAGCTATTTCACATAGCATTTAAAATTTGCATCTATCTCTTTTCCTGCCCCTCCCCCCTCAAAAAAAAAACCCATCCACCAATAGACAGTGATTCATAATTAAAAGCCTTCACTTTTTTTCCCAGTATTTTCAAGAACACGCTTGTGAAATTTCCCTCAGGCTTGAACTCTTTGCAAAAGTTTACGGTATACTTCATGTAAAAATCAATTATTAAAAGAAGTAATATTGCAAGCATAGATCAGCTCCTGTGGTTCCATGCAGAGTGGTTCTAGGCATTGTTTCCCCTCGTTTCTTTTCGCATTGCTCTTCATATGCATATTTAATCAGATGACATTAACATTAATTATTGCCTCACATTAGCAGGCAGCAAAGGATTGGTTCTCTTTTTGGGGTATATGCTTTAATGACTTCATTGCAGAAATTTTGCTTTACCAGCTGCCTCTGGCTTTGCTACAATCACTTTGCATATTTATTCTTAGATAAAAGGAGTTGTCTGAATACATATTTTGTATTATACATTGAAGATTTCAAGGGGGCTTAAAAGGATCATTAATTATTTGGCTCCATCCTTCTAATACCTGGCCTTTTCTTTGCCTTGCAGGTTTGTTAAGATTGTCATTATTATATGGATAAAATTAGGGAGTGTTTTTTTTAATCCAAGAATAGGTAGGATATAAGTGCAATTAAAAAGAAAATAATTGAAACATTCAACTGTTCAGAAATAACAGTGCTATTTCTGGTTTATGCCCCTTCAAATTGTATGACCTTAATCTGATGCAGCTCACCAAGAAATCACACATGTTTACTTTTCACTGGGATTTTTCTGGCCCTCCAATCTTTAAGACACTGGTGCATTTGTAACTTTAAAGCCACTCAAATAATGTTTGTTA
Organism: Diadophis punctatus similis; assembly: GCA_023053685.1. Classification (NCBI taxonomy): domain Eukaryota; kingdom Metazoa; phylum Chordata; class Lepidosauria; order Squamata; family Dipsadidae; genus Diadophis; species Diadophis punctatus. Next base: position 93,440,078 of record JALIGW010000002.1, read on the forward strand.
CTGCTAGCCTATTGTCAAAATTAAATATGTGGCACTAAATTTTATAAATGGGTTTCTTTCTTCTTAACTATGAATGAAATGGTCCTCAGCTTGAATATTAAACAAAGCTTAATTAAGTTTTTCAGAAATGCTTCCTCTATTATGCAGAGCAGTGAGCACCTAATAAAAAAAATAGTTGCTCTCTTAAGTGTGTGGTTACAATCTTTTCCCATGATTGCAAAGAAGTAAGATGCAGTTATTTGGGGCACTTAGTAACGCCAGGATCCTGTGAAGTTATTTTTCATTTTCATATGCAGAAATGAATAAAAGTCAGGAACTCTTATAGGGTCTATTAAGAATCATCTTTCTGTACTGTTTACTTATTGGTTAGATCCATAGAGTATGCTTAAGTATGCTTAAGGAATTAAAATATTTTTAGGATTTGCACAATACGCTCAATCATAACCTAATCAAATAGTCTGGGTTTGAGAAAACACATTATCTATGCTACCTTGTCATCCTGTCATCAGAAAGGGAGCCAATTTCTGGGAGGTAAAAATACTGATAAATCAGTGGTGAAATCTAAAAATTTTCCCTACCGGTTCTGTGGGCGTGGCTTGGTGGTCATTGCCATGTGACCGGGTGAGCTCAAAAACCAACTTTCACACTTCACACACAAACAACACAAAAGCCACACAACTGACTCACACACAATGCAAAAGCACACAAAATGGCCCCTGCAACAACAAGCAGGAACCTCACAGAGTCACAGAGAGCTCACCTATCATAATTTACATAAAAATAACACAAAAGTTACACAACTGACTCACACACAATGCAGAAGCAGCTGGACTTCACACAAAATGGCCCCTGCAACAAGCAGGAGCCTCACAGAGTCACAGTTCAGGCGAATAGGCAGTTTTTTTAAAAAATGCTTTTAAAAAGTTTTTTTTAAAAGGTTCCCCCTCTCAGATGATTGTCAAACAGCTGATAGCTTACTTTTTAAAGCATTTTACTACCAGTTCCAGCAAATAGGTAGTAAAAAATGCTTTTAAAAAAGTGAAAAAAAGGTTCATCAGCTGTGACAATCAGCTTTGCCGCGCGATCCTCTGAACCTTTTTTTTTTTACTTTTTAAAAGCATTTTTACTACCGGTTCAGAGAACCGGAAACAGGGGTGGGTTCCAACTTACCTCGCTGCCAGTTTGCTTCCTCCCGCACCGTGTGGCCGCACCACGTGAGCGCATGCACACATGCACAGTACAAAAAAAAACCCGAAAAAATAAGGATTTATATCCCTTGCAGACAGCTGGTTATTTGCATTCTTTTAGAGAGTCATTGAGGCCACTTGGAGGTTTATCTGTGTCCTTTGGGTCATCTGAATAGTGCAAATGGGTGTGGGGCCTTCTTGGAAATGCTGAAAGGACTGCATTGTGGACTGGAGATGGATGATGTCGTATCCCTTCCCCTCTGTTGAGAGAGGGCTGTTCAATGTTGACATAGATGGCCTCTTTGACCCTTCTTTCAAACCAGAAGTCCTCTCTATCCAAAATGTGGACTTTCCTGTCTTCAAAAGAGTGGCCTTTGTCTTTTAAATGCAGATGGAGTGCTGAATCTAGTCCTGGTGGGTTTGTTCTCCTATGTTGTGCCATGCATTTATGAAGTGGTTGTTTTGTTTCCCCAATGTAAAGATCTGCACATGGCTCACTGCATTGTACTGCATATACCACGTTGCTCAGTTTGTTTTATTCTTGGAGTGGAAAAACTTCTGCCTTAGCGTATTCTTGGAACATCTTCAAAGAAAAACAAGAAAGCTCAGTTGCCTCTTGAAAAAGCACCTTTGGGACAACCATGACCTGGATGACTGAGAATTTCCATAGACAACTTTGTGAGTTAAAGGCTTTGTTTGGCAACAAGACAGCTGAAAAAACTCTCAGATGTTCCCCTATCAGTATTGAAGGTAGGAGAGAAAGAAGCAGCCTAAATAAAGCACAAGGAGAAAGTAAGGGAACGTGAGTAGATAGGGAGAAAATTAAGTAGGTTATTTCTTATTTTTTATGTTTATATGTACTATTCTGTATGCACGAGGTGAATGTTAAAATGTTTGAACTTCAATTCCTAGAATTCCCCAGCCAGTACCAGTGTATTATAAATGGGTGCTATTATAACATGATACAAGATAGCACTGTTCCAATATTTGAGGGGCTCCTTCAAAGATGAGGGGGTCAAACTATTTTCCAAAGCACCAAAAGACAAGACAAGAAACAATGGATGCAAACTAACCAAGGAGAAAAGCAACCTAGAACTAAGGAGAAATTTCCTAAAGGTGAGAACAATCAACCAATAGAATAGATTGCCTTCAGAAGTTGTGGGTACTCCATCACAGGAGGCTTTCAAAAAGAGACAGGACAACCATTTGTCTGAAATGGTATAGGGTCTCCTGCTCAAACAGGGGGGTGGATTAGAAGACCTTCGAGGTCCCTTCCAAATCTATTATTCTATAAAAAATTACAATATTATAGGGTGTGTGGCAGTCATATAGACCAAAGCTTCATGGTACATAATCTTATTTTAATTTTAATACTTGTCACAGGGCCAGATTAAGGCTGGGTGAGGCTCTAAGCACAATATCAACAATAGTGCCCCATGACAGAAGCGAAAGCATCATACCATGACACAGAAACAAATGTTGCATCTGAAAATACCTTCAAACCAAGGTTGAAACTTTAGTTACTCACCGTGTGAAACATTTTTTTTAAAGAATGCAGATTGAAGTCAGAGTGTGGCAAATAAGGACAAGACGAGGGGATAGATGGGGAACTCATCAAATTTGCAGATGACACCAAACTGGCAGGAATAGCCAACTCTCCAGAAGATAGGCTCAAGATACAGAAGGATCTTGACAGACTTGAACATTGGGCGCTATCAAACAAAATGAAATTCAATGGTGAAAAAAGTAAGGTTCTACATTTAGGCAAGAAAAACAAAATGCACAGGTACAGTATATGTGGTACCTTGCTCAACAGTAGTAACTGTGAGAGGGATCTTGGAGTCCTAGTGGACAACCATTTAAATATGAGCCAGTAGTATGCAGCAGCTGCCAAAAAAGCCAACACAGTTCTAGGCTGCATTAACAGAGGGATAGAATCAAGATCACTCGAAGTGTTAATACCATTTTATAATGCCTTGGTAAGGCCACACTTAGAATACTGCAGTCAGTTTTGGTCGCCACGATGAAAAAAGGATGTTGAGACTCTAGAAAGTGCAGAGAAGAGCAACAAAAATGATTAGGGGACTGGAGGCTAAAACATATGAAGAATGGCTGCAGGAACTGGGTATGTCAAGTTTAATGAAAAGAAGGACCGGGGAGACATGATAGCAGTGTTCCAATATCTCAGGGGTTGCCACAAAGAAGAGGGAGTCAAACTATTCTCCAAAGTACCTGAGGGCAGAACAAGAAGCAATGGGTGGAAACTAAACAAGGAGAGAAGCAACTTAGAACTAAGGAGAAATTTCCTGACAGTTAGAACAATTAATCAGTGGAACAGCTTGCCTCCAGAAGTTGTGAATGGTCCAACACTGGACGTTTTTAAGAAGATGTTGGATAACCATTTGTCTGAAGTGGTGTAGGGTTTCCTCCCTAAGCAGGGGGTTGGACTAGAAGACCTCCAAGGTCCCTTCCAACTCTGTTGTTGTTGTTGTTGTTGTTATTGTTGTTGTGATGATGATGATGATGATGATGATGATGATGATGATGATGATGATGATGATGATGATGATGATGATGATGATAGAGAACTTGGCTAAAGTCAAGTCAAGTGAAAAGTTAAGCCAAGTGAAAAAGTTAAGGGCATGATGGCTAGGCAAAATAATGATTGTGCCCCTTCCCTTGGTGCCTTAAGCTGGTGCTTATTTTACTTAATGGCTAATCAAGGGCTGATCCATCATCAGGGATTACTGAAGGCAGTGTATCAAACTTGCCAGGAAAAATAATCTCAAATTTCTCCCCTCCTAAAGAGAAGCTGATGTGTCTAGTGAAAAGGTGAATAGAGAATTAAACAAGAAATAAATCAAAATGTGAAAATATGTCCCTGATTCCAGGGGTGGGTTCCAACTTACCTTGCTGCTGGTTCACTTCCTCCTGCATGTTGTGGGCGTGCCTTGTGGGCGCGCATGCGCGCATGCGCAGTACAAAAAACCCCTAAAACTTCAAAAAAAAACCCACCAAAAACAAAATGCACAGTGCTGGAAACTCAGCTTCTGCGCATGCCCAGAAGAAAAAAATTTTTTTTTTTCGGAAAAAAATTCCAAAAAATTTCAAAAAAAAAGATGGCGCCCACAGACCAGCACCAACCGATCCAGTTCGGTGACATCATTGTGATGTCACCAGCAGGTCGCTACAGGTTCGGGCGAACTGGTCCGAACCGGGAGGAACCCACCTCTGCCTGATTACTCTCCTGCATCCGACACAAACTCTGGGGGACTTTTGAGTGACCCTTCCTTCGATTTAAAATTCTCTCAAAACTTTACATGGCATCCATTTCATCATTCTTTTAGTACTTGTCTAAGGCTTTCCAGCTCTCCACAGTTCTTTAAATATTTGAAATGTTCATCCCTGTGATTTTATTAACGTTTTCAGCATCCACATTTGCAAACTCTTTTTTTACAGTAGCTCTTAAAATTTATATTTCTATCTTACTGTTCTGACCTCCTCCTTCTTCTTTTTTCATAGCTGGGTTGGATTTTATCAAATGTGGTCGATGGTGATTTTAACAGATCTGGCACCGCACTTAAAACGATTTATTTTGGGAAGTACCAAATAAATAAAAATAAATCAGTAAATAAAGATTGTATGATCTTTGTGAAATATTCACTGAAAGAAAAATCATGGTTAAAAAAAACCCTGATAATAATAAAACATCTAAATATTGCATCCTTGCACATGCATTGTGATCTATGGCAGGGGTCTCCAACCTTGACAACGTTAAGCCTGGAGGACTTCAACTCCCAGAATTCCCCAGCCAGCTTTTCTGGGGAATTCTGGGAGTTGAAGTCCGCCAGGCTTAACGTTGCCAAGGTTGGAGATCCCTGATCTATGGCATAATTAATTCCTCTGGGCACAGCACTTACTGCTAAAACGCATTTGCTCTTCTGTGGTATTTTTTTTTAACTTTACTTTTTATTTTTTTCCTTTTACCCCGTTTTTGCCCCCTTTCCTATTGTATTCCAGGCAGGCAGGCAGATGGATAATTCCAACTTTTCTTTTCTTATATATATTTTTTGCTGCTGCTCTTTTATGCAAGTAAATCAGTTCTTTCTATGTCAGACTGTAATAACGCCTCAAAAAGTGCCACCTGTAATTATTGAAATTGCAGAACTTTCCATAATTGCTGTAATTACGTGCATTGTAGGGCACCCAAAGTGTTCTATTTTCAAGCAGGTTGATTGACATGGGAACTTTGTCACTCAGCAAATGCTTGCTGAGTTGCCCAGCTAAGCTTCCATAAGATTCTCGGAAGCGGGCCACCGAGCGAGAGCAATAGGCCAAAAATTGGCCTCTGGACCACCAATTTTATGCTGTCTTTTCAGCTAGAAAAGGAAACCAGCAGTAAAAAAAAAATAGTTGTAGTATAGATATTTGAAACTCAAGATGAGCCTAACGTTAGCTGTATGATCATAATGGAAACTGTGATATAGGAGGCTCAAGGAAAGGAATAGGAAAGCTGGCTGCTATGAGCATCCAGCAGAGTACTTAGAAGTATTAGTCACGTCTGAGTTTCTGCAGATTAGGTGGCCTTTGGCGAGATATTTCTCATTTCTGTGCTAGGGGATTATGAAACGAGAGGTTCTAAATCTTTGATACTATTGGAATTAGATAGCAACCCAGAATTGGTTATTCTTATCTAAACTTAGAGTATATGAGAACACGAAAAAAGGAGGGAGGGAGGGAGGGAGGGAGGAAGGAAAGAAGGAAGGAAACGAGAAAGAAAAAGAGGAGAAAGGAATAAAGCAAAATTTGAAGGTATTTATAGGCTAATGGAAGTGGAAAAGAATTTTGGAAATAAGGAACTAAACTAAGGAACTCGGAAGAAGAAAAAAGGGAATGGGAGAATGGAAGGAGAGGGATAATAAAACCTAGTGATGGAATAGGAAAGGATAAAGAGATACACTTAGCAAAGAAATGTAGAAGGATGGAAATTTAAGCTTATTGTGGGATCTCAAATAATCTGGCCAAATCCTGGCCTATAGTATAATTATTTTGCTTTGATAGTGTCAGAGGGTTTAAATTTATTTCCCGCTCAGTTGGGAATTCAGTATCATGGATTAATTAGAACCTCATTCCAGGCAGTTACATGTAATGCACTGCAGATCAGGGTAGCTGATTAGGGAAAGGAAGTAAACAATTACAAACCATACATCAATACTGAAAAACTACAGCACTATTTTTCAGACTTGGCAACTTTAAGATCTCTGGACTTCAACAAGCTGGCAAGGGGATTCTGGGAGTTGAAATCCATACATCTTAAAGTTGCCACATTTGAAAGAGCAAGTAGGTTAAATGCTGGTAGGATGTTTCTAAACCCAGAACAATTTTGCCTGTGCAGGTAGAAGTTGCAGGGGTTGGTGATAAACTAGATTTAAATATGTTTCCTTTTATTTGCCTCATTCCTTAATTTTCTTTGGCTTACTGGAAGCTTTCCCGCATTTTGTATAACATTTATTATTGCAGAAAGGAATAGCATATTAGGTGTGAATAAATACTGTATAGGCACTGACTCACTGATAGCATAATACAGAGAACAGATATTCTTCCCTTGGGAGAGCTGTTCATAAAACACAATTGTTTATATATAGCTTATGAATGCTGGTCTAGGTGCAATTTATTTTGTCAGATGAGCAAGTCTAGGCTTGATGAAATCCACAATAATCTTCCTCATCAGAGCTGGCCTAAGAACACTTACATTGTACATGTAAATACATGTGAAAAATATGGTAAACACTCCATGGGTGATACCCAAATGTTAATTGGGGCTATTATTTTGACAAGATCTTGACAGACTTGAACATTGGGCACTATCTAACAAAATGAAATTCAATGGTAAAAAAGGTAAGGTTTAGGCAAGAAAAACAAAATGCACAGATACAGTACCTCGCTCAATAGTAGTAACTGTGAGACAATCTAATGGACAACCATTTAAATATGAGCCAGCAGTGTGCAGCAGCTGCCAAAAAAGCCAACACAGTTCTAGGCTGCATAAACAGAGGGATAGAATCAAGATCACTCGAAGTGTTAATACCACTTTATAATGCCTTGGTAAGACCACACTTGGAATACTGCATTCAGTTTTGGTCGCCACGATGTAAAAAGGATGTTGAGACTCTAGAAAGAGTGCAGAGAAGAGCAACAAAGATGATTAGGGGACTGGAGGCTAAAACATATGAAGAACAGTTTCAGGAACTGGGTATGTCTAGTATAATGAAAAGAAGGATTAGGGGAGACATGATAGCATTGTTCCAATATCTCAGGGGCTGCCACAAAGAAGAGGGAGTCAAACTATTCTCCAAAGCACCTGAGGGTAGAACAAGAAGCAATGGGTGGAAACTAATCAAGGAGAGAAGCAACTTAGAACTAAGGAGAAATTTCCTGACAGTTAGAACAATTAATCAGTGGAACAGCTTGCCTCCAGAAGTTGTGAATGCTCCAACACTGGAAGTTTTTAAGAAGATGTTGGATAACCATTTGTCTGAAGTAGTGTAGGGTTTCCTGCCTAAGCAGGGGGTTGGACTAGAAGACCTCCAAGGTACCTTCCAACTCTGTTCTATTCTATTCTATTCTATTCTATTCTATTCTATTCTATTCTATTCTATTCTATTCTATTCTATTCTATTCTATTCTCTCCTTGGCATCATCAATCATATCAGATTGAATAAATGGAGAAGAAAATGAATATAACTGAGGAAGCATTTCCTCTAACGTGAATAAAGTTACTTAGTTCTTCAATGGAAAGATTGAAACGTTACTTTTCAGATGGTTCTCAACAGGACTTAAGGGATCTCTTTTAAGGACATTGAGAACATTGGAAATTAGAGCCCTTAGCAGTTTTTAGTTGTCTCCTTCAGCTTTGCCCCATTCCACTGGAATTTCAGGTAGTCCTCGAGTTATGACCACATTTGAGCCCAAAATTTATGTTGGTAAGTGAGACACTTGTTAAGCGAGGTTTGCCCCACTTTACGACCTTTCTTGTCACATTGGTTAAGTGAATCACTGCAGTTTTTAAGTTAGTAACAAGTTGTTAAGTGAATCTGGCTTCCCCATTGACTTTGCTTGTCAGAAGGTTGCAAAAGGTGATCACATGATCCTGGGACATTGCAACCATCATAAATATGAGTCAGTTACCAAGCATCTGAATTATGATCATGTGACCATGAGGATGCCGCAATGGTCGTAAATATGAAAAATGGACATAAGTCATTTTCTTCCAGTGCCATTGTAACTTTGAACAGTCATTAAACAAACTGTTGTAAGTCCAGGACTACCTGTAATGTTGGAATATGGGTGCTGGGGAAACCACCACTACAGAGGTGGGTTGCTCTCTTACCTTGCTGCCAGTGTGCTGCGCACGCATCACCACATTTCATGCGCGCACACGCTCGCTATGGACACACGCCCCCTCATGCAATTTTGCTTCCACGCATGCACGGAAGAAAAAAAAGCCCAGAAAATCCAAAAAAAGATGGCGGCTCCTAGGGACCGGCAACCGACCGCACCGGGTCGATAGCCTCTTGGTGACGTCACCAGCCCGCCGCTACCGGTGCGATAGAATGGACCGCACCGGTAGGAATGCACCACTGCACCACTAGCAAAAATAAGGCTGCCATTCATTTCCCACACAAACATTTAGCAGCAACACTTGGATTTTTTGCAGATTAAGGAAACCCAGATGGTACAAGCTACTCATGCATGGAAGAAGGAGAGGGAAGGCATTTTTAAAAATTAAAAGATAAAAGCATCCCAGGACACTATTCAGCACAAACTTTCCCCAAGACACTGGGGTACATGTGAGCATGCCGAGAGCTGAAATTGGTCCTAGTTTTTCTTTAACTACATATAGATTTCTCCTTGTGGTCTTAATGTCTTGCATAGCCCCCACATAGTAACCCTGTGGGCGAGGTAGATAACTTGTTTCATAATTTGCAGCATCTTCAAAGTATTTTAATCTACCTCTTTCGTGAAGCAACGATTAGCTGTGTCCCTTTGCAGCATCTCGTAGCAAATACCTCGGCATCACAGAAGACCTCTGCCCCTTATAATTTATTTAAATAGATTTGTATTTATTTATTTAAATAGATTTGTATGCCGCCCAATTCCCGGTTGGGAATTGGGCGGCACAGTTTTTGCGACACTTTATTCTTGGAAGGATATTTCAGAGTTCAAATCAGGAAATACAAGCAAGGGCAAGTGGGCCAGAGGTGGTATTCAGCAGGTTCTGACCGGTTCACCCGAACCGGTAGTGGAAATTTTAACTGGTTCACCAAACTGGCAAATACCATCTCTGGCTGGCCATGCCCCCACCCGCCCAGTCGCCGCTCTCCCCCGCCCACCTGCTCTCCCTGCCCACGGGGTATATATTTTGCCTTTGCCACACGGCCCAGCTAATCACCTTGCCTCACCTCTGTGCCTCACCCGTTCTGCTCACCAAAGGTAAACAGGCCGCCCGCTCACCATTCACCTCGGCCGGGTCAGGGAACATGCCATTCCCTGGCTCCGGCCTTGCCCCGGAGCTTCCACCCGCATGCTGCCTGCTCACCCTCCACCTTGCTCACCTTCGTCCGCGCCTTGGTGGGGTTCCCTGGCGAGGCTCGGCTGCCTTCCGAGCCTCCCTCTGGCACAGCAGGCCGTTCTCCTGGCTGGGTCTGGTTGCGGATGGCACCGGCAGGCAATGGGGTGAACATGCACAGCCGACGCGAAAAACAGGGCGGCGATGGCAGCGACAGGACTTCTTCAGGCCTCTTTTTCAGCCTGTAGTTTTCGGTAGTTTTCAGCGCAAGAAGCCTCCAGCTGCTGCCTCTTTTTCGGTGTGAGAAGCCTCCAGCCGCCACTGCCAGTTTGGTTCCGGCTGGCAAAGAGGTGGCGGCTGCAGGCTTTTTGTGCCAAAAACTACCAAAAACTACAGGCCAAAAAAGAGGCACCCCATTGCCTGCCAGTGCGTCTAGTTGGCCATGCGCACTCAGTCACATGACCCCCACCAAGCCATGCCCACCAAGCCACGCCCACCAAAAACCGGTAGTAAAATAAATTGAATCCCACCACTGAAGTGGGCCCATTAAAAATCTATTCACAAATAGCAATTATTTTGGGAAGTTATTCCAAAGAGTTCTATTTTTGAAGTGCTGCTAAGCAAAATGAAAACATGAAACCCCACTCAGACCTAATCCTGAAAGAAGGGGAGACCATGTTAGACATGCTAAATCCCACCAATGGAATAGTTGGAGCCACTGTGATTGCAAGGATCTAGTCCTCTTTGAGTATATGAATGTACACTTCTCATTTTTAAAGTGAATGGTTGCAGAATTTGGGTTTGGCTAGTCTAGAGAAAAGAATAACTGGGGGGGGGGGCATGATAGCCGTATTCCAGTATTTGAGGGGCTGCCACAAAGAGGAGGGGTAAACTGATTTTTCTAAGCACCAGGCAAGAAACAATGGATGGAAACTAGTCAAAGAGAAAAGCAACCTGGAATTAAGAAGAAACTTCCTAACAATGAGAACAATTAATCAGTGGAACAGCTTGCCTTCAGAAGTTGTAGGTGCTTCATCACTGGAAGTTTTTTTAAAAAGACTGGATAGCCACCTGTTTGAAATGGTATAGAGCAGTGATGGCGAACCTTTTTTTCCTCGGGTGCCGAAAGCGTGTCCGTGCGTGCTATCACACGCACACGTGTGCCCACACTTATAATTCAATGCTCCCCATGTGCCCCGCCCCCTGCGCATGCGCACGCGACCCCCCATGCTACCTTGTTCCCCATGCATGACCCCCGCTGCCCCGTTTCCTGACTTCTGGTGGGCCCGGTAGGCCCGTTTTTTGCCCTTCCCAGGCTCCAGAGGCTTTCTTGGAGTCTGAGGAGGACGAAAATGCCCTCCCCCGCCCCTCTGGAGGCTGAAAATGCCTTCCCAGAGACTCTGCGCGAGCCGAAAATCAGCTGAACGACACACACATGCATGCTGGAGCTGAGCTAGGGCAACTGCTCGCGTTCCGGCAAATATGGCTCCGCGTGCCACCTGTGGCACTCGTGCCATAGGTTCGCCATCACGGGTATAGAGTCTCCTGCTTGAGCAGGGGGTTAGACTAGAAGATCTTCCAGCACTGTTCTGATTGATTGATTGACTACTTACCTTACTGCCTTTAGCGTAAACATCATGAATTTCTCCAAAAACAATAAGAAATTGAGGGGAGACTTAATAATAATAATAATAATAATAATAATAATAATAATAATAATAATAATAATAATAATAATAATAATAATAATAATAATAATAATAATAATAATAATAATGACAGTCGAATTGATGAAAAACAACAAAAAAAACTTAACTGATATCAGGACCTTAAAATCGAATTACGACGACTCTGGCACAGACCAGTACAGGTGGTCCCAGTGGTAATCGGCACACTGGGTGCTGTGCCAAAAGACCTTAACCGGCATTTGAAAACAATAAACATTGACAAAATCACGATCTGTCAGTTGCAAAAGGCCACCGTACTGGGACCTGCGCACATCATACGAAAATACATCACACAGTCCTAGACGCTTGGGAAGTGTTCGACTTGTGATATAGTGATACGAAATCCAGCATATAAATCTCGTTTGCTGTGTATTACATTTGTTGTGAATAAATAATAATAATAATAATAATAATAATAATAATAATAATAATAATAATAATAATAATAACAACAACAACAACAACTACTACTACTACTACTACTACTACTACTACTACTACTACTACTACTACTACTACTACTACTTGTGGAAGTGTTCCTTAACCTGCGTGCCAGAATTATAGTTTTCAGGAACCTGGTTATTAAATGCATAAAGCAGATGTGTGTAGATGTGTCACATGTAGTTTTTTTCTTTCTAGTGGGAAAGACAAGGCAAAGCAGAGAAGGGATGAGGCTGGGAGGGATAGTAAGGATGGATGACAGACACAAAGGAAGGAGCAGGAGGAGGCTGAAATCCCTCTTCAGTCAGATGTTTAATCTGAGCCAAAAAAAAACCTTCAGAGGGTTGTCAGCCTTGCTCACTACTGAGACAAGTGTTATATCAACCCAGCTGAACGTCCTTTCTGAGCTCTGCTCGGCCATTGTTCCAGTCCATCACTACAGTGAACAGCAAAGATGAAGAAATATTTGATCAGTGTAACACTTGTTGAAATATGATGGGGCCGGCTGTTTCTCTTTGTGCATCTCTCTCCACCCCATATGTGTGTCAGTCAAAAGAGCATGATTCTGGAGTCAAAGGAGCAGGTAGACAAAGGCATCTGCGTGCAGAGAGGATTACAATTGCAAGTGGCCGTATGGCACATGCTACCACACTGAAGCTCTTGGGTTCAAGCCTTGGCATTAAAGCAGCGGTTCTCAACCTGGGAGTCGCGACCCCTTTGGGGGGGTCAAACAACCCTTTCACAGGGGTCGGGAGACTTCGCCCGGACGCCGCCATTTGCTTTCTTTTACCCTCTGCGCATGCGCAGAATGCTTTGTGCATGCGCAGAGGGTAAAAGAACCCAAATGGCGGTGGCGGGGTGGGGGTCGCAGCGGCGGGCGCAGTGGCGGGGTGGGGCACGGTGGGGGCGCAGGGGCAGGGTGCGGGTGGTGGCATTAGGAAGGTTGAGAACCACTGCATTAAAGTATGAAGAAGAACTGGGGGGTGGGGAAATAATAGCTGGGAATGGCAGAATTGCTCCATTCTGGAAACACTGAGCTAGGTGACTATGGCTTCAGGAGAAATCAACTGCCTATGTCCCTCTGAGGGGAGCGTGATGGCTTAGTGATTAAAGACACCAAGCTTGTCAGCTGGAAAGCCCACAGGTGGGGTTTGAGACCTGAGTGCTGTGTGACAGGATGAGCTCCCATTACTGGCTCCAGCTCCTGCCCACCTAGCAGTTTGAAAGCGTGCAAATGAGAGTAGATAAATAGGTAGCACTTTGGTGGGAAGGTAACGGCTTTCCGTGCACCTCGGTGTATAGTCATGCTGGTCACATGACCACAGAAGCATCTTCAGACAACACCAGCTCCCTTGGCTAAGAAACAGAGATGAGTCGGACATGACTGGACAGGGGACACGTTTACCATTTTGTCCCTCTGAATGGGACCATCACCAATCACTTGGGGGAGGGGGAAGTCAGAGATCCAGATGTGGCTGTGGGGCTTCCTATTCAGTGAAAAGGGAAAGAAGGCAATGCAAGTGTGACTAGAGCCCTGTATGGGTGCAAAACAAAAGCAAAAACCAGAAGGGACAAACAGCATGTTATTTATTCCCTTGGTCATTCTTGATGCCGAATTAAATTTTCATGTCAGGCCACAAAGGACTTTTACAGCTATATGTTTACAGAAAGCCCAGTCACCCAATCTGATGTTCTTTAGATTCACATCAGCAGGAGCACAAAGCAACACCTGCCTGCAACACAGCTGTGCCTTTCCCCCAGATCAGGGGTGAAATGCTCCCGGTTGGGGCAGGGCGGTCGATCGTCGTTGAGCCAATAGAGACGATAGCGATCACAGCGCGAGCCTTCCCCCACCTGCTTCCCCCGCCCGCCTGGATGCCATTTGGGTTCTTTTACCCTCTGCACATGCGCAAAGCGTTCTGCGCATGCACAGAGGGTAAAAGAACCCAAATGGCGGCGTCCAGGCTGGCGGGGGAAGCGGGTGGGGGAAGGCTTGCACTGCGATCGCTATTGGCTCTACGACGACTGACTGGCCCGCCCGAACCGGGAGCATTTCACCACTGCCCCAGATCAGCATTTTTCAAACTTAGTGACTTCCAGATGGGTGGACTTCAACTCCCAAAATTCCCCAGGAAGCATAGCCATTGCTGTGAATTCTAGGACTTGAAACTTGAAAGTTTCCAAGGTTTTACAGTACTATATTAAAAGTACAGGCAGTCCTTAACTTACAACCATTCATTTAGCAGCTGTTCACAATTACAATGGCACTGAAAAAAGTGACTTGCAACTGATCTGCACACTTATGACCATCACAGCAGCCCCACAGTCACATGATCAAAATTCAGGTGCTCGAGAACCAACATGTTGTTACAATGGTAGTAGCATCCCAGGGTCATATGACTGTCATTTGCAACCTTCACAGCCAACTTCCAACAAGCAAAGTCAATGGGGGAAGGCAAATTCACTTAACCTCATGATTCGCTTAACAGCTGCCAGTGAGTCACTTAACAACTGTTGTAAGTCACTTAAGAACTGTGCCACAAAAGGTAGTAAAATCAGATGCGATTCACTTACCAGCTGCCTTGCTTAGCAAACAGAAATTCTGTTCCCAGTTATGGTTGCAATTTGAGGACTACTTCAGGGATGGGTTCCTCCTGGTTCAGATCGGATCGCCTGAACTGGTAGCGACCCGCTCGTGACATCACTGTCAGTGCTGTTCCGTGCACACCGCCATCTTTTTTGGGGTGTGTGAATTTTCCCCTTCCGCGACTTGAAAAAGGGCCCTCCCGCCTGCCTGCGGGTGAATTCTGACCTTTATTTCTTCGCCCGAAGCTCAGCTGATGAGCTCCTCAGCTGTGTTTCGGGCTAATTCCTGCTTCTGAGCATGCACGGAAGCAAAATCATGCAAGGGGACCGGGACCAGAGGGGAAACATCGCGATGCGAACCGGTGGCAAAGGTAAGTGGAACCCACCTCTGGACTACTTGTCCTGCAGACAGATGCATTCTTTTTTCTTTTTTTTCTTTTTAATTTGTTTTCTCTTTGCATACAATATGTGCTTAATGAACAGCGTACTGTCTGGGTCAGTTCGTTTACATAGTAGTACTTCTTAAGTTCCAAATTTCTACCCCTTTTAACCAACCATTGATAAAACAAGTCCCAAGTTCGAAAATATTCTGTGTCTTCTTTTTCTATTATCTTCAATGTTAATCTCTCCATTTCTGCACAGTCCAATTTTTTTTAAATTTTTATCTTCTTCCGTAGGTGTTTCCTCGCTTTTCCAATGTTGTGCAAATACAATTCTTGCTGCTGTTAAAAAAATGCAATATCATAATTTCCTGGTTCTGTATTATGCCTAACAAAAATAGTTCTGGCTTAAAATCCATATGCTGTTTTAACATTTTTTCTAACCAAGTATGCATTTTTGACCAAAATGTTTTTGCTTTTGGGCATGATAATATGTGCCTGGTTTTTTATTACATTTCCAACATTTGGTAGACATATTTTTAAACATTTTTGCTAACCTTGCCAGTAGAGATGCACTCTTTTAAGGTGAAATCAACTTATTCAATGTTCTAAAAACAAAATATGGAAGGAGGCTGCTGAGAACCCCATCACAACTGATATTTATTGCCTCCCCTTTGATCTCTGAATCCTATGCAAGTTATAATTGGCAAATATGATTCATTGCTGCCCTGAACTGGGTGATGATTTTGCTAAAATGAAAACGATGTATGTGTATGTGCTTGCTCGCTTGCTTACTTGCTTGATTTTTCTGGTAATTGAAGGTATGCTCTTGAAATTTGCAAAATTTTGCATATTGCATTGAGGTCAGACTAATCAATCAATCAGAATAGAGCTGAAAGGGACCTTGTAGGTCTTCTAGTCTAAACAGGAGACCATATACCAGTGATGGCGAACCTTTTCTCCCTCAGGTGCCGAAAGCGTGTGTGCGCGCGCTATCACGCACATGCGAGTCCCCACACCCATAATTCAATGCCTGGGGAGGGCAAAAACGGCCTCCCCCGCCCCCGCAGAGGTCCTCTGGAGGCCGGAAACGGCCTGTTTCCCAACTTCCGGAGGGCCCAGTAGGCCTGGTTTCCCCCTCCCCAGGCTCCAGAGGCTTCCCTGGAGCCTGGGGAGGGCAAAAACGCCCCCCCGGAGGCCCTCCAGAAGCCTAAAATGTCCTCCCAAAGCCTCCGTGTGAGCCAAAAATCAGTTGGCCGGCGTGCACATGCACGCTGGAGCTGAGCTAGGGTAACAGCTCGCGTGCCGGCAGATATGGCTCCGCGTGCCCCCTGTGGCACCATAGGTTCGCCATCACTGCCATATACCATTTCAGACAGGTGACTGTCCATCTTTTCTTAAAAACCTCCAGTGATGAAGCACTTACAACCACTGGTCCTTACTGTTAGGAGATTTCTCCTTAATTCCAGGTTGCTTTTCTCCTTGATTAGTTTCCATCCATTGTTTCTTGTCTTGCCTTCTGGTGCTTTGGAAAATAAGTTGACCCCCTCTTCTTTGTGGCAGCCCCTCAAATACTGGAATACTGCTATCATGTCACCCCTAGTCCTTCTTTTGTCTAGACTGGCCATACCCAATTCTTCATATGTTTTTGTCTCCAGGCCCTTAATCATCTTAGCTGCTGTTCTTTGCACTTTTTCAAAAGTCTCAACATCTTTTTTGTAATGTGGTCACCAAAACTGGATGCAATATTCCAGGTGTGGCCTTACAAAGGATTTATAAAGTGGTAGTAATGTTTAGAATAGAATAACAGAGTTGGAAGGGACATTGGAGGTCTTCTAGTCCAACCCCCTGCTTAGGGAGGAAACCCTACACCACTTCAGACAAATGGTTATCCAACATCTTCTTAAAAACTTCCAGTGTTGGAGCATTAACAACTTCTGGAGGCAAGCTGTTCCACTGATTAATTGTTCTAACTGTCAGGAAATTTCTCCTTAGTTCTAAGTTGCTTCTCTCCTTGTTTAGTTTCCACCCATTGCTTCTTGTTCTACCCTCAGGTGTTTTGGAGAATAGTTTGACTCCCTCTTCTTTGTGGTGATCTTTCTTTCTTTCACGTGATCTTGATTCTATGCCTCTGTTTATACAACCAAGGATTGGATTAGCTTTTTTGGCTGCTACCGCACACTGCTGGCTCATGTTTAAGTGATCATCCACTAGGACTCCAAGGTCCCTCTGGCAGTTGCTGTTTTTAAACCAGGTTTCGCCTAATCTGTACTTGTCTATGGAGATTCTCAGTCATCCAGGTCATGGTTGTCCCAAAGGTGCTTTTTCAAGAGATGAAGAGACTGAAGAAGCTTGTTGGAT
Source organism: Diadophis punctatus similis (assembly GCA_023053685.1). Classification (NCBI taxonomy): domain Eukaryota; kingdom Metazoa; phylum Chordata; class Lepidosauria; order Squamata; family Dipsadidae; genus Diadophis; species Diadophis punctatus. Next base: position 93,457,329 of record JALIGW010000002.1, read on the forward strand.
GAGAAGCGAAACATCTTCAAAGAAAAGCCAGAAAGTCCGGTTGCCTCTTGAAAAAGCAGCTTTGGGATTAATCTGTACTTGTACCTATGGTTTTTTGGTTTTTTGGGGGTTATTAATTTGTGCATAATTCTGTGATGTATGAAACTACACTAATAGTTCTATCTGAGCGGCAACAATGTTTTGCCGCTGGAAACTTTAATGAATGCAGGATCTCTCTGTTCTACTGTATAAAGCAACTGCACTTCATCAGCTGGCCATCTGGAATGTCATTACAAAGGAACAAATGCAGAGGAGTAAAGAGTTATCTGAACTCCTTCATCGGTGGTGAATTTCTGAGTTGTTGAGCAATTGCAGCAGCTAAGCAAAGAGTAAAGGCAGCTTTGCTGGCACCACAACCAAATGCAATCTATTTTTGGCCCTATTAGAAGCAGCTCTATGGATTTAGAACGATGGAAATGAAGAGAAAAGGGTTTTTTGGCAATGCCTGTGTTTGATCTTTCCTCCTTGGCAAGAAATTGTTGGGTTGCTATAGCAATCTTAAAAATTCAGGTTTCACCCAGAATAATTATTTCCCCCTTTGTAGATAATTTAGAACCTCCCACAACTTAACATCTTGCAAAAAAAATAGAGGTGTGAGTGGTTTGGTCCTCTCTGAACTCTTCAGTGCTCTTACTGCAAGAGCATTCTTCTGGCTCCATCTGGCTTAAGAAAACTCTCCAAATGGATTAAATGGAAGGATGGATGGATGGATAGATGGAAGGAAGGAAGGAAGGAAGGAAAGAAGGAAGGAAGGAAGGAAGGAAGGAAGGAAGGAAGGAAGGAAGGAAGGAAGGAAGGAAAGCAGGCAGAATTATTGGATATGAGATGAGTGGCAAATAAATTTCATAATAAATAAAAACGGAGGGAGGGAGGGAGGGAGGAAGGAAGGAAGGAAGGAAGGAAGGAAGGAAGGAAGGAAGGAAGGAAGGAAGGAAGGAAGGAAGGAAGGAAGGAAAGCAGGCAGAATTATTGGATACGAGATGAGTGGCAAATAAATTTCATAATAAATAAAAACGGAGGGAGGGAGGGAGGAAGGAAGGAAGGAAGGACCTTCCCAATCACAGCTAAAAAGCCTCAGATGGGGAAACTGTTTTATCATTTTTCTTTGCGCACACAAGAAGTTAGGGCAGAGACACATAATGATTAAAAAAAGAAATTTGGTATCCATTCTGAATCATATTGTCAGTCCATTTTCTCATGGTCCAAAGTCAGATGAGAAGTTGTTAATTAGCCGCTCAGTCCATCTTCAATTAGAAGATGCTCAATATTTAGAGCAAATGAAAGCTGCTAAAAGAAAAGAAATATTTATAGTGGGTGCTACACTAACGTTCCTGAATTAGCTATACAATCCTAGATGGATAATTGCACAGTTTTAGCTAGTGACTCTCTTTGTCTGCTTCTGTGAACATCTAGAGGAATGTACGGCGCACTTTACAATACAATGAGCAGATATTATTAGCAATGTAAATGTGTATGTCCCTTTGAATCTAAAAGTTTCCTGCATGTTTCCATAGTAAAACCATAGGAGGATGTCATGACCAGTGTCTTGAGTAAAGCCTGAATGGGCACTTGCAGGAAAGCTCAGGTTGATTGCTGATCTCTGTAGTTCAGGGGTGTCAAACTCAAGGCCCGAGGGCCGGATCCGGCCTGCGGGGTGCTTAGATTTGGCCCGCAGGTCTGCCCCGGAAACAGCGAAGGACTGGCCCACAGTGCCTCTGCCAGGGAAAACGGAGCATGGGAGGGCTGTGTGCGGTCCTCCTGAGCTCTGTTTTCCCTGGCAGAGGGTTGCAGGAGGCCATTGGAATTGAAACAGAGCTTGGGAGCCCATTTTCACTGGAAGAGCACTCGGGCCACTACAGGCCCTCCCAACATCCTGATGTCGAGCTGGCCACACCCATCCTGGCCTCGCCCACCCCAGCCCTCCAAGGTCAAACACAACCCTGTGATGTGGCCCTCAATGAAATCGAGTCTGACACCCCTGCTGTAGTTTATAGGATGTTTCAGTAGTTTTATGTTTCAGTCTGTTTACAGCAGAGGTGGGTTCCTGCCGGTGCGGTTAATAGCTGTTGTTCGGCGCAGAGCAGAAGACGCTGCTGCCGTTCGCGGCGTGGGAGCTTTCCCCGGGCGCTTTCCCCCGCCCGCATGGATGCCGCCAATTGCGTTCTTTTGCCCTCTGCGCATGCGCAAAGTGTTCTGCATGCACAGAGGGCAAAAGAACGCAAATGGTGGCATCCATGCGGGCGGGGAAAGCTCTCGCGCCGCGAACGGCAGCAGCGTCTTCGGCTCTGCGCCGAACAACAGCTATTAACCGCACCGGCAGGAACAGGCAGGAACCCACCTCTGGTTTACAGACATCTTGTATATCTGATATTTGCATTCCTTTGCTGTCTTAGTGCTGTAACTCAAGGGACAGTTGTTCCTTTTCAAATCCTATAATTATTAGGTTTGGCCATGCAGTCTGAAGAATTCTGGGAGCTGAAATCCACATATATGGAAGTTCTCAGGGTTGGGAAACCCTGTCCCTAGATGAAACTTTCTTTTTATATATATAATTTTTATTTAAGAATTTTTTTTAACAAAGAAGATAATAAAGAAAAATAGTAAAAAGAGAAAAAGGAAACAGAAACAGAAAAGAAAAATGATAAACAGCTTTTTTATCTTCTTGACAGCAGTTATACATTTATCCTCTCTTTCTAAAGTTTTTTCATAAGCTACCTTTTCTAATCTATAAATCACAAGTTCATTTTTCTCTTTTTTCGGTAAAAAGCCTATAAAGGCTTTCCAATCTTTAATAAATATAATTGTCTAATAAACCAAATTAATTTTGCTTAATTTTGCTTAATTTACCAACCATTCCACGTTATGAATATTTCAGAGGCTTTCCATTTTTTGCATATAATAGTCTCACAATAATTATATGTAAAAATATAATTTTTACAATAATCAGCAATAATCATATGTAAAAATAATCCTCCATGGCTCTACACAGGAAAGTTTTTGTGTTATGCAGAGATTATGGAATTTGGCATAAAGGCAGTTATTTGAGAAACAGGCTTCTTATTCTACTACATACCAAACATGCAGAGGTGGGTTCCTCCCGGTTCGGACTGGTTTGCCTGGACCGGTAGCGACCCACTGGTGATGTCACGATGATGTCAGAAATGGTATAGGGCAGTGATGGCGAACCTTTTTTTCCTCGGGTGCCGAAAGTGCATGCGCGCACGGTGTCGCACATGTGCGAGTGCCCACACCCATAATTCAATGCCTGGGGAGAGAGAAAACAGCCTCCCCTGACACCCCCCCCAGAGGCCCTCTGGAGGCCGGCAATGGCCCATTTCCCAACTTCTGGTGGACCCGATAGGCCCATTTTTCACCCTCCCCAGGCTCCAGAGGCTTCCCTGGAGCCTGGGGAGGGCAAAAACGCCGTCCCATCCCCCCTGGAAGCTGAAAATGCCCTCCCAGAGCATCTGTGCAAGCCAAAAATCAGCTGGCCAGCATGCACATGCGCACAGGAGCTGAGCTAGGCAATGGCTCACATGCCGGCAGATGTGGCTCCGCGTGCCACCTGTGGCACGCGTGCCATAGGTTCGCCATCACTGGTATAGGGCCTCCTGCTTGGGAGGGGGTTGGACTAGATTACCTACAAGGTACCTTCCAACTCTGTTAATCTGTTAATTATGCAAAGTGTGGAAAAGGGTGTTTGATGAATGAGAAAAATGCACATAAGAGAAACCCAAGTGTTGCCTATGTAAAATAACAAAGATCAACCATTTTAATAAAAAAAACTGAAAAGCCTTATGGAATTTTTGCTGAAAATAAATAAAAGTAATCTGGTGATTTCTGGATTTACCGGTTCCAAAAGGTCATATATGGGGAGAGGAGATATATGATGGAATGCTTATTAGTAGCTGGATCAACACTGAGCAGAGAGAAAGACAAAGATGTATAATGTATTCTTGGCTGTTTAATGAATGAACAGACACCTGTATAAAGAATACTTGTAGTGATACTGAATGGGTGTCGATTTGATAAGGTATCAAAGACCAAGGTATTTGTGTTTGACAAGGAAAGTGGAATCGATGACTAAAAATTATTCATAAATGTTGAAAAACTAGGCCAGGTAGATAAATTTGTGAACTTGATAGAATGTTTGCTAAAGATAGAGAAATGGCCAGAGAGAAATGTAATGGCAGAAATGGATAATGTGTGACTCATTGCAAGGAATGAATGTTTGTCGTGAAAATGGCACTACATAATAGCATATTTCTACCCATTTTTTAAAACAGAGAATTGGGACCTGAGAATGTCAGTAGAAACATGAAAGTAAGTTGAATGTAATGGGAAGAATGAATGGATGTTTTGTGGAGTTTCAATTTGCTTTTAGGTGTGCCCCCCAAAAAATACTTATGACTGCATCTTTTGCCTTCTAATTGCTTTGCTTAATGCCAATATGTAACATTGATTGACAGGGATTGTTGAAGTATTGTTGTCAAATCTGCCATCACTGCAAATGATTGTATTCACAGAAGCTAGTAGCATAGCTTATTTTTATTTATTCATTTGTTTCATTGATTAAATTTGTGTAGTCTGCCCATCACCTGAAGTGACTCTTTTAATTTTCTCCTACGCAGAAGGTAAGGTAGCAAAAGTGGTGCTCCTGGTCTAACAATTGGTTTCTGCTATATTTATATTAATAGTCTGTAATATTCCCATGTAAATGCCCATTTCAACTGCAGATCAGACCCTGCCAGTCAGTTAGTTCAGTGGTTTTCAACCTGAGGTCTGCAGAACCCCGGGGGAGGGGCACATTGTCATCACAGGGGGTCCACAAAGGCTTGAAGAAACTTATGATTTAACTCTTGAATTATGTCTTTGTGGGCCATGGCCATGGTGCATGGCTACAAAAGGTATTTAAAATAGATCCATGCTCCCCCCCCCCCTCTCTCTCTGTGTCTGTCTCTCTCTCCCACTGTCTCTCTGTCTCTCTGTCTGTCTCTGTCTCTCTGTCTCTCTCCCTCTGTCTCTCTCCGACACTCTATGTCTCTGTCTGTCTGTCTGTCTGTCTGTCTGTCTGTCTGTCTGTCTGTCTGTCTCTCTCTCTCTCTCTCTCTCTCTCTCTCTCACACACACACACACACACACACACACACACACACCTCAGTGTCTGCCCTTTTCTTTCATTATTAGACAAAGGGACAAACTGTTCACATTTCTGTACTTACATTTATTCTTTGGGCTTTTTGGTATTTCTGGTAAACCAAACCTAGTAGAATGCTACAATTCTAGCACTAAGAAGCACTGTCAACAAGATGTTATATGGAGTAATGATTTTAGAGCTGAGAGTGGTATATTGGCTTTCACAATTTTTTTTCTCTTTGAACTATGTGTGAAAAAGTTGTAGCACTTCCTCTGCCAATCTTGGTGAACACAAAGCTGAATGCTTGTCCTAAAAAATCCATCTCTGCCAGAGATCTAAAGGGGAGAAACAGAGTCCGTGAAAATCAGGAGCTGATGTTTTTGAAGCAACTGGGACACTAAGGAAATAAATGCTACGCAGGTAGTCCTCGACTGAGGGCCACAATTGAGCCCAGAATCGTATGTTGCTAAGTGAGAAATTTGTTAAGTGAGTTTTGTCCCATTTTACAACTTTTCTTACCACATTTGTTAAGTGAATCACTGCCATTGTTAATAGCAATAGCAATAGCACTTAGACTTATATACCGCTTCATAGCTGCGGTGGCGCAGTGGTTAGAGTGCAGTACTGAAGGCTACTTCTGCTGATCACCGGCTGCCAGTTTGGCAGATCGAATCTCACCAGGTTCAAGGTTGACTCAGCCTTCCATCCTTCCGAGGTCGGAAAAATGAGGACCCGGATTGTTGGGGGCAATAGGCTGACTTATAGCCCGCTTAGAGAGGGCTATAAAGCACTATGAAGTGGTATTTAAGTCTAAGTGCTATTGCTATAGCGCTTTTACAGCCCTCTCTAAGCGGTTTACAGAGTCAGCCTATTGCCCCCAACAATCTGGGTCCTCAGTTAACTGTGTTAAATTAGTAACAAGGTTGTTAGGTGAATCGGGCTTCCCCATTGACTTTGCTTGTCAGGTCACAAAAGACAATCACATGATCCCAGGACACTGCAATACTCATAAATATGAACCAGTTGTCAAACATCCGAATGTAAAGCATGTGACCATGGGGATGCTCGATGGTCACAAGTGTGAAAAATGGTCATGGGTAACTTTTTTCCAGTGCTGTTGTAACTTCGAACGGTCACTAAAGGAACTGTCGTAAGTGGAGGACGATCTGTATATTTACTGGCCTGGCAAAAGAAAATGTGTTAGCTAGTTTCATGACATTTGTCTGCCCTCTTTGGTGGACTTCAGCTCTTTTCTCTATGCAGGTTGGATTGAACTGAAGGATCTTTCATACAAAGCTTCAAATCATTACATAGGGTGTAGGCAGTAATCCAGTTTATATCTGCATCTTAGGTGTATTATGTTCCTCTACCTATTCATCTCTGTTTCTTGGCCTCTTATGACTACTGCGTATTCTGTGCAAAATTAGGTAAAATACACTCACAACTACTGTATATGGAAAAAATATAAGCAAAGAACTTAATTGCACCAAGGTAGAGATGTTTACTGCTGTTTGAATGAAAGCAAATGCCTGTATGAATGGATGCAGTAGAGATGGTGAGTCACAGCCCTTGGAGAGCATTTATTAAGCCAGAAATAACAAACAGTTTAGTTCCTCGGAATCAAAACTTGGGGGAAATAGGAAATAATGAGCTGGTTTGTGGCGATCTGATGGCTTGTTCTTTTTTTCAAGGATTTATGGCACTTGGGTTCAGGTATCAAGTAGCGCCTTAACCATTCATGACTCTAGAGTATAATAATCTGAATGCAAAAAATATATCCTGAATAAGCATTGCCAATAGTAGTGCAGTGCAGTGAAGCTGGCAACTGAGGAAATTGTAGATAAAGGCTTCATACCTGCACCGAATCAGCAGTGAAAAAGAAATCCTCCCAGAGTTAACATTTGGATGACTAATGGACTAATAGAGTTGGAAGGGATCTTGGAGGTCTTCTAGTCCAACCCCTGCTCAAACAGGAGATCGTATACCATTCCAGTTGAGTGGCTGTCCAGTTTCTTCTTAAACGCCTCCAATGATGGAATACTCACAACTTCTGAAGGCAAACCATTCCACTGGTTAATTGTTCTCACTATCAGGAAGTTTCTCCTTAGTTCTAGTTTACTTCTCTCCTTGATTAGTTTCCATCCATTGTTTCTTGTCTTGCCTTCTGGTGCTTTGGAAAATAGATTGATACCCTCTTCTTTGTGGCAGCCCCACAACTATTGGAACACTGCTATCATGTCTCCCCCAGTCCTTCTTTTAACTAGACTAGACATACCCAATGTATTTATTGAATACAATGTGTCAGGGTTCCAAGTAATGCACCCATTGAAGTCAGAACTCCAAGGCAGATAGATTCCTCAAAGAACAATTTATTTGGATACATCATATTGGCACAACTGGTGAAAACTGACTCTGGAAGTTCCCGCGGTTTTCACCTTATTAAAAAATGAAAGCTTTCCCCTTTCCCTAAGACACCAGTCACATTGTCCAATAGAGGTGCTGGCTGGTTGCTTGGTTATTTTGCCCCTCCTCTCCCAGCCACCTGTTGGAATGACCTTGGTTCCCACTGGAAAACTTTTTTGTTTTGACTGCAAAACCACAGCTAACTATTCCCCTGCTGATTCGGTGCAGGTATGAAGCCTTTATCTACAATTTCCTCAGTTCCCTGTCTCCTCTTCTGCCCTGTGGCAACCCTGAAGCCACAAAGATGGCCTCAGATAGGTCCGCTTCAGGGTTGACACAATGAATGTGGACAAATGTAAATGACCAGAATGAAAGAGATATTGTCAGATATATTAGTTGTACAAATTGAATAAATTAGAATTGTATAATAAAACAAATATATGAACGAAGACTGAATTAGAGATATTTACTTTGGTTTTAACTTCCCATTTTGTGCTTTTTGTAGAGCAGTATTTCTCAATCTTGGCAACTTTAACAATTGTGAACTTTTTGCTGGCTGGGAAATTCTGGGAGTTCAAGTTCACACATCTTACAAGTTGCCAAGGTTGAGAAACGCTAATGGTGAGGTTAAGGAAGATGACCTTGCTGAAGATGTGCATGTTCCACAGCCTAGGGTTGGGACTTCTTTGAACTACAAGAAGGAGGAGAAAGAGGGATAGCACAACCAAACTTGCAAGATTCTGTTCGTATAATAACCAGAATTTCTATAAAAGTAGTTTTAGTTATCTTGCGTAGTTGATTTCATGATCCGCTCTACCTTATAGGGCTGACATTTTGCATATGATACTGCTTATCGCAAAAGGGAATAATGTGCTTGGTTTATCATTCATACATACACACACAGACGCACAAAACCCGGCAAAAACAGCAGAAAAATAATAATCACTGCATATTTAGTTTCCTAAATATGGGACAAGGTCTCTGTCTGTTACATAGGAGAAGACTGGCCAAGAAACAAACCTGTTTAAAGAGAAAAAAACAACATCTTACTTCTTATCTTGTAACCACTTGCCTTATCTCACTGAAGAAGTTGCTCAAATGGAAATTGTAGCGTTAGATAGGAAACCATTGAAGAAATAGAAAACCCTGGATATCAATGCCAAGCTGTCATGGTCTCCCACATTAGACATAGTCTAACTTTCATCTCCCCGACTCCCCCATCACAGACCATTGAGTGAATGTGCTGGGGCTGGCAGAAACTGCAATTTCTGTAAAAAGCATAAGAATGAGGTCAAAATGATGCCTTACACAGAAATATTTTTTTCCTCCTACAAGACATGTTTTTAATTCTCCTCCCCTCCCCCCAAAAAATCCCTCAACAAAAAAATTGTTTGACATGACCATCGGCATTCAGCAGCTGCAGTGGTCCTCATAGCTGAACATCAAATATAAAGGCAGCAGGGACTGGATTTTGGACCATCATACCAATACAAGTTGTAGTGAGGAACTGCATTTCTGAAACGCTGTCTTTCACTTAGTGATGGTGGGTACAAAAGTACAATCTTTGCTTAGTAACACAAAATCATATATCAAAAAGTCCTTCCTGTCAATGACTACTTCAGCTTCAACCGCAACAATACACGAGCACATAATAGATTCAAACTCAATGTAAACCGCTCCAAACTCAACTGTAGAAAATACAACTTCAGCAACAGAGTGATCAATGCCTGGAATGCACTACCTGACTCTGTGGTTTCTTTCCCCAAACCCCCAAAACTTTAACCTTAGACTGTCTACAGTTGACCTCACCTCATTTCTAAGAGGTCTGTAAGGGGCGTGCATAAGCGCACCACTGTGCCTACCGTCCCTGTCCTTCTATCCTATTGTCCTCTTTTATCGGAACTTTTTACTTATGTTTATACAAACAACTACTATCCTGTACATGTTGACAAAATAAATACAGTAAACAAAATAAAATAAATAAACCTAAAGCTATCCTGGGTAAATAGTCTAACCAAGTTCTCTTATTTGTGTGAATATTTGGAAACACATTCCCCAACGTGCAATCTGAAGTGGCATAATGACGCTTTCTTCCACAGAAACAGAGTTACCTCAATTGAACTGTCGTGACAAAGAACGTGCCAGTTTTCTTGATCAGATCCCAACTGCGAAACAAGTCAAACTGAGGCCGGAGAAAGGCAAGCTTGGAAGTGGCTGGCAGGAAGAGAGCTTTACTGGTTGCAAGGGAGGAGGAAGGAATGAATATGCTTAGGACCAATGCATACGGACGAGGTTCATTGTGCCAAGAAGAAACAGCTGTAGTGTGCAAGTGCCGTGGACACGTCATCTGCACAATGTGTTCCATTTCAGCTTTACAGGAAAGCATCGAGTCTACATTTCCGCAGACATGGGTTTCCAATAACAGAGGGAGATGGTTCTTACACCACTTTGATTCAGGCCACAATTAAACCATTGTCCCAAGAGTTAATCAAACCAGATGATGAATACAAAATATAGAGTTAAAAGGGTACCATTTCCTCTTTGGGCATTAAATACTCACATTATCCAAATTTGCATAGAAAGAAAAAAAAAGGTTGATGAATAAGGATTGAAGGAGGTATTGCGAGCACGCTCACGTTCTTCCCATGCTCTAACTGCATTATCTTCCTGGTCTGATGGGGAAACATTTAACAAACCAAAGCAAAAGAAATAGCAGCTTGGTTTGAAACAGGGAATGGGAGGCCACCTGAGATGACAAGAAATCTGGGTGGCTTTGAGATACACACAAAAGGCTCAGGCAGAGAGGTTTTGTTCATAATTTAGACTGATCCTCACATTAAGGTGTTCCAGATTCTGGGAAAATCTACCTTTCTTTACAACCATCACAACTTACGTTGAAAAAAAATGGCAACAAGTCACCTCTAATATAAAGAGGAAAAATTCTCTCTCTCTCTCTCTCTCTCTCTCTCTCTCTCTCTCTCTCTCTCTCTCTCTCTCTCTCTCTCTCTCTCTCTCTCTCTCTCTCTCTCTCTCTCTCTCCCCCCTCCTCCCTCCTCTCTCTTCTGCCCTCTCCCTCTCCTCTCTCTCTCTCTCTTCTCTCTTTCTTTCTCTTCTCTTCTTTCTCTCTCTCTCTTCTCTTCTTTTTCTCTCTCTTTCTCTCGCTCCCTCCCCTCCTCTCTCTCCCCAGATTGTATGCAGGAGGCCCCTGCAATGGTTCCAAAAGTTAAGGTAACAATCACAACAATGTGATTTTCCACTTATTTTTTTTATACATCTACTGCACGAACGATGCACATAAACAATGGGCAACAATGGGCAAATCTTCAAATGCATCATCATGGCATGGCCATCATCTTGAATTTTTTGAACCATTCTGGACATTCTTAGTACAGTTTTAGACTATAGCTTCCACTATTCTCCTACTCTATTATTATAGCCTTTTCTATGCTAACATTGTCTGTCACAATTAATCACTTTAAATAATTGCCCTTCAATTCCATTTTAAACACAGACAAGAATTATGCTGCTACTAAGACATAAACAAATTTGTTTCTAGAGTCCTGGGAGTAACATAGACTGAAAATAATCATAAATATTCCTTGGTAGCAATTCTAACTGGGACTGTGCAGAAATTGCTTCTGAAGGTTCATTGGAAATGCAACTGAATCCCCAAATCAGCTTTATCAGTGGAAAGTCAAGTCAAATTGTTATACTGAATCCAATGCCTCCAAATGATTCCCATGAGTCAAATGCTCCAGACATGGCTTTTTAAATCAGTGTGGAACTTTGAATCAAATAGACCAGTTTGATGATTCAATTCAAAACATCAAGCCTTATCAGATCCGCATTCTGAATCAGTACTACCGTAGTTGTTGAATCAGATTGGACTGACTTTCCGAACTGAATGAGTTTCTCCCTGATTCACATAGGCCTGATTGCAACTTCCAAATCCCCCACCCACTCACACCCAGAGACACAGGTAGTCCTCGACTTACGACCACAATTGAGCCCAAAATTTATGTTGCTAAGTGAGACATTTGTTAAGTGAGTTTTGCCCCATGTTACGACATTTCTTGCCACAGTTGTTAAGTGAATCACTGCAGTTGATAAATTAGTAACCTGGTTGTTCAGTGAATCTGGCTTCCTCCTTGACTTTGCTTGTCGGAAGGTTGCAAAAAGTGATCAAATGACCCCAGGATGCTGCAAGTGGGTCATAAGTATGAACCACTTGCCAAGCATCTGAATTTTGATCACATGATCATGAGGATGCTGCAAAGATCGTAACTGTGAAAAACGGTCCTAAGTCGCTTTTTTCAGTGCCGTTGTAACTTTGAACAGTCACTAAATGAACTGTCCTAAGTCAGGGACTACCTGCATATACACATACATGTAGACACATACACACCGATGATATTTTGTTCTTCATTCAAAAAATGTTTATCACTGAGTGACTACAAGTCATGCAAAATGAATCAATAGACATAAATCCCATAGTCAGAAATAGATGCCACTACGAAACACAAAGCCAATTCTTGGAACCAATTCACATATTCAGAGGTCCGTCAAATGCGTGGTAATAAAGTTACATATCACAATATAAGGCAGTGATGGCAAACCTTTTCGGCACCAAGTGCCCAAACTGGAACGCACATGCATGTGCGCGACGGAGGCCCGGAAACTCAAAGACCAGCTGGCCGCTGTGCATGCGCTCGCCGGCCAGCTGGTCTTCAGGTTTCCAGGGCTCCGGGAAGCGTGAAGACCTGCTGGTGATGGCGTACGTGCCCAGAGAGGCTCTGCGTGCCACCTCTGGCACACGGGCCATCGGTTCGCCATCACGGATATAAGGCATAGTTCTTTTCTTTCATATTTCTATTTCTACTTTTTTGAGAGTGTTCAGAGCATGTTTTCAGAAGGCATTTCCCTAGAGAGATGGAATACTTTTAAAATACTTTTAGAAACTAATATATTTTTTTTATTATTTTAGACCAGTGTTTGTCAACCTTGGCAACTTGAAGATGTCTGGATTTCAACTCCCAGAATTCCCCAGCCAGCTATGCTGGCTGGGGAATTCTGGGAGTTGAAGTCCAGACATCTTCAAGTTGCCAAGGTTGACAAACACTGTCTTACACAATAAAGCTTAAAAGCTTTTTACCCATTTGCTAAACTGCAGCTTATAGTCATCATCTACTGCATCCAAGAATGAAAATGAGCTTCACTGGACATTGTTGGCTTCTTTTACATCTCATTATTTATAGGTAACTACCCCAGAAAATATGCCCTCCTCTTCCATGGAGGTGAGAGGGGGCGCAAATGCACAGAGAGAAGAGTCAAATTGAATGAAACGTTTCTTAAGATGCTCTGGCAACCGGATGACTCGTTAAGTCGAATGAATGAAGATGCAGGCAACCGTCCATCACTGAGATTTAAAATAACCACGTGGAACTTTGCTGGCTGGGGTGGAAAACGTATTTCTTCCCTCCTAACATGCAAGGACCACAATTTGTGTAAAGACAAATAGCCCTGTCAATGCAAAAGTGAGTAACTTTTTCATCTTCCAGCCTTTCTCCATTCCTTCCAGCTTATTGCCCAATTGTATGTTGGACTATTAAGAGGTACAAAAAAAACCACCCCCATCTAACTAGAAAAACATGGTACAATCTTATGGAGGGGGGAACCCATGATGGGGACTAAGTAAATATGAGCATATGTATCAAAAACAGGAAATTAAACCAGAGCAATTTTGCATGTTATTACAGATGGTCCTCGACTTATGGCCACAATTGAACCCAAAATTTCTGCTGCTAAGCGAAACATTTGTTAAGTGTGTTTGGCCCCATTTCATGACTTTTCTTGCCACAGCTGTTAAGCGAATCACTGAAATTGTGAAGTTAGTCAGACGGTTGTTAAGTGAATCTGGCCTCCCCGTTGACCTTTGCTTGTCAGAAGGTCACAAAGGGTGATCACGTGACCCCGGGACACGGCAACCGTCATAAATACGAGTCAGTTTCCAAGCCTCGGAATTTGGAGCGGGTGACCGTGGGGATGTTGCAACGGCCGTAAATGTGAAAAATGGTCGTCGGTCACTTTTTTCAATCCCGTTGTAACTTTGAACGGTCACTAAATGAACTGTTGTAAGTCGAGGACTACGTGTATACTGAACATGGAAAATCATCAGATTTATCAAAGTCACTCCATGTTTAAGAAAGCAACAAATCAGAAACACAAACTCTCTCACAGATGTACCGTATTTTTCGGAGTATAAGACGCACCTTAGTTTTTGGGGAGGAAAATAGGGGAAAACAATCTGCCTACCAGGTATTCATCTGGCTAGCATCCTTAGTCTGGTCAGCTTCAGCACATTATTTTATCCCCTGGTTAGGACTTTAAAAAACCTTCTTCTGAGAGAGTAACAATGAAAGAGTATGCAAGCCGGTAAGAGCTGGGAATATAGTTAGCACCTGGTTAGGGCTAGAAAAAAACTTATTCAGAGCAGCTTCAGCACATTATTTTATCCCGTAGTTAGGACTTTAAAAAAGCCTTCTTCTGAGAGAGTAACAATGAAAGAACCTGCAAGCCGGTAAGAGCTGGGAAGATAGATAGCACCTGGTTAGGGCTAGAAAAAAACTTATTCGGAGCAAGTAGAGCAATGAAAAAAAATTCTGCAAAGACTTAGGGCTGGAAAAACATTGTTTGGAGAGAGTAACAATGAAAAAGCCTGCAAGGTAAGAGCTGGGAAGATCTGTTAGCACCTAGTTAGGGCTGGAAAAAAAGCTACATTCGAAGTATAAGACACACCCAAATTTTCAGCCACTTTTAGGGAGGAAAAAGGTGCGTCTTATACTCAGAAAAATACGGTAATATATTTCTAGAATCCATTACATACTAAACCAAACCAATTAGATTTTCTAATATGTTAGCTGTTTTGGCATAGAGTCCTACACAGCAGTTTTATTCTCGTTCTCTTTCAGGCTTCCTTCTTCCTGGCTGGACCTCCGATCTGCTTGTCTCAGCTTTTCCTCCTCAGGCTCCTCCCAAACATGACTTACCCCCAGCATCCTCCTCACTAATACAACTTGCACCTTCTTACCTTTAAGTGATTAAGTAAACTGTCAACTGATGCTTTCAGAGCCTGGTGTCTTCTCCTTCATCCCTTGCTCAAAATCAATCTTTCTACCATGGAGAGGGCCCATGCCATTCTACTGGTTCCAAACATTTTTTGTTTGTTTTAACTTTCATTTTTCTGCCTTGATGCACCCAAAGTTAGGTCTTGTGTATGTTTCCAACTTTGCTTTCTGCTTCCTCCCTAGAATTAGTTTCCTTCCACTTCATTTTATCCTCTTCCCTCTATTTGACTTTGATGCTAATTCAACTGTAATCCAGACATCACAAAGTCTAGGAAGAACTTCCTATGTCTTCCAAAGCCAGTAACTATCATTCCTCAGATTCCTATTCCATGTTATTTAATTTAGCAACATTATTTTTTTTTAGACTTGACCCAGGTTCTCTGCAACCAATGGGCTATATACACTTTTCCATCCAGAAGGAACCAATAATCAGCTTGAGGAGATGGAGCCAATCCAGAACCTAAGTATTTAATTTAAACACTGTGACAACACTTCCAGCACACTGGAAAGAACCTTGGAAGTCTTCTAGACCAACCCCCAGCCCAGGGCAGGAGTTCTTATTCCATACCTGACAAATTGTCATCCAATCTTTTCTTGAAAACCTCTAGCAATGGAGCACCCACAAAGCTGTTCCATTGACTAATTGTTCCCACTGTCAGAAAATTTCTCCTTAGTTCCAGGTTGGATCTTCCTCTGATGAGCTTCCATCTGTTTTTGTTCTACCCTCAGGTGCTATAGAGAATAAATCAATACCTCCTCCCTGTGGTAGTCCTTCAAGTATTAGAAGACAACTATCACGTCACCCGTAAGCCTTCTTTTTGTTAGGCTAAACATACCTAGTCCCCTTAGCCATTCATTGTATGATTTATGTCCTTGGAGATTCTCAATCATTCGGTCATGGTTGTCCCAAAGGTGCTTTTTCAAGAGGCAACTGGACTTTCTTGTTTTTCTTTGAAGACGTTTCTCTTCTCATCCAAGAAGCTTCTTCAACTCTCTGAGTCAGAGCTGAAGAAGCTTCTTGGATGAGAAGCGAAACAACCTCAAAGAAAAACAAGAAAGTGCAGTTGCCTCTTGAAAAAGCACCTTTGGGATATCATATGATTTAGTCTTCAGACCCCTTATCAGGGGCGGGTTCCTCTTACCTGGCTACAGGTGCGCTCACTACGCGCGCACATCCCCTTGTGTGATTTTGCTTCTGTGCATGCACAGGAAGCAAAAAATCACTGAAATCTCATGAGGGGACGCGCATGCGCGTGTGATTTTGGCGATTTTTTGCTTTCGTGCATGCGCGGAAGCAAAAAATTGCTGAAATCTCATGCGTGTGCGCATCCCCTAACGAGATTTTGCTTCTGCGCATGTGCAGAAAGCAAAAAAAGGCCAAAAATTTGGAAAAAAATATGGCGCCACGCGACAGACCGGCGAAGACGGCACCGGCACCGTCGCGCGCAAATTGCGCAATCGGCAGGTGCCTACCGGAACGGAGCACTGGACCGCACTGGCAGGAATCCACCACTGCCCCTTATCATCTTTGTTGCTCTTCTCTGCACTCTTTCTAGGGCCTCAACACCTTTTTTGCATTATAAGAGCAAGAATTGGATACCATATTATTATTATTAATTATTCAACATGTGAATCTGCTCCACAAAAGTCTGTGGCATCATCAGCTTCCAAAATAAGTTATACAATTTGGTGGAGGTGAGAAATGTGCCTTAAAGAAGCCATTCTAATAATTATCTACTTATTATCTATGTTACAGTACTATATTACGTGAACAGCATTCTTTATTTTTACCTCTAATTTCATGAAATATTAGGTAGCAAAATATGCCATTTACACATCAGTTAGTTGCTTGAGGCATGGCTTCCAGAAATCTGATTATCAAGCCAACATTATCCCAAACCAAGCTGACTATAACATTGGTGTATCAGCGAGTTTGGATTCCAAACTTTCAGGCAATAAAGCTGAATCTTATTTTTAGCTCTGAATCTCATCAGTAGTAACCACCAGCATTATATTCAGAGGGGGAGGAAGTCCTCCTTCATTCCTGGCATTTTTTGTGCCCAAGAGAACTTTCAACACTGTATAGAAAATATTAGCCTTTTCCTGGAGACTGTAAGATTCTGGGGGTTGGGAACAATATGTCTTCAGAGTAAAATGTACAAACTGGATAGTTCACACTGTACCCATCAAAAACAGGTGTGTTTTCAGTTTAACAAAAGTGAAATATGTCTAGGAAAAAAGTGAGGCTGCCAATATACAAAAGAAAAGCTGACAGGTTTTTTACTCATTCCAACCAGCCTAACTTGTAATCCGTTAAAGCAAGCTCTGCCTCTCTTATCTTAGAAGCTCACCTTAATGGTTCCTTCTGGACCACCTAGGTTCAAACTATCTGTGTCAAAAATGTCCAGCTTTGCTATATAATTCCTGCTGTTCTTTCTAGGGTTTCCTTTATCACATCATTATAAAGATTTCCCTGTCCAGTCATATCCAACTCTAGAGCGTGATGGAACAATCTGGAACGGAACACACTCAAAACCGTAGAAATTGTGGTAGACTTTAGGAGAAACCCTCCCATCCTACTACCTCTTACAATACTAGACAACACAGTATCAACAGTAGAGACCTTCAAATTTCTAGGTTCTATCATATCTCAAGACCTAAAATGGTCATCTAACATCAAAAACGTCATCAAAAAAGCACAACAAAGAATGTTCTTTCTGCGCCAACTCAGAAAGCTCAAACTGCCCAAGGAGCTGCTGATACAGTTCTACAGAGGAATCATTGAGTCTGTCATCTGCACCTCTATAACTGTCTGGTTCGGTTCTGCAACCCAACAAGACAGACACAGACTTCAGAGGATAATCAGAACTGCAGAAAAAACAATTACTGCCAACCTGCCTTCCATTGAGGACCTGTACATTGCACGAGTCAAAAAGAGGGCCGTGAAAATATTTACTGACCAATCGCATCCTGGACATAAATTGTTTTAACTCCTACCCTCAAAATGACGCTATAGAGCACTGCACACCAAGACAACTAGACACAAGAACAGTTTTTTCCCAAACGCCATCACTCTGCTAAACAAATAATTCCCTCACCACTGTCAAACTATTCACTAAGGCAGCATTACTATTACTATTAGTCTTCTCATCGTTCCTATCACCCATTTCCTCCCACTTATGACTGTATGACTGTAACTTGTTGCTTGTATCCTTATGATTTATATTAATATTGATTGTTTCCTGATTGCTTATTTGTACCCTATGACAATCATTAAGTGTTGTACCTCATGATTCTTGACAAATGCATCTTTTCTTTTATGTACACTGAGAGCATATGCACCAAAGACAAATTTTTTGTGTGTCCAATCACACTTGGCCAATAAAGAATTCTATTCTATAAAGAATTCTATGATGCTCATCTCCATTTCTTGGTCAAGGAAGCCAGCATTGTCCGAAGATATTTTCCATGGTCATGTGGCCAGAATGGCTATATGTCAAAAGTGCACAGAATGCTGTTACCTTCCCACTGAAGTGGTACCTATTTATCTACTCACATTTGCATGCTTTTGAACTGCTAAGTGGGCAGGAGCTGGGGCAGGAACAGAAGCTCACCCTGCTCAGCTTAGTATAGTATAGTATAGTATAGTATAGTATAGTATAGTATAGTATAGTATAGTATAGTATAGTATAGTATAGTATAGTATAGTATAGTATAGTACAGTACAGTACAGTACAGTACAGTACAGTACAGTACAGTACAGTACAGTACAGTACAGTACAGTACAGTACAGTACAGTACAGTACAGTATAGTATAGTATAGTCAGGGTTGGGATTCAGCTGGTTCGGACCGGTTCGGGCAAACCGGATGTTAATTTTAATCTGGTTTGCCGAACCGGTTGTTCCAAAGACTGGCTGACCCCGCCCACCCTGCCCCTCCCCTCCCAGGAGTCTCCACGCGGCCCATTTTGGATCCCAGGTAAGTGCAGGGCCCGTGCGGAAGCTCTGGGAGGGTGAAAAATGGGCCTACCGGAAGTCTGGAAACGGGTCCATTTCTGGCCTCCGGAGGACCTCCGAAGCCCGGGGAGGCCGTTTTCACCCTCCTGGAGGCTCCAGGAAAGCCTCTGGAGCCTGGGGAGGGCAAAAACGCCCCCCCCCTGCCATGGTGAAGAGGCCGAGTAGGCCATGCCCCCATGGCCACGCAAACCCAGCAACCGGGCAGCGAACTGGTTGCTAATTTTTTTCAATCCCACCACTGAGTAGAGTAGAGCAGAGCAGAGCAGAGCAGAGCAGAGCAGAGCAGAGCAGAGTAGAGTACGGTATGTACGGTACGGTATCAGTATAGTATAACCCAAAAATGGGTTGGCCAGAAAGAAGATAATGCTGAGTGTATTAATCTCAAATTCTCTCTGCTTTTCTTCCTTCCTATTCATCATCTCCAAGAGAGAAGGAGGAGGATGCAACAGGACACATCATTTTAACTGGAGTCATAGTTTTCAGGCAGGCTAATTCAGACAATGCAATGAGATGATAATTTAAACCTGCCTTAGGAGGATCCATGATAGATGACTGTGTCTTCTGTAGATCAAGAGACATGCCTCCATTTAATGGTATCATCCTCTGCTTGAGAGACTGTCTGGTTCAACTTTTTTTTAAAAAGACAACTTCTTTTGAAAAAAGAAAGTGAAGAGGCAGCTTGGAAGGTTCCTTTCCACAATTATTGCCTTCAGAATAAATTGCGTGAGCTCAAAATTACCCAATTCCATCTTTGGCCAGTTGATATTTATTATATTGTTATTTGGATTATAACAATTATGTCAGTCTTTGTGACTGTGCAGAAAAAAAGTAGGATACATTATGCAAATTTATATCCTCTTTCATTTATTCATTGGTGACGCTTTTCCTTATTGGGGTCACTGTATAAACCACTGGAATAGCATGGCTTAAATTATTTGAATATTGGAATAATTCTGTTTCCTACTATTCATTTTTTTTAATTAAAAGACAGATGTGGTTCCAAAAGACATATATCAGTAAGTGGACAATTAAAATTACTGAAGTGATACAATTAATGCTCAATATAACATTAATAAAAGAGAAAACATAGCAAGCAAATTATACTGAATTGTTTTTATGATATGAAAAAAGTATAAATCTTTGAGCTTAATGCCAAAATTTCCACTATGTTATTATTTATAAATACTAAGAAAAAGAATTAAAAGGAGAAAAGAGCTTTTCTTTTTTAATAAGCTATGCCTTCCATTACAAGTAGTCCTTGCTTAACAACAGTAAATGAGACTGCAATTTCCATCACTAAGCGATTTGATCATAAAATGCAATGTTATGTGACTGCAGGGCTTAGCAACAACAGTTCCAGTTGTCCCCAGTTACTATCATCAAGTAATAACCCATGCAGATAATTAAGCAAAGACTTTATGTGATTGTGACGTCTGACTTCCTGCCAGGTTCCCCAGTGACTTTCCTTGTGGGAAGCTGTCACTGAAAGTCACAAATCATGATCACGTGACTGCAGGATGTTGTGATAATCAGAAATCCAGGCCGGTGGCCAAACCCCTAGATCATGATCACATCGGGGTGGGTTCTGATTTTCTTCGCTGCCAGTTCTCTTCCTGACACGACGCGCGGGCGCGTGGGGGTGCATGCGCAGTGCTAAAAACCCAGCTTCTGCACATGCACAGAATCAAAAAACAAAATGCCGCCACTGTAGGCACCGCCGAGAGAGCCAGTTCGTGGGTGTGGCAGGCCTGGGTCGCTGCCGGTTCCAGCAACCCAGGCCGCCAAGTTACTGCCGGTTCCATAAAACCGGTCCGAACCAGGAGGAACCCATCTCTGGATCACATGACTGCAAAGGCTGCAACTTTGAGGACCAATCATAACTACTCCTTGTTCAGTGCCATTGCAAGTTTGAATACTGAACGAATATTGATTAAACAAAAGCTACGTCTGTCGTCAGTTATTTCTCTGCATACACATAACAAGGAAGGGGGAGATTAAAATATTGCACACAGCTTCAGCATTGTACTCTTGTGCATTTGTGCAACTATGCATGTGACAACCTGTGAATGTCAGTTTGTTCACATTAGCAATTTTGTCACTCCCTTGATTGTCAGCAGGTCCTACTACATTGGCAATGAGTGCAACTTCCAAGCAGCCATAGCTGGCAAAACTAAGAACTAAGAGCTGTCTTCATGAAACCTTGATGAGAAAATAAATATATGCTGAATTAAAAACAGGTTCTGCATTTACAGTCATCTGTCCCTAGGTTTTGATGCCAACCACATAGACAGAGCCAGACAAACAGGGAAGTTTCTTGGGAATACGCTCTGTGATTTAAATATAGGCAAAAGATGCCAGTAGATATCAATGGTAGTAACTGAAATCTTTAAGCAATTGCCAAGAGCCCAAATACCCTAGAAGGACCACTTTAATTCAGCCCTCAAATTAGCCTTTCCTCCACTGTATCCTAACATCAGACAGCTGTAAGCTGCTTTCCATTTTAAAATCCCTAAAAGTCTTCATACATAATTCTACGGGAACTTCTAAATGAACAATGCAAAATATCACATTTTATTGCACTACTGCCATCCAGCACTGTCATTAATCTTGATAGGGGGTTTTGATCCCTAGAGGGCATCAGATGGCACTAATTCCATGGCCTGTTCCTATGGCTTATGGACAACTGAACCTTTTTCTATGGCAAAGGGATGCTTCATAAATAACACAATTTACTTCCATTCTTTGGACATTTGGACATTTGAACAATTCCCAGAAAAACCTATCAGAGTTTAGGACTAGTGGAAGTTGATCATCTCATTGTCTTATTATATCATCCACATACTTAATGTTTTAATTTTTCCATCTTGGAAACATTTTTATGATGTTGTAAGACACCCAGAGTCACCTGATAGCAAGATGGGCACCTATATGCGTTGAATTAAAAACAGGTTCTGCATTTACAGTCACCTATAGGAAAGGAAATGCCTTAGGAAAGCCATTTAGGAGGTGCCAATGCTGACATCTTGTCATTCCAACATTCTTACCACATTCTGATTCTACTGAAAGGTAAAGGTCACTTGAGGAGAGCATCTCTGATCATTTTTCCCTGTATGATTGCTGTATGGCTTGTATTTTTCTGGAAAAGGAGGAGGAGGAGGAGGAGGAGGAGGAGGAGGAGGAGGAGGAGGAGGAGGAGGAGAAGGAGGAGGAGAGGGGTTCAAATTTTGAAATGAGATACTTCAGAGGAATCCTGTTGGAACAAAGTCATCTTCTAAACCACTCAAATGAACCCATTTCAGTTCAAGATGAAACTGGACTTTCCCAGCCTTAACTCTTGCTATCCTTTTATTTTTGTCATGATTGTGCTGTACCACTATTATGTGGTGTGTGTTTTTAACTTTACTTTAAAAGAATGTAACATTGCAACTGGAGGAGTATTTAATGGAACAGAGGTTTCAAAAGGACAGAAATGCTTCTATCAGCCTGTGTGAATGTGAAGCAAACTCACTGAAGAGGCCACACGGCTGATCCGCTGAAAAAGAATGGCTTGTGGCTTGAAAAACTGCAGCTGGGGAACTCCATCTGCATCACCTATGGTATTAAATTGCTCCTGGTAAGGGGACAAAATTAGAAAAAGGCTAGTATTTGTTCTGTGCAGAGTGTGGCATTGGGCACCTTTTACATCGGATCAAAGGACTTCTAAATAGAACAAATCCAGAACAAAGGTGGCAGCTCTACCCGGGATGGCATGAGGATGAGGAGGAGGAGGAGGAGGAGGAGGAGGAGGAGGAGGAGGAGGAGGAGGAGGAGGAGGAGAAGAAGAAGAAGAAGAAGAAGAAGAAGAAGAAGAAGAAGAAGAAGAAGAAGAAGAAGAAGAAGAAGAAGAAGAAGAAGAAGAAGAAGAAGAAGAAGAAGAAGAAGAAGAAGATTATTATTACATTTATATGCTGTGCCTGGCTCCCAGAAACTCTGGACAGTTGCACAGACAGACAGACAGACAGACAGACAGACAGGCAGGCAGGCAGGCAGACAGACAGACAGACAGACAGACAATTGTATTTCTTTTTCTCTGGTTTGTTTCCATGAAGAAGTTTGCATTGGCAGATAGGATTTGTTAAAAGCAGCCCTCCCCTATGTGTTGGACTACAACTCCCATGGCTTCAAGGGATGCTGGTGATGGATCTAGTGATCCCTGATTTGGGCAAGCCTACACTGGAAAGCTTTGTTTTTTCATCTTTTTCATTTTTTTCTCTGTGTCTTGTCATTTTCTATTGATGACACAGAGACATAAAAATATGTCTGATATAACCACATTTTTTAAAGACACATATTTATTTTAGCTGTTCTGTTTGCACTTTCTTGCAGTCCTCAGTGTGATTTTTTTTTCAATTTCTTTTTTTTTTGTTTGTTTTAAGGAAAAGAAACCCAAAGCAAATGCTGTAGACCAAAGACCCAATATTAAACTTTATAATAAGTAGACATCGTTTTCCTCTTAGGGCTTAAACTTAAGCGCTTAATATTTGAAATGCATTCTGGGCTTCAGTTTCACCACTCACATTTAGTGTGCAACCTTAAATTTTTAAGTGTAAATTTATGTTCCAGCAATGTGTAGGTATCTCCGTGGGGAGATTTGCTTTGTTTTAAAAACACTAACTCCCTGTTTAATTACCATATTTTTCGGAGTATAAGACACACCTTAGTTTGGGGGGGGAGGAAAACAAGGAAAAAAATTCTGCCTCTGCCTCCCAGCAAACAGCAAACAGTACAGATGATATACACTGTTTGCTGTGTATTTCTGTGCATGTGTGCCTGACCCATAGAAATAGCAAAGAATTGGAGAAATGTACATTATGGTAGTATATTAATGCCAGAAAGTTTTCTTAAATGTACTCACACTAACTCCTCCCAATTATTTAAATAGATCTACTCCAAACATGACTAAGTCAGGGTTTAACTCAGCTGCCTTATCTTAATACTACAACAGAACACTTTTACATTCCAGACTATACTTGTACAGATGCTGTTAAAATTGATGTGGCTTTCTGGAAGTATACATTATTCTCTGCTATTTAAAAGAAGATACAAAAGCACTGGGCCTCTTCAGATCAAGCATTTATTTTAAAAAGCTTCTTCATTTTGTTAAGTTGTCTAGAACAATAATAAAGCAGTCTTTAAAAAATAAGTCTAATAATTTGAACATTCTACAGACATTTATAGTTATTGACTTACCTCCTTGCATCCAGTTTCAGCAGTCTGATTAGCACAAGAAAATAACATTCTGCCTCTGCCTCTACCTCCCAGCAATTTGCCTCTACCTCCCAGCAATTTGCCTCCTTGCAGCTTTAATTTCACTTTCAGTTTCAGCACCTGGCCTGTCTGCAGCTTCAATCAGCTGAGGGTTGGGAAGCTGATAATCAGTTGCTTGGCTTAACAGGCTCTGAGCTGTTTGCTGCAAGGAGGTAAATTGCTGGGAGGCAGAGGCCAAAGGGTGGGGGTGGCTGGGTGGGACTACATTCGTTGTATAAGACGCACCCAAGTTTTCACCCTCTTTTGGGGGGTAAAAAGGTGCGTCTTATACTCCGAAAAATACGGTATGTATTCCAGAACTTCTTAGATATTACACTTTACATCAATAATTGAAAGGTGAAACATTAAATATTGACTATAGAAACTAAATCTCACTGGATTTTGAACAGGGATGTTATTAGAGAAATCATAGATAATGACCTTATCTATCATTTTTTTTAAAGAAAGTACAGTTTTTAAGAGAGATTCTGCAAAATGCATTTTTACATTAAGCCAAATAAATTAAAGACATTAATAAGAAATGAAAAATATAGCTAAAACTAGTTTACACAACACCATTCGCTATACTTCTCCAATTTTTCCTATCCTTGAAACCATCTTCACACGTGCCACATCCATCCATCATTTCATACCTTGCCTTTTGTTCTTTAAACTCCTCACCTATTCCTGTTTTCAGAATCTCATCAACTCCATCCAACCATGACTTCCTTGGTCATCCCATTCTTCTCCATCCATTCTTTGTTCATTTATATATTTCTTTTGCACTTTTATCATAATTCACCCTGTCGATGAATCAGCCCAATGTATTTCTTTTGTACTGGTCGCTTCCTTTTATATTCAGTCCATATTCATTCAGTCCCCATCTATTCTTCACCATTTCTTTTTTAGTTTTAACACACACACACACACACACACACACACACACACACACACACACACACACACTTCTTAATTACCCAATTGTGCTGCATTCATCTTCCTTTTTAATATATACTTTCTTAAATTACTCCAAAAGAAAAAATATAAAAAGAACCAAAAAGAAAAAGAAAAAAGATAGGGAAGAGAAGACACAAAGGAAAAAAAGAAAAAGAAAAAGAAATAAAGAAAAATTGGCTTCCAACTTTTTTGATACAGTTACAGATATAAAATGCATAAACCTCTTGATCTAATATTCAATAATACTCAATAGTTCATAATCATAAACATTTCTAATTATCACAATCCAAAATGTATGCAACATTTCTTTTAGTTTCTAGCAAAAAGTCTAAATACTATCAAATATCAACAAGATTTCTATCTATATCTGTTATCTGTGTTTATAATAAATGAAAACCACCATGGTGTGGTGGTTAAGATATTGAACCAAAAATACAGAGATCCAAGTTCTAGTCCTCCTTTAGATGGGGAAACTGGCTAGATCAGGGGTGTCAAACTCAATTTCATTGAGGGCCGCATTAGGGTTGTGTTTGATCTCAGGGGGCTGGAGGGTGGCTGGGGGCATGGCCAGGGTGGGCGTGGCCAGCTCAACCTCACTCATCAAGGCTGGGTTCCATTTTTGGCTGCGATGGCCTCCAGCCCTCTGCCAGTGAAAACAGAGCTCGGGGAGGCCACGCGTGGCCCGCCCAGGCTCCATTTTCACTGGCAGAGGGCTGCAGGAGGCTGTTGCAGCTGAAAAAAGAGCCCAGGCGGGCTGCGTGCAGTCTCCCCAAACTCCATTTTCATTGGCAGAGGGCTGCAGGAGACTGTCGCACCCAAAAATGGAGCCCAGGTGGGCCGCAAGTGGTCCTCCCGAGCCCCATTTTCACTGGCAGAGGCAACATAGGCCAGTCCTTCACTATTTGCAGGGCCAGATCTAAGCACCACATGGGCCGGATCTGTCCCCTGGGCCTTGCTTTTGACACCTCTGGGCTAGGTAACTTTGGGCCAATCAGTTTTTCTCAGCCGTAGACTGGGAGATTTTTAAAAAATCACTGGGCAAGTATGGTAGATCACAGTTCATAGCCATAAGTCACAAGGCATCACCACTTAACAGATAGAGTAAGTAACATGAATAAGGGGGGAAAGAAGATAAATAAAGGACAAATAAAAATAGAAAACAAGACACAGAAACTAGCCAAGACAGAACCCAGATATGAACATATCCTATAAGGAGCTCTAGCCATCTTAGTCCAGGGCTTGCAAGTACAGTCAGGTCTTGAAGACTGTGATGGTATGTGGGAATGACCTTGGGAGACAGAACAAAGAGAGGCAATCAAGGGAATGACCAGACAAAAGGCAGATGAACTTGCAGCAGGAATGTCAGCAGGACAAGAGGCTAAGAACAGACCCTCCCTAGTTTCTTGGGCTGTAAAGGAAACGGTGGGAGACACTTTCAGACTTGCGAGATGCTGTTAATGTAGCTTTACAATAAGGTAGAATTAGTTCATCTGGTCATGGGTCCTGTCTGGTCCACCTTGTGAGGCTGATAATGACCTTCCATATGGTGGAAGCCATCTAAATCTCAGGAGGAGTTCTTTGCAAAGAACATACCAATCCTGTTAGATCATATCACCAGGCAAACACCAGAGGAGATAGGTCAGTGATGGCGAACCTATGGCACGCGTGCCACAGGTGGCACTCAGAGCCATATCTGAGGGCACACAAGGCGTTGCCCTATGTCAGCTCCAGCGCACTGGCCAGCTGATTTTCAGCCTTCTTTTTGGCCCTTTTCGCTCTCCTCGGGGTTCAGGAAAGCCTCCTGAAGCCTGGGACGGCGAAAAACAGCCCAACAGGCCAACCGGAAGTTCACTTGTGTGCTCACCCCCAGCCTCCCTTTCGCTGCCAGAGGTCTTCAGGAACTTCTTCGGCTTTGGACAGTTGCAGCCAGGCCTCCCACACCTCGGACCATTTCTTCTGGCTTCTGCAGCCGGCAAGGCTTTTTTGAAGGCCTCTGCAGCCGATAACAGAGCTCCAGATCGATCCAGAGCTCTGTTATTGACTAGAGAGGCCTTCAGGAAAGGCCTTTAGGAAAGGCCTCTGCAGCTGATAACAGAGCTCTGGATCGACCTTCAGGAAAGCCTTGCCAGCTGCAGAAGAAATGGGTCGAGGTGTACGAGGCCTGATTGCAACTATCTGAAGGTAAGTAGTAGGGCAGCTCCACTTCCATTTCATTTCCGAACTTCCAGTTGGCCCATTGGGCCATTTTTTGCTGTCCCCAGGCTTCAGGAGGCTTTCCTGAACCCTGAGGAGAGCGAAAAACAGCCCAAAGGGCCTACCGGAAGTCCTGAGGCTTCAGTGAGGCCTGTGCGCATGCGTGGGGGAGGCAGTGCAGTTGGCAGGGGGGGTTGTGCGCATGCGTGGGGGGAGGGCATTGCATTATGGGTGTGGGCACGCGCGCGCGCGTTATTGCGCATGTGCACACCCTTTTGGCACCCAAGCCAAAAAAGGTTCACCATCACTGAGATAGGTAGTCCCTCAGATAACCAGGCCCCATTCCTTTGAAGGCTTTATAGATCATAACCAGCCCAGAAGCAAAATGACAGCTAGTGCAGTTTGCGGAGCCAAGGGTGTCACATGGGCATACTGAGGTATGATAGACCAGTTGAAACTTCTGAGTGGTCTTCAAGGGCAGGGCCATGTTTCAATAACTGAGTTGTGAGATTGTGAGATTTACTCTCTGAAAGCCTCCCTTGTCCTGGAAAGGAAGTAACTGGCACATCAGATAAAGTTGTATAAAAGCTCACCAAGTAGGAGCTGGGAGTCCAATAAGATCTGTACCACCTTTGAATGGGGAATTGGAACCCCAGTGAAGATTAAAGATTGACTCTCCCCAGATCTAGTTGGTCCTAATATCCTGAACCACTTGGGCTTAAAAGGATTGAACTGGAGATGGTTCCTCTCCATCCATACCCAAACAACCTCCAGGAACTAGGACAAGACTTCAACAGCTTCCCTTCACCAAGCAGGTGTTAACAGATAATTGAACATCCTCAGTATACTGGTGACATAGAACCTCAAATTGGCAGATGGTTTCACCAAGTAGTTTCATGAATATGGTGAATAGAACAAGAGAAAGTGTTTATTCCTTACATAGGAAGAGGATTGGGAGTGGCTACTCTTCCCCAATCCACATTGACTGGAATTAACCTGAAGGAAGGAAGGGAACATCATAGAATGATGCCCTCAAATCCAATTCCTCAGAGACATACCATGATTGACAATGTCAAAGGCTACTGAGAGATCAAGGAGCACAAGGATAGATACACCACCTCCATTTATTTATTTATTATTTATTTATTAATCATTCTTATATGCCGCCCAACTCCCACGGGACTCAAGGCGGCTTACAACATAATGAAAGAACAATTTATAAAAAACGATAGTAACAGTTAAAAAATTACAAAAATTAAAACAAATCACCATTCATACATGGGGGATTGATCTCTATTTCACCCCGCCTGCAGGAAGAGCCATGTTTTAACGACTTTACAGAAGGCCAGTAGGATGGGGGTAGTCCGGATCTCTGGGGGAAGTTGGTTCCAGAGAGATGGAGCTCCCACAGAGAAGGCTCTCCCCCGCGGTCCCGCCAACCGACATTGCTTGGTTGATGGGACCTGGAGGAGACCAACTCTGTGGGACCTAACCAGTCGTAGGGAGGCATGCGGTAGGATGCGGTCCCGCAGGTAACCTGGCCCTGAGCTGGTCCATCCCAGCTATGCCACATGTAATCAACAAGTGCAACCAAATTTGCCTCTGTACTAAAACCGAGATTGAAACCTCACTGAAATGCATCTACATGACGGGTGTCAAACTTGATTGCATCATGTGACATATCGTGATGCATTGGGACTTTTTTTTGCCTTTGTGGAGCCAGGGTGGGTGTAGCCTGCGCATGACGCATTTGGCCCACAGGCCACCAGTTTGACACGCCTGATTTCTAGATAATCCACTTCTTCTAAGGTTCTCAGCAGTTAATATCTGACTACCTTCTAACAACCTTCTCTTCCTAGACAGGTAGGAGATAGGACAGGATATCTAAGAGCTTTGAGCCCCAAAATAGTCTGATGAGACAGGGGATTCCATTATGATGCCATGAACAGGTTAATCAGCTTTCTTTAATGTGCTGCCCTTTAAAATAGGTGTTAAACCACAGATCCCCATCATTCTTAGACAGTATGGCTATTGAAACCACAAGTCAAATATTCCAAGATAACAGAGGGAAAGCAAAAGCATTATAGTTTTCATTGCAGCTATGTAGGTGGAAGAGTTCCAGCCTATGAAGCTTCACTCTGTGTGTGTGTGTGCGTGTGTGTGTGCGTGTGTGTGGGTGTGTGTGTGGGTGTGTGTGGTTGCATGTTTTCAATCTTTTGTTGCCATCATTCTGAGCCAACTCACTGGGAAAGGCAAAGGGCAAGAGCTGCCCTTCCGAGAAGGCCCTGACAAGAGAGAAAGCAGACAGAAATGCTGACTCTCCCTGTAACCTCTGTCTGGTGTCTGGGCAAAAGCTTTTCAAATCTGACACAAGTCACGTGTCATCGCTACATTTTATTCATCCGAAGAAATATGATGAAATCTCCTCCAGGACAAAGCGACCCACATTTTACTTTCTGCATAGCTGCAATGCAGATCTGAAGGTCTATGACACATATAGAAAACTGTGTCGGATTGTCAGATGTGGGAGACCCCACCCACCCCATAGGGGGTCCCCTGTGGCCATCCTCAAGTAGTGGATGGTGTGCAGGACTTGGCTCAAAAGCTCAATTTCCTGAAAGTCACAAGAATAGGTTTTTCAATCTGGGCCTGTGTCATCTATTAACGGAAGCTTATTTCAGCATACTTGCCTTCCATATACCCT
Source organism: Diadophis punctatus similis (assembly GCA_023053685.1). Taxonomy (NCBI): domain Eukaryota; kingdom Metazoa; phylum Chordata; class Lepidosauria; order Squamata; family Dipsadidae; genus Diadophis; species Diadophis punctatus. The sequence goes on from JALIGW010000002.1 coordinate 93,487,189, forward strand.
TCCTCTCAATTCCCAAAATTGGAGAAAGTAGGGTAATTGAAGGGCATCATAGAATGAAAGGATTGGATCTAAGCCAAACCCGTTGCTCCACTGCACATCCAGTAATCTACCACTGCCCTATTACAAGAGATTACCAATCATCTATTTAAACACCTCCTATGAAATGATGATGAGGTGTGGTGGATCAGTGGTTTTAAAGACGCCAGAGAAGTTCTATACTCTGGCGGTTCAAGTCCTACCACCATGTGGAAAGCATGTAGATAAATGGGTACTACTTTGGTGGGAATGATTCTAAGCCAGTTAAGATGTTAGTCTAGGACTGAGAAGACCCAAATTCCAGTCTGTCTTCAGCCATGGAAACTCATTGGCTGACTTTGGACTATTTGGTCTCTCTCTCTCTCTCTCTCTCTCTCTCTCTCTCTCTCTCTCTCTCTCTCTCTCTCTCTCTCTCTCTCTCTCTCTCTCTCTCTCTCTCTCCCTCTCTCTCTCCCTCTCCCTCTCCCTCTCCCCCTCCCCCTCCCCCTCCCCCTCCCCCTCCCCCTCCCCCCTCCCCCCTCTCTCCCTCTCTCTCCCTCTCCAACCTACCTCATAGGGTTATTATTGAACAGATAAAATTATAATAGACTCTTGTCAGAGGTGGGCTTCACATACTGTAACAACCAGTTCGCCCAGCACCGAAAATGTGCGCGTGTGCCATCCACGCATTCATGTGGCATTACAAAACGCAGCAATTCGCTCATGTGTGCCATCCGCACATGCGTGTGACATCAAACAACATGGCAATTCATGCACGCACGCCGTCCACACATGCGTGCGGCGTCCAAACCACAGCGATATAGGATGGCATTACGCCCAGGCGGGGGCAGGCCCACCCACCTACAGGTCGCTACTACTGGTTCACCTGAACCAGTCGGAACCGGCTGAATCTCACCTCTAACTCTTGTGTAAGCCGCCATGAGATTCTGACAAAGGATGACTATTTAATTAAAAACTTTCCTACTTTTGTTGTTACTAGAGCTCTTAAAATCCCCAACCAACAAGCTGATTGATGATTTTAAGACCTGCATCCCAATTGTATTTGGAGCATGCCACATTGGGAAAAGGCTGGTATAAATTCTGAGGTTCTGTGATAGCTTGAACCTCTATCAGACTGAAGAATTACCCAGTAAACCTCCAAGGTGGCTTTCCTCTTTTTTTCCCAAAGCTTTTAACTGAAGCCAAGCTGAATGCCACAAACAGCTTTTTACTGGTTATCCTGCCTTCCGCTATGAACGTAGAATCCTTGCTCACTTCTGTTTCCATCTCCAGCAGGCTGTAGCAAAGATTCTGAACTTATCGCCAGTCATCTGCAAAGCCTCACAAGCCAGGGAAAAGAACCAGTTAATCTCAAATTTAATGACTAGAATTTCCAATGAAACCACAAACAGATCGGTTCTGCCCAGCAGCTATCCCAAGTTCATATCTGAAACTCTTTTCAACCCTTTAATGCTAAACCAACAGTCCAAAGTAATCCTGCAGCAGAATTTCACAATGAAAATAAAAATCCTAGGCAGCTGTGACACATGAGGAACAGATGATCCTGATTAAAACTGCATTACTTTGGGGAAAGGTCTATATGGTATGTGTGGGCGAAATAAATCCAAAATTAATAAGCATCCCGTTTTGGTTTAAAACGTTGAATGGGACCATCTTGAGTCTAACCAACTTCACAATCTGCTACCAAGACTTAATGAAATGCATCTGCAATGACCACTTAAGTAAGGCCTGGATGACTTGTTGTGGCCAATCAGATCAAGCAATAAGGAGGGCCAATAAAATGAAAGACAATGAAGACAACGGGAGAAGAAAAAAGCACAGGGTTATCCCTGCCAAGGCAATAAACAATACAGGTAGTCCTCAACTTATGACCACAATTGAGCCCAAAATTTCTGTTGTTCAGTGAGACTTTCATTAAGTGAATTTTGCCCCATTTTACGATCTTTCTTGCCACAGTGGTTAAGTGAATCACTGCAGCCAATAAATTAATTATCTGGTTAGTTAAGTGAACTTGGCTTCCCCATTGACTTTGCTTGTCAGAAGGTGTTGTGGCCCGCCAGCTGGTAGTGGAGCTGGCAGCAGACTCAGACGATGATGAGTTTGGGAAGGGACTTGGGCCAGTTCTGGAGTCTGAGGAAGGCTCTGATGGATGCTCTGCATTGGAAACAGAGATAGAGCCAAGGCCATCTGCCATTTCCCAGCCACCGGAGAGGCAGCTGCCTATGGAAGCTGAGATAAGTGGGGAGGAAGAACAGCTGGGGACTGTTCCAGATGCGCGTATGCACAGAGCTGTTAGGAGAGGAGAACAACTGAGGACAAGGAGTTGACTCGGGAAGCAAGGCACATGTGGATGCTGAATGGCCCCTCTCTGGCTGGGGAATAAATAGAAGGAAAGGGGAGTGGTGGTCGTAGGAGACAACCGTTCGGATTTCGGAAGATTTGGCTCATCATGTTTCATGCCTCAGAGACTTCTTGCCAGAACTTAATTTACAGCTTTGCGGCTGGAAACTCCCGGCCTGGAAATTATCTAACGGAACTGATAAGGTCTGTTACTGCAGTTAACTCTTTGAAGGATTATTGCCTGGACTTTTCCGTGTGTGAATGCCATTAATTCACAGGAGATAAATAAAGAGGGGGGTTTGGGGACAAGGAGTCTGTTTCTTGTTTCTCCTAAGGCTGGGTTAGAACAGAAGGTCACAAAAGGTGATCACATAACCTCGGGACACAGCAACGGTCATAGATGTGAGTCAGTTGCCAAGCATCTGAATTTTGATCACATGACAAAGGGGATGTTGCAAAGGCCGTAACTGTGGAAAAACTGTCATAAATCACTTTTTTTCAGTGCCGTTGTAACTTGGAACGGTCACTAAACTAACTGTTGTAAGCCAAGGACTATCGGTATCATAAATATTCCCTGGAGAGTGATGTTTTTTTATATAAATAAAGGAAGGAATCACCAGCTACAACAGGATGCTAATTTACTGTAGATGTAACAATTAAAATGAATTAATAACCTGTGCAATTTTACCCAAAAAATACAGATATTCTACATAATGTATTTTCTGGTGTTCAGCAACACCCAAGACTGTTCTTTACCTGTCATGTATCCTCTTTCTTTGAATAGAAAAACAAGATCCCCATCTGTAGCCTGGTGGGTGATCGGGGAAGGATAGACTTTCCAGAAATGTCTGGCAATAACAATTCCCAATTCCAGTCATTGCCTCGTCTCCCAGGGGTCTCACTCTGTTCTTTTGCTAATAAATATGATTTACAACCTGATTTTCCCGCCCTTCTTCTGACCCCCCCCTCCCTCCCCAACCAGTAAATTCAAAACAAGGCATATTAACTTTTTCAAGCTGCCTAACCCTCCAGGCTGTTGTCAATCTTTTATTCCAGTATGATAGTACTTGGCAGTTAGGCCAGCACATTTTATGCTGATAGACTTCGCTGACAGTTCAAAGACTGCAGGGTAGCATGTTAATAAGACAGACTGGTTGCTGGGGGACCCAAACTCCCTGAGAAAACTCTCAGATGCAGCTGTTCACTCTGAATAGGGCTCACCTTCTTCTTGATTTAGTTTTGCTAGTAGTAGCTGGTTGTGAGTAGGTGTCATTGTTATAGCTCCGCTCATGCTGAGGGAAGACGATGTGTTGGGACGCCCAGGGAAATTTGGAACCGTGATGGCTCATTGCTTTCTCTTGCAGGTTGCTGAGGGTTGCTCATCCTCAGAGTTGCTGCTACCAGCTGCTAATGTTGAGGGGGGGGGAATCACTATTTTATCAGGGACCCTCTTGAAACTGAAGCTGCCAGTGTGGATTTCTGGGGTGGTATCACCAGCAACTTTGCAATCGGGGCATATGATGTCTTGTGTAATGGAATTCATAGATGACCTTGAGGAAAGGTGAGAAGAGATGCTGCCTAGAGAAGGGATGAGACAAGGATGTCAGGAGTTCATAGTCATTGAAGGATCAGAGAGAGAGAGAGAGAAACTAAGAAAGGACCCACTCCAATGGAGCAAGAAGTTAAAAGTAGAGGGTAAGAAGTTTGTACCTTCCGACTTGCAGGAATTTGTTAATACAGCCTTACCATAAAGTAGATTTAGCTCATATAGTTATGTTTCCTGACTGGTTCACACAGGAGGGTTGACATCTTATCTGGTCTGATTTAGTCTAATCTGGTCTGGCCTGGCGTTGTCTTGTCCTGTCTTGTCCTCTTTCTCTCCCTCCCACCCTTCAACTTAGAAAGAATACCTGCTGTGAACTCCACGTAGGCGTCAGGAAGGGCATCTGGCCAGTAAACACTCAGGTCCATCAGTTGCCCTGATTCTACCCCGAATTAAGGGATTACAAGGTGTAAAAAGGGAGGTTTTCACAATACCCTCAAGTTACTGTTGACTCCTGGTCAGGAGGCCTAGGCAAGTCTCTGTGATTTTCTTGGCAGGGTTTTTCAGAAGTGGTTTGCCAGTGCCTTTTTCTCAAGACTGGTAGGAAGTAACTGTTAAGAAAGGGGGGAATCAATCCCCCATGGAGGTCGATGGATCTTTGCTCCTTTTGAAGTCATTCTTACTTAGAAAATAAAACCGAGATTCAAGTCTAATTAACAAAATATTTATTTCAGTAGAAAATAATAAAAAGAATCCTTAGTAAGCTACATCTTATCAGCTAATGAAGAAGTCACTTCTGCTTTCGGCAGAAATGGTGGAAGAGAAGGAAGGAGGAAACTTCTGGAATGCAGGCATGCGTAATAGAATATATCATACGTCTGCTTGACCATAAATACAAGAAACAGTAGAAAACATAGAGATGCACAAACTGACAATATTCACATCGTGACAGTAACTGGCTCAGAGACCCCCAGATGGCTTCATACCTAAGGCAGAACTAAATTCATAGTCTCCTGGTTTCTAGCTCATACCTTGACCACTACACCAAACTGTCCCTCCAAACTGTGATACTGATTGCTATTAAGAAGTAACTATTCAGTCCTCCCTCTCCTTTCTTTTTGATTCACACATTAGTGAAAGAGCTCCAAAATCAGAGTACTTTTGTTTTACAATCTTTACAGAAAAATTTATTATGCAGAGAAATAGAGTTCCATCAACCCACTTCTGATTCTGTCTCTAGCTACTACTAGCACTCAGCTAAATCCAATAGTGGCTTGAAGCCATATCTCAGCATGTTACTACCAAGAAAATAGTGCCATTAGAGAAGGAACTTAGTGCAGAGGTTCATAGCAAAATAAATAAGCGAGGCCCTCAAATAGAACAGATCAGGCTTAATGCATTTTGAAGTGCAATATACATTACAATCTCATAGCTCTTTCCTAAGAATATTTGAAGCATGGGAAGTAATGCCTATTATCATTTAGCAGCACCGCCCTGTGACCTCAGATGATTATACAGAATTAGTCCTACAAGATCCGTATTTCCAAAGTGTAAAATGCATTGCTGGTTCCACATCCATTGCTTAGCGACCGACCTTTAAAATAGCACCACAAACTCAAAATAGCTTAGAGCCCATAAAGCTCCATGACCTCCTGCTCCAGAATGAATCTGCCCATGCTATGAGATCTGGGAGAGGTCCTGTTAAGATCTGAGAGAGGTCTTGTTGAGATCTGGGAGAGGTCCTTGTTGAGGTCCATTTTCAAAGGAATTCCACCCACAGGGGCTACAGAGCACAGCTTAATCAGTAGCATCGCCCTTCCGGTGGAAAAGCTTGTCATCACATATAATTGCCTTTTCTTTACTAGGTTTCCAAAAGAGATGAACAGTTGGCACTGAAAAAAGAGCATTGGAGAAATGTTAGACTTTCAATGACTATCTATGCACTTCGCATCATTGCAATATATATTCATTGTCCCCGTTTTAATTATTTTAGCATTTCTTTTTCTTGCATGCTGCTTTGGCTTTCTTCTCCAACTCTTCTTCACCAAGTAGAAGAATTCTGTTGAATGTCCATAGAGATTCTCGATCATCCAGGTCATGGTTGTCCCAAGTGGGGTTTTTTTTCCAAAAGGCAACTGAGGTTTGAAGACATTTTGCTTCTCATCCAAGAAGCTTCTTCGGCTCTGACCGAACGGCGGAGGATGGAAGGATTTATATACCTTGCAGTCATCTGTTTGTTAGCATTCTTTCTGAGACTCATTGAGGCCCTTTGAAGGGCACAGATAAACTTTCACGTGGTCTCAATGACTCTCAGAAAGAATGCTATCGAGCAGATGAGTGCAAGGAATATAAATCTTTCCATCTTCCACCATGTGGTCAGAGTTGAAGGAACTTCTTGGATAAGAAGCAAAACGTCTTCAAGGAAAACCCGAAGTCCAGTTTCCTTTTGAAAAAGCATTTCTGGGACAATTCTGCCAAAGTTTCTATACCCTCCGATATGTTAGATTTCTTAAAGTGTATTTTTACTGTCTTTCATTATTGGATCCAAAGAAGAAAAACAGGAAAAAAAAACCTTTAAGGAATCTAACAAATAGAAGAATATTTCTAGTTGGTGAAGAATGGAGACGAGTAGATCCAATGTTGAAAGCCCAAAGTAGCAAACTGTAACAAACCAAATGACAAATTAAAAACCTCCTCTTGTGGGAAAGCAGAAGCGGGACTAATTTTTTCTACTTCAGTCATAGTTTTTGTTGACTATTGATTGCCAAACTTTGATTATTCTGGAAGGGAGCGAGAAGGTGAAAATGAATTTCGAGACACTGTTTAACTAGAAGCGCAAGAACTTGTGTCCAGACAAGCTGTCAATTCTCACCATTTTGGAATAGGCTTTCCTTGTGCCACTTAAGACATGTCTAGCTTGCAATGTGCCAATGTCCAAAACTGAAGGCCTGCGCAGCCGGAAACCACTATTGTCACCCTCTTCAGCAGCCAAAAAGGACAGAACTCAAAGATGTGATATTTGTTGGCCTCCGTTCAGGATTCCGTGTCCGACACTTCTGCACAAAGGGAGAATCCAGAAGGATCCAGTCAATAAAAAATGATTACGGAGGAGGATCAATAATTGTGGTTGTTCAGTACACAGGGATCACTAATATGCATACTTGACTACAACCTTGCTTATACAAAACTATGTATAGATTTGAACTGCCTTTTCTGATTCGGTATTTATGCACGGAGCAAAAAGCTATACATTCTGCAGCCTTTATTCTTATGGAAAGCAATCCCTCCATTTCCCCACCCCACCCAGCAAGATTTCAGGAAGAAATACAAATCCTTTCTTCTTACTCTATTTTTCCTGAGGTTTTTAGAAAATGCAGTCAGAGGTGGGTTCCTACCGGTTCTAACCAGTTCTTTAGAACCATTAGTAGTTCGGTGATGATGTCACAGAGCCGGTTCTGTCGGTGTCTCCGTGGGCGCCGCCATCTTGGATTTTGCTTCTGCACATGCACGACCCTGAGCGAACCGGCAGCAGAAGGATCCAGAACCCACCCCTGAATGCAGTGTTCTTCTTTATTTGCACATTGGGTTAGACAACTGGATAGCAATTACATTTAGGTTCAGAGATCTTTGAATACCGGCTCTTTGTTTTGTTTTGTTTTGTTTTGTTTTGTTTTGTTTTGTTTTGTTTTGTTTTGTTTAAAAAAAACAGACAGCTTCAATAATTATACGAGAGTTAGAAATACAATGAGCAGGAAGCTAAATGTACATAGTTAAATGTGTCACACTCTTCATGCAGGCCCATTCTGTCATGCACAGCAGATTTGGGGCGATGTCTAGTTGGCAGCAGAAGGTTGGTTTCTTTCTTATTTCTTAGTTGCCATCTAGACGCAGGGGTCTCCAACCTTGGCAACTTTAAGACTTGTGGACTTCAACTCCCAGAATTCCTCAGCCATCTGAGGAACTCTGGGAGTTGAAGTCCACAAGTCTTAAAGTTGCCAAGGTTGGAGACCCCTGATCTAGAGATCCTTTGGATTTCTGCAGCCCAGATACGACAGATCTATATTCTGCTCCTCTTTATTCTTCCAGTAATGGAAAAACAGGACATTTCGTGTTGAAAATCTAGCTGATAAAGTTAATTCTAGCTGGTGCAGATTTTTTTTTCTTAGCCTGCTCTATATTTGTTCCTCTTTAAAGCCTGGCTCTTACCCACATCTATCTTCAGCTTGAGGCTTTTCTAGCTTTCAGATTGATGAAACTCTGCCATTTATGTGTTGCCAGTAAGGACAAGTATTGTTTGGAGCGAAGAGAAAACCACCAAAAAAGAAAAAAACGTCTGGCATTCTGCCTGGGCCTCCCACTTCAGCCCGTAAAGCAAAGCACAGGGGACAGGTAGCAGAGCAGATCAGCATGTCAGAATTTAGAATCTTTAGCTGAGAAGCCTGCTCTAATGAAGTTTGCAAATGAACCGATGCCTTTTACCAGAAGCTTCTTTTCCAGCCCTTAGCAGAAGCAGTACACCTCTCCTGAGAGTTGTTAGGTGACGAAGGGAAAAAAAACTCCCAGCTTCTTTTTTTCAGAAGACCACAGCATCTGAACATTTCCAGACTCTGTACACTTTTTAAACATATAGGCAGGTACAGAGGTCTGGAAAAGAAGGTTGAGGGAGAGGGCAGCACCAGTTGAATTACCTTGATCGCTCCCTCACCTTCTAGGCTGCCTGATCTTGACTCTGATTGTTGCCCAGGCAGAGAAAAGAGCTGGTTCCTGATTCTTGGTGCCTTAGGTGAAGAGGGCCATTTCTGCTGTGGCGCCCATTTTATGGAATAGCCTTTCTCCCCAAGTGAGGTTGGTTTCATCATTGTAGACTTTTATTTATTTTTATTTTTTATTTTTTTATTTTTGTCAAGTACGTGTTGGTAATATACATAGATATAACATTGTTTATATACATAAGATGGGTACTGATAAGAGGGAACATTAGGACAGGGACGGTAGGCATCCAGAAACGCAGTTATCCAGTCATGTAGGGGTCCAGAGATGCCGTAGGATTTCAGTTTCAGAAGTAGTTTATCGTGAACCACTGAGTCGAAGGCTTTACAGAAGTCTATGTAAATTGCGTCTATTGTTTTGCCCTGGTCAAGTTTTGAGGTCCATATGTTTTTGCAGTGTAGTAGTTGTAGATTGCAGGATAATTTTTTCCTGAAACCGAATTGCTTGTTTGAGTAGGTTGTTAGTTTCTAGGTGGAGGGTAATGGATTGGTTTATGATTGATTCCATGACTTTGCATGTGACGCAGCATAGAGAGATTAGTCTGTAGTTTTCTACTAGACTGGGATCTCCCTTTTTGAAGATGGGGATTTCTGAAAGTCTCACAAGGGGGAATCCAGGGGACTGGTAAATTAGGTGTAAGGTGGCTACATATATTATTAACATCCCTTCACCTAATACCCATTAATAATTATTCTGTGTTAGGGGTTTTGTAGTTTTTTGTAATGTCTTTAATAATTATTTATTATCATATTTATATGGCCATCCATATAAATATTTTTTTCTTTTTATATATATATATATATATTAGATGTTGGGTCATTTCGGTTATTAGATAGAGACCTCCTCATCTGAAATATTTATCTATATAATATATTTTTCTTGTTAAATAAGGATGAGAAAGTTTATAACTATTTGCAGACTTACTATGAAAGGGGAGGATAATTTATCATGGTTTTTTATCCCCAGCATCCAGCAGGATGGATTTTTTTTTTATGTTTAATGTTGGATGTTTCGGTCATTTTTTTCTTTTTTTTCTTTTTTGTACACAATTTTGTTGTTGTTACAGTTGGATATATGTTTTATCTGTTTTTTTGTCTTTTATACTTTATTCCCATTGATAAAACATAATAAATATATACTTTAGAAATATTTATATGGCAGTAACTCAAAAGTTACTCTGAGTGGCATCCGCTACAACCACAGCCGAGATGGTGCAGTGGTTAAATGCAGCACTGCAGGCTACTGCTAGTTCAGCAGTTCAGCTGTTCAAATCTCACCGGCTCAAGGTTGACTCAGCCTTCCATCCTTCCGAGGTCGGTAAAATGAGGACCCAGATTGTTGGGGGCAATATGCTGAACTCTGTAAACCGCTTAGAGAGGGCTGTAAAGCACTATGAAGCGGTATATAAGTGTAAGTGCTATTGCTATTGCTAATATTAATTATTTAGTATTTATTAACTACCTGTTTTTAGCTTTGTTGTACACTGCCCAGAGTCACCTGTTGTGAGCTGGATGGCTATATAAATTTGAGAAAGAAAGAAATTTGATAGATGTTAATTTATAATCCAGTCACCATGGATCTTGAGTTATAAGAGGATCTTTCTCTTAATCTAACATGGCATATTGGCATATCAGCTGGGATAATGATAAGAGGTCCAGTACAGGGAATCAGAAATGCAAGTAAGATACATTTTAAGATTTACCTAAGTGCCAAAGCCCACTGCAACAACATCGCCAAAAAGGCTTCAAGAACTGTTAACCTAATCTTACGTAGCTTCTTCTCCGGTAATATCACACTATTAACCAGAGCATACAAAACATTCACCAGACCAATCCTTGAATACAGCTTGAACCCACACCGCATATCAGACATAAATACATTAGAAAGTGTCCAGAGATACTTTACAAGAAGAGTCCTCCACTCCTCTACTCGCAACAGAATACCTTACGCAACCAGACTCCAAATCCTGGGCTTAGAAAGCTTAGAACTACGTCGCCTTCGGCACGACCTAAGCATAACTCATAAAATTATCTGCTACAATGTCCTTCCTGTCAATGACTACTTCAGCTTCAACCACAACAATACACGAGCACATAACAGATACAAACTCAAAGTGAACCGCTCCAAACTTGACTGTAGAAAATATGACTTTAGCAACAGTGTGGTAAATGCCTGGAACTCACTACCTGACTCTGTGGTTTCGTCACCAAATCCCCAAAACTTTACCCTTAGACTGTCCACTGTTGACCTCACCCGATTCCTAAGAGGTCAGTAAGGGGCATGCATAAGTGCACCAGCATGCCTATCGTCCCTGTCCAAATGTTCCCTCTTATCAGTACCCATCTTATGTATATAAACAATGTTATATCTATGTATATTACCAACATGTACTTGACAAAAAATAAATAAATAAAATATATAAAATAAAAATTTAATACTTAAAATGCAACAACCCAAATGGTATCTTTTGGAAGTACCTTTTTTATTATTATTAAAGGTAAACATTTATATAGATTTGTCATTTAACCTCAACATTTTTGCTTGAAATACTTAGCAAACTTTTTCTCTTTGGAAAAAAAAATCACTGCTTCTCTACTTTATGTTGCCAGAACACTTAATTATTCTGTTCCATTTGCAACCTCTTCCAGAGTCTATGTACCATTTGAAGTGAAATGTCTGGTTTGCCAGTGTTGCTGTCTTTATGTAAGTTTTCCCCTTCTAATTATTTCCAGCAATTATGGTAATAGGTGGGGATTGGGATCTAAAAAGAGATTGCCACGGAAATGTATCAAGTTCCACTTATCCCAAAAGCTGGATGAGATGTATAAGAATTATGCAGTTCTCATCTGGGGTGAAGATGGCACAGGTCTAAATCTGTCAACCTATCCCGAACCTCCAATTAATGTGACAAAACCTACCAGTGATGTAGAAATCCAACCAACTCTGTGCAGAAAAGTTCAGTGGTTTAAATTCCTAATTAGTTAAATGCACTGCTATGTGGCTATTAAAAGCACCAGATAAAGAAAGAAAAGAATCCCAAAAGGAAGAGTTTATTTAAGGTAAGGTAGAGACCCTAAGCAGTCTGAAATGATCAATTCCATTTCTGTGATTCTCCTTTGCTGAGTATAGATGCAGAAGACATTATTTAAATACAGGAAACCGGTTAAGGTAAAATGCATAAGGAAAAGACAGGTTGTAGAGAAAGTGACGACTGTGCTGAACTCTTAAGTACAGCCTGCATGTCTCTTGATCTTCTACACTATTCTTATTATTAATATAAGAAACAAACAAGTAGCAAACATAAATAAAAATATTAAAACCAAAGAATAAAAACCATAATATACCATTAGAAAAGGTAATTGAAGAGCTTTCTTAAGGAGTCACATGAAAAACATATAAAATTCCAACCTACATATGTTCTACTTAACTTGCATAATTTACCTGATATCTTATACAATTATTTGACTCCAGACAGTTGTGCTTCATGACAGATTGTGTGACTCCTGGACTGTGAATGGGGAGAACATTTGTTCTGGTCCTCCATTAGACACTGAAGCCAGTGAAGCCCTAAATTGGAAGATAAAAATGCATCCTGCAAGAAGTCAGTGGGAGGAGGGAGGAAGAAGGAGGAGGAGGAGGAGCTCTGGGTACAATTCAGGGATAATACAGAAATTACTAACTTCACCCATATATGTGCCATATCCCCACAATTAGCATACTCCTTTACACAAAACTTGATATCTGACCCACCACCACCACCACCAAATGTTAAAGCGTGGTCCTTTGTCCTAAAAGGGATGCTACTAAGCCAGTTTGGAACAGCTTTCCTAGTGTGTCTAAGTTAATTTCATTCTTTACTGCTTTGAAAGTGCTTCTTAGTAAACCTGATGTAGACTTACTTAAGCATTAGCCTCCAATTTGGAAAAATCTGAGCTGATGTATTTGAGAATCATTACTGAATTATTCACTCAGGCATGCTTTCAAATATTTAATGGATAGTGGTTTGCTTCTCTTAAGGTCTGAAAGCAGATGATGTGTACATTTTGCTGATGCTATTCCTTTTTATCACTATCAGTTCACAGCGATGTAACATCACAGCTGCCAGTTCTTTAACTGGTGTTGGCCTTCATGCGCATCAAGTTCTTCTCAAGAACCTAAGATGTTATAATATATCAGCATAGTATATGTGAGATCCAAGCAGTGTGGTCTTTTGTAATTGACCGATGGAAATTTGGTCAATGCAGAGATTTTCTAAGTGCGATCCCAGATTTTTGGGTATGACACTATTCCTTTTTATTACTATTACTAATCCTTTTTGTTACTAGTATTGTTTATATCAAAAATTTATACATTAGTAAAAATGAAAAGAAAAGAAGGAGGGAGGGAGAAAGGAAGGAAAGGAAGGAAGGAAGGAAGGAAGGAAGGAAGGAAGGAAGGAAGGAAGGAAGGAAGGAAGGAAGGAAGGAAAAAGTGAAAAAGCAAAGCAGAAAAGCAGAGAAAGAAAGAATAGTTATAAACACAAGAATCAAGAAAAATAAACAATGTCTGACCTTCTTTTCAACAGATTAAAAAAAAGCTTGCTATCTCTCCTCTCTCTTCTATTACAAATATCCTTCAGACCCTTGTTTAATCCCTTTTCAACAGATCCATAAATCATCCATTCACTTCACACTCACATCACAGATTGTATAAAGAAGAAAAGCTGCATTCTGGTATTTAAAACTTGGTCAGCTCTGTACTTGGTGCTGGCTATCACCATGGCTGCCTTCAAAAAAAAAAAAGGATCAGACCAATTCCTGGAAGTCAAAGAGATCAGTGAATATTAACCTTGATGCCAGAGTGGCTGCCTCTGAAAGCCATCTGGTGGGAGATTTGTGAGCTTCTTTGTGCGGTTGATTGACCACTCTTGAGAACAGGCTGCTGGACTCGATGGGACCCAGTGGGGCGCTGCTTATGTTCTTATGTATGTAGTGGGGCAAATAGGAGAAGGAATTCCATAAGGGGCTTCTCTTGTCCTTCAGAGGCAGGCTATTAATGTTTATCTTTGCTTTGTACAATTTAGCTATTACTTCTGGGTTTATGAATGTGCCCCTGCAAAAGAGCCCATTGCTGATATTATGGAACAATGCTGGCCTTGCATTTAACATCATATTTATTTATTTGTTTGTTTGTTTGTTTGTTTATTATTTTTATGGCCAGGGTGATAGCAATAGCAATAGCACTTAGACTTATATACCGCTTTATAGTGCTTTACAGCCCTCTCTAAGCGGTTTACAGAGTTCAGCCTATTGCCCCCAACAATCTGGGTCCTCATTTTACCCACCTCGGAAGGATGGAAGGCTGAGTCAACCTTGAGCCGGTGAGATTTGAACAGCTGAACTGCTGAACTAGCAGTAGCCTGCAGTGCTGCATTTAACCACTGCGCCATCTCAGCTCTTTTGAAAACCAGGTTTTATTTATTTATTTTGCTTTTCAAATCATTTGGCCAGGGCGATGTGAAAACCAGGTTTTATTTATTTATTTTGCATTTGAAATCATTTGGCCAGGGCGATGTGAAAACCAGGTTTTATGGCGTTGCTTGCAGAATCTCCAGCCAGTAACAAGCCATGTTTTTAGCCGAATGCGTAACGCAGTTTTCTCCCCAAGTGAAAGAAATGGCCATTTTCATTGCCAAGTCAAAGGCATCTGACTTCCTACCTTTTTATATTTAAACAAAACTTATGTATTATGAATTGCTCTAAATATTAATATCCAGAAAGGCTTTTTTTAGAACAATGTCACCTCAGAAGGTGACTTCTAACCACAGCAAGGGAATGAAGCTAAACATTTGAGGGGGTGGGGGAGAGTAAAACTAGTTAATTAAGTTATCCATAAAGAAGTAAAATCTGGGATGCTGAACCCAAGCAAATATTTAAAGACCGCCAAAGAACCGAGATTTCTGAGTTGGAAATCCCATAGCTCTGTATTATATCATACGTTGCCCAGTTTGATCTGGCTTAGCAAGCTACAGCTCCAAACCCCTGAAGAAGACCTTCAAGCTGTGGACTTTGATACCGTTTCTGGATGCTGTTCAAATAACCTGATGCCAAAATGTTTCGTGCTTTAAAAGGTCAACTCCATCACACTACAGGGAAGCCAGAAATAAGCTGGCAAGTAATGCAAGGGAAGCAGGATTGGTGTAATCTGGCTCCTATTAACCCCTGGGTTAAGCCATGTTTTGTCCTTTAAAAGTAGCCCCATACAGCAAGCAATAATTCTAGTACAATTCCTAAGCAGCCGGCACTTGTTCTGAGTGAGGGTTTATCTATGGCTAATGTACATGTGCTTCTGTCTTGCTTACACATTCTGCATTTTAAAAAAAACACTATAGATTAGACAGGCTTCCTTTGTTAGAAAAGTAGGAATGAAATAGAAAATTTAAGGATTCTTAGTGCTGTATACATTTGGGAGAGTCAAGACAGGACTTGATACCTGATGCCAGAGAAATTATCTAGAATTTATAAAGGCCCTTCAAATGCAAATTGGAAAGGTGAGACAACATTTTACCATGCTTGCCACTTTGAAGTTAAATTGAATTGACTACTCTGATTAAAGAAAGAAAAAAACCAATTACCTTTACTTTGACTTGGAAACCACTTCTGGACTTTGTGCTTGAGGTGGAAAAAGATGAAACTGTGATCTTGGGTTTTACCAATTAGATAGATTTGTTGTTACAGAAATGGCTAGTTTCTATTATTATGAAAAAGTAAAAAGTTGAGCGTAGATCTTAATGCCTTATTCAACTGCACCAAAGGAGTCGGAAGTTTCAGGGGCTGCCACAAAGAAGAGGGAGTCAAACTATTCTCCAAAGCACCTGAGGGCAGGACAAGAAGCAATGGGTGGAAACTAATCAAGGAGAGAAGCAACTTAGAACTAAGGAGAAATTTCCTGACAGTTAGAACAATTAATCAGTGGAACAGCCTGCCTCCAGAAGTTGTGAATGCTCCAACATTGGAAGCTTTTAAGAAGATATTGGATAACCATTTGTCTGAAGTGGTGTAGGGTTTCCTGCCTAAGCAGGGGGTTGGATTAGAAGACCTCTAAGGTCCCTTCCAACTCTGTTATTCTGTTATTCTGTTTTCTGTTAATGCCTTTTTTTCCCTTTCTTTCCCCCACTATTCACTTCCCCTTTTCCTTCGCTAATTTCCCTAATATTTGCTTTTGTATACTCTTTGTATGTTACATTAACATATGTAACTAATAAAACTATATATAAGGTTTAAAAAAAGCTTAGTAGAAAAGCTTTAAAAACTTTAGATTCAAGTACATATTTTGATGCAGAAGATTTTAAACATCAATATTGAATTGGAGCCAGAACTTTTTCCTTTTAGGATTAATGGATAAATGGTTAAGAAAAAAAGCCCATGGAAGATTATTTCGGTGTATGATTACTGTGGTAGGATTTCTATACGCACAGAGATGGAAAGATTTGATGATATCCACTATGGAGGAATGGTTGGTGAAAGCTGACAGATTTTGCTGAAATGGATAAATCGACTTCTTTGATTAGAGAAAAGACATAATCTTTGACAAAGTGACAAAATTAGTGGACCAGAGGAATGCTGTCGATGTGGTTTACTTGGACTTCAGTAAGGCATTTGATAAAGTAGACCATAACCTACTTCTAGATAAAGTAGAAAAATGTGGGATGGACAGCAACACCATCAGATGGATTCAAAACTGGCTAACCAACCGCACTCAACGTGTAGTGCTCAATGGAACTGCATCTACATGGAGGGAAGTATGCAGTGGAGTACCCCAAGGCTCTGTTTTAGGCCCAGTACTCTTCAACATCTTTATCAATGACTTGGATGAGGGGATAGATGGGGAACTCATCAAATTTGCAGATGACACCAAACTGGCAGGAATAGCCAACTCTCCAGAAGATAGGCTCAAGATACAGAAGGATCTTGACAGACTTGAGCATTGGGCGCTATCAAACAAAATGAAATTCAATGGTGAAAAAAGTAAGGTTCTACATTTAGGCAAGAAAAACAAAATGCACAGGTACAGTATATGTGGTACCTTGCTCAACAGTAGTAACTGCGAGAGGGATCTTGGAGTCCTAGTGGACAACCATTTAAATATGAGCCAGCAGTGTGCAGCAGCTGCCAAAAAAGCCAACACAGTTCTAGGCTGCATTAACAGAGGGATAGAATCAAGATCACTCGAAGTGTTAATACCACTTTATAATGCCTTGGTAAGGCCACACTTGGAATACTGCATTCAGTTTTGGTCGCCACGATGTAAAAAGGATGTTGAGACTCTAGAAAGAGTGCAGAGAAGAGCAACAAAGATGATTAGGGGACTGGAGGCTAAAACATATGAAGAACGGTTGCAGGAACTGAGTATGTCTAGTTTAATGAAAAGAAGGATCAGGGGAGACATGATAGCAGTGTTCCAATATCTCAGGGGTTGCCACAAAGAAGAGGGAGTCAAACTATTCTCCAAAGCACCTGAAGGTAGAACAAGAAGTAATGGGTGGAAACTAAACAAGGAGAGAAGCAACTTAGAACTAAGGAGAAATTTCCTGACAGTTAGGACAATTAATCAGTGGAACAGCCTGCCTCCAGAAGTTGTGAATGCTCCAACACTGGAAGTTTCTAAGAAGATGTTGGATAACCATTTGTCTGAAGTAGTGTAGGGTTTCCTGCCTAGGCAGGGGGTTGGACTAGAAGACCTCCAAGGTCCCTTCCAACTTTGTTGTTATTATTATAATCTACTTTTATTGGTGACTGAAAGCCTTTTATGGATTTTTGCATTAAAATGGGGGGGGGGAATTATTTGTGATTTATTTTGTTTTGTTGATTGGATAGTTTAGATTATAGAAAGAAGAGTAATACAGTATAATTTTAGAGAGAGAAAGATTAAAATAGGTTTGTACTTGTAACTTCCCTGAAGAATATCCGCTTTTTTTTCTTTCTCTGTTTTTTCTTTTTTTTCTTCCCTACTTTATGTTGCCTTATATTAGTTTTTATCTTCTTGTTTAAAAGTTTTAAGAAAAATATATTTTAAAAAGGGACTTTTCGGAATTAGTAGCTAGATTTGCACATTACACCAATAGTTTCTTTGGTTTTGATTAACCCAACCGCTGTAATTAGTTAATGCATGATTTGCGGCCTAGCAAACTGTGTGACTCCAACAACCTCTATCGTAGTCAACAACTACAGGTAGTCCTTAACCTATGACCTCAATTGGGAGCAAAATTTCCACTGTCAAGCAAGGCAGTTGTTAAGTGAGTTACAACCAATGTTATAACTTTTTTGCCACAACTGTTAAGTGAATCACTGCAATTGTTAAGTGAATCCTGCGGTTGTTAAGCAAATTTGACTTCCTCATTGACTCTGCTTGTCGAAGCTGGCTGGGAAAGACACAAATGACAATCACATGACTCCAGGACATTGCAGGAACTGAGCTTGGCCAGTCTGGCGAAGAGAAGGACCAGGGGTGACATGATAACAGTGTTCCAATACTTGAGGGGCTGCCACAGAGAGGAGGAGATTAGGCTGTTTTCCAAAGCACCAGAAGGCCAGACAAGGAATAATGGATGGAAGCTGACCAAAGAGAGATTCAACCTGGAAATAAGGAGGAACTTTCTGACAGTGAGAGCGATCAACCAGTGGAACAGCTTCCCTGCGGAGGTTGTGAGAGTTCCAACACTTGAGACTTTCAAAAGGAGATTGGACTGCCATTATCCGAAATGGTGGAGGGACTCCTGCTTGAGCGGGGGGTTGGACTAGATGATCTACAAGGTCCCTTCCAACTCTAATAATAATCTAATCTAAACTATTGTGAAGCCCCCAAATTTTGATCATGTGACCGTGAGGATGCTGTGATGGCCCTAAGTATGAGGACCCGTTAAAAGTCAAAAAAATTTCAGCACTGTTACAATTTTGAACTGTCGCTAAATGAATGGTTGTAAGTTGAGGACTATTTATATGGTCACCCAGGTCTCATTTAAGTACATTGCTGTTCTCCTTTAGCATTTCTGAGTTTCTCAGTTTTTCAGCTCACCATGGTCATTCTTTTCCTTTTCAAGTGAAGAAGGGGGGGGGGGGGTTAATGGCTTGCCTTTTTTTTACAAGAAGCTATGCTGAATGGTGCTGGAGAAAGATGATATTAGAGAAAAGATAATCAACCAAGGAGAGAAATGACAAAAGAATGGAGAAGGAGAAAAAAAATGTCAAAAGTGCTCTGGGTAGTAAGAGAGATAAGAATGTAAAATTGAGGATACTTCAAGAAATGAAAAAAGAGAAAAACTACAAGAAATGAGAAATGGAATAGGGCCAAGAAAATGAAGAGAACATAATATCAAACCTGTCGTATTTCTTAGGAATATCAAATACTATTTCAAGCAAGAGAAATGATTAAGTGAGCAGTGATTTGAGAAATAATGCGGCTGCAAGATTATGTGTTTGTTTTCAGTTAGAAAAGCTTTTTGCATAGATGATAAACTAGGCTAGGTTGCATAATTTGCTATAAATCAAATGAATGGTGCACTTGAACAAGAATTGCCTACTATGTGAATGGTGCTAACAAGCCCACAGGTAGATGAAGAACAAAATTGAATCAGACATAAATAAATGCAAGGAAATAATGATACTCAGGCCCATCCATCTTCATTAACTTAATCACAGGCCCATAATTTTCTGACTCTGCATGCTTTCCCAGATTTTTCATTGTACTATGTTGCTTACATTGTAATATTGTAATGCCTCCATAGCTTTCTAGTATGGCACAGCAACCAAATAAGACAGACACATACTTCAACGGATAGTTAGGACTGCAGAAAAAACAATTGCAACCAGCCTGCCTTCCATAAAGGATCTGTACACTGCCTGAGCCAGAAAGTGGGCTGTGAAAATATCTACAGACCCTTCACATCCTGGACATAAACTGTTTGAACTTTTTCCCTCAAAATAATGTTATGACATTGCACACCAAAACAACTAGACACAAAGACAATTTCATCCCATGCCATCACTCTGCTAAACAACTAATTCCCACAATATTGTCTTATGCCCTAGGACCGTGATGGCGAACCTATGGCACGGGTGCCACAAGTGGCACGCAGAGCCATATCAGTGGGCACGCGAGCTCAGGTCCGGCGCGCATGTGTGCACCGGCCGGCTGATTTTCGGGCCTTCTGGGCCCACTGGGAGTCAGGAAACAGGCTGTTTCCAGCCTCCAGAGGGGGTGGGGAAGGCCGTTTTCGCCCTCCCCAGGCTCCTAGAAGCCTGGAGAGAGCAAAAAATGGGTGTGCCATTGCATGCTGGGAGTGGGAGGGTCATACGCGCATGCGCAGGGGTGCATGGAATTATGGGTGTGGCCACGCACACACGTGATCCCACACATCCCCCCTTTTTGGCACGCGAACCAAAAAAGGTTCGCCATCACTGCCCTAGGATATCAAACCATATAGTAGGGCTGTATTACTATTATCCTTCTCATCTTTCCTATTACCTATTCCTTTAGCATCTTATGACTATTGCTTTGTTGTTTGTATCTCATGATTTATGTTGATTGCTTTTATTTAGTATCTTATGACTATCACTGACTGTTGTATCGTATGATTTATGATGACTGCATTATGATCATGATTTATCACTTGTTGCTTGTATGTACACTGAGAGCTTATGCACCACAGACAAATTCCTTGTGTGTCCAATAAAGAATTCTACTACTACTACTACTATCTATCCCTTTGCACAATTGTTCTGATGTCTTTCTATGCATCTGTCTTCTCAGCCCTTTACAAAGACAATATTTCAGCCAAAGAGATATCTTTTTGATAAGGCCCTTTCCTGATCTTTTTAAATTATAACCTGCAACAAACTCTTACCAACCACTAAAAAAAATGAGCTGCTCATTTGGGGGGGACATGTTTTTATTCTCCCATATTATCGTAGTTTTCAGAGTATAAGACGCACTCCCCCCCCCAAAAAAGTGGGTGGAAATATCTGTGCATCTTATACAGCGAATGTTGCCGAAGCCATGCCCACCCACCAGCCCCCACCCTTCGGCCTCTGCCTCCCAGCAATTTGCCTCCTTGCAGCAAACAGCAAACAGCGTGGTCAGCTTCAGCACAGCCTGATTTAGCACGAGCAGCTGATTGGCGGTTGGATCTATCCCATTTTCAGCCTCTGTGCATCCCATTTTTGGCCCGTTCCAGGTGGCAGGGATAGGCAGCAGTGGCAGTGATCCCCGCCGCCTGGAACGGGCTGAAAATGGGATGCGTGGAGGCCAAAAATGTGGCACGTGGAGGCGGTGATAGGTGGCAACGGTGATAGGTGGCAGCGGCGATGGGCAGCGCTGGCGGCAATGGGCGGCGGCGATGCCTGCAGTCTGGAACAGCTGATAGGAGTATATTCCAGGAGGCCAATCCAACCGCCAATCAGCTGCTTGTGCTAAATCAGGCTGTGCTGAAGCCGACCATGCTGTTTGCTGCAAGGAGGCAAATTGCTGGGAGGCAGAGGCAGATTTTTTTTCTTGTTTTCCTCCCCAAAAGCTAGATGTGTCTTATACTTCAGAGCATCTTATAGTCTGAAAAATATGGTACTTTCCCATCTTTTTCTAACCTCTCCAGTAGCTATCCTGTTTAGGAAATGACAAGGGGTTTTGTGTAGATGAAAAATAGGTGGTCTCTTTATCCATGAACAAGTAACATACAAAATCAAATTGTACATTTCCCCCCCCCCCAAAGGTCTATGGAGATTCTCAATCATTCAGGTCATGGTTGTCCCAAAGGTGGTTTTTTCCAAAAGGCACTTGGACTTTCCTGCTTTTTTTTTCTTTGAGAACACTTTCCTTCTCATCCAAGAAGCTTCCTCAGTTCTAATTGACTGGAGGGGTTAGGGTTTGTTATATTTGTTATAGAAATTCTTTTCCTTAATGCCTCCCTGTTGAACTTTTGATCCATTTTCAGAATCACCTCTTGAGTGATTTTACTCTGAATCAGCCTTCATCAACCCAGCTGCTGTGGCCTAGAGGTAGAGCTCTTGCCTCACAATCAGGAGGTTGTGAGTTCGATCCTAGGTAGTGGCAGATGTAAGGGTCTCCTGCTTGGGCAGGGGGTTGGACTAGATGACCTGCAAGGTCCCTTCCAACTCTGTTAATCTGTTAACATCTGTTAACAGATCTCTTCAGTTGTGTTCGACTGCAAATTCCAGAATTCCCATTCAAAACAGTCATGTTGGCCAGGGAGTTGCAGTCAAACACATCTAAAAGGTAATCAGGTTGGGAAAGATTATCTTGGGACATGAAGTCTCTTGACCAAGAATCGTGTGATCTCATGCTAGGAATCAAGTATTCACATCTAAGAATTTCCCCAAATCTTGCAAGGTTATAAAAACCTGCATTCTAATGTAGATTGTAATGAAAACCCAAGAGATCTCAAATGAGAAAGCCTAAGATTTCAACATTTTATTGCAGTATTTTTCATTATCATATAACATTTATTGTGAGTTCACCTAAATCTCATGAAATCACAGTAAGTAGCAATACCTAGCTAACTTTGGATGAAAAACTAAATAAGTACAAGGTTTATACTTCAATGGAAACCACTAGAAAATCCCCATGGGGTTAAACAGGCTCAGCTGGAAAGTTAAAAAAAAACATGTGGCAAATAACTTATTATTTCTAGGAACACTAAACAGGTGTTTCCATAAATCTTCATCTCCTTTCGCAACAAACTTCATCATTCAAATCTCATAAAGAGTCCAGAGGGTTAAGACATCATTTATTATTTTACTTCATTTCATTTGGAAAGGGAGCAGGTGCCCTTTAGAGTACAGTGGGCACCATATTGCTAAGTATTGCTATATCTTATTTTCAATTAAGCCATTGTTTGTAAGATAAGATTTTTGAGCCCAGATAAATCTATCCTTCTTCTTTTTTCTTTTCTTTTTTAACAAATGTCTTCAGTGCCTATTGGGAAAACAGCAATCTTTACAAAAGAACCACAACCCACTAAGAGAAACAAATTAACCAGCTCTGCAAGCCAGGATGTTTGTCTCAAAAAATTCATTAGATCAGCAAAGGCATCATCTGTAAAACGATAAGAATCGGATAGCAAATCATACTACTGCCATGGGGACTATTACATCAACGTAGGAATCCAAATTACAGAAGCAAGACTGCAAAATTGTTCCAACTTTCAGTACAAATACAGCTGAAAGCTTCTTAACCAAAACCTTTCTATCCAATTTCGTTTTCTGGATTCAGAATTTGCTCTGAGCCTCCCGTATCAATGTGATAGCATGTAAATATTAAGCATTCCCAATCAGTTGGGCCTTGTTGATCCAAATATTTGGAAGCCGTTGCCAGTTGGACTACTGTAGTTATTCTGATAACAGTGGCAAGATGCCATTTCAGCCTCAAAACGCACGCACAAAATTAAATAACGTACAGTACATGGTAAATTCTAGTTGGTGGGAAATAGATTGCTTGTTCAACATGATCCACCTCATGGCAAAAGTATTGTCATATAGTTACAATGTGGTTAGTGTGCACAGCATCCTTATAGAGTCATAATCTTGAAACAAGGGAGGATTGAGATGTAAAGCAAAATTGGTCACAAATATTTCCATTTGATTTTAATGGAACAAGTCTGAAGGCAGATTTCTGCAAGGTCTCCTCTGATGCTTCTGGATGCAGTTCAAATTGCTGGTTGTCACCTTTATTTGAGTGACCACCTGCCTCCTCTGGTTTCTGCCAGTCCTGTAAGATCAAATTGCACATTTTATTTGAATTAACTGATTTTCTCAGTTTGCACAATCTCTTGGACTATACACTAACCCAGAGATGAATTCCCAGAACTCAACTAAGCTGAGATGGATTCCCAGAACTCAACTAAGCCATAAAACAAGCATGGATTCAGATGCTGTGTAGATAAAGTCGCTTGGTTTTTTTAACCATCCTAGCAAAGCACATCAAATAAACAGAAATAGTAAATTTTTGCCCACAGCCACCAAAACAATATAGAGTCCTGCTGTATATTCTTCCAGCCCAATTCAAAGTATTGGTTGTTATCTGTGAGGTCCTATATGACCCGGGTTCTTGTTACTTTTGGGACTGTCTTCTCTTGGTAAAATTGCACTGTCATGTGCAGTCTAACCCTAGAAGACCCAGGGTCAACAGCTGGGAAAAGCCATTCTCACCATTTTGAAGCCGACTCACCATTTTATCCTGTCTTTTAAACCACCAAAGAATAACATTTTATAGACAACTTCAGGGATTATTATTTTTTTAAAGATGCTAATGTTTTATTGATTTCATGAATGCTTTAATTAGCGTTCCTCAACCTTGGCAGCTTTAAGATGTGTTGACCAACTCCCAGAATTCCCCAACCAGCATCACAGAATTCCCCAGGCTTGAGAATTCTGGGAGTTGAAGTCCACACATCTTAAAGCTGCCGACACTAAGAACTACTGTTTTAATTTATGCAGGCTGTAAGTTGTAATCAATGAATAAGGAAATAAAATTTCCTTCAGGTTGAGCACCCTGAAGTTTCCTCCACACCGATAAGAAGTAGTAGTTTATTTTTTATTTTATTTATTTTGTCAATACGTGTACAAGATAACAGGTCTGATATAATCATAAACAAAAGCAAAGTATGTATAGGTAAATTTAGACAATAGGACAGAAGGACAGGGACGGTAGGCACGATGGTGCGCCCCTTACAGACCTCTTAGGAATGGGGTGAGGTCAACTGTAGACAGTCTAAGGTTGAAGTCTTTGGGGTTTGGGGAAGTTTGCCATTGTCTTCTTGACATTCTTTTTCTTTTCATTTCCCAGCCCAGCCTATAATCCTGGGATTTATTGATAGCCCCTCATCCACATACTAACCAAGTCTGACCTGTTTTATCTTTTTTCAAGAACAGCCAAGGTTAACAAGCTGCCAACATCTGCTGTGACCTAGATTATAAGTCAATCTAATTATCCTCATTTCATGACCTTCTAGTAGACAGGCCCTAAAGTTGTTTTGATTCTAAAGCTTTAAAAAAATTGGTGATTACATGTGCATGCACTGCTAAACCTCAGGCTGGTAAGAGATAATTGTTTGTTTAGAGTTGAGCTCATTTCTTTCTTGTAATAGTGGAAATAATTATGGGGGGAAAAGAATCATGACCTTGGAGTCCTAAAGTCTATCTGTCTCGTTGCATATATTTCAATACAATATGTCTGTGTTTCTGTCTCTGTGTTAGCCCTTCCTCGGGGTTTTGGGTTGGGCAAGCATTACATCATTCAAAATCGCTATAATTCTTTCTTCCCTGCCACTCCTTGACTCATCCAGACTTTGAAACACCATCATCTTAAGTCTTTTTTTCCACATACATAAAGAAGGTTGTAGTCAGGAGATAAACAGCAGCCTTCTGTATTCCAGCAGATGATATAATGTCTGGGTTTCACTCAGCTCTGCAAAATGTTTAGACAATCAGTGCATTGCCCAGGGCAAAAAGGTGACTTGAGTTAAGTGGAGAAGTCTGCAAGGCCACTTTAAGGGCTGCAAATGAAAGGGAGGCTTTTTTGATCTGAGGAGGCCCTGGTGGTGCAGTGGTTAGAATGCAGTATTGGCAGCAAACTCTGCTCACAGTCTCTAGTTCAATCCTGATGGGACCCATCATTCTGAGCTTGGTAAAATGAGGACCCAGATTGTTGGGGCAATATGCTGACATTCGTAAACCATTTAGAGCGTGCTATAAAGCACTATGAAGCAGTATATAAGTCTAAGTGCTATTGTTATCGTTATCTATTGATCTAACACAGTGATGACGAACCTAAGACAAATGAACCAGAGGTGGCACGCGGAGGCATATCTGAGGGCACGCAAGGCATTGCCCTATGTCAGCTCCAGCGCGCATGCACGTGCTGGCCAGCTGATTTCTGGCCTTCTTTTCAGCCATTTTCGCTCTCTCCAGGCTTTGGGAAAGCCTCCTGAACCCTGAGGATGGCGAAAAATGGTCCAACGGGCCAACCGGAAGTTTGTTTCCAAACTTCCGGTTGGTCCGTTTGGCCGTTTTTCGCTCTCCCTACCGGAAGTCCGGAGGCTTCAATGAGGCCTGTGCGCATGCGCTGGGGGACAGCACGGGGGGGTTGTGCGCATGCACGGGGGCAGCATGGGGGTTGTGCACATGCACAGGGGAGGGCACACATGCATGTGCTATCGTGCGCGCGTGCACCCGTTTGGCAAGCGAGCCAAAAAGGGTTCGCCATCACTGGTCTAACAGAACAAACTCTAAAAGGGCACCTCTGCTTGGCTTAGTAAATCTAGGGATCAGTTTAGGCTCCCTTTGTATTTCCAAACCTCATCTCTGAGAGATTTCATCAACAGGCAAACTTATTTACATGTGATTAGTTAATTATTCATCTTGAATGGATTAATCAAATGTTATTAACAAGTTGACAACCCCAAACTGTATGTACGCATTTAAATGAAGTCCAGGTATTCATGCAGTATGACAAATGAGACTTTAAATAAAATTGTGGAGCAGCTTTAATTCCAAACTGTGTCCAATACGCATAGTATGCCCTATGACAGTGTTGGCAAACCTTTTCGGCACCGAGTGCCGAAACAGGAGCATGTGCACATGTGCGCATGCCGGAAACTGGAAGAGCACCCACCCATGCGCGTGCCGGGAAGATGATCTTCTGGTTACTGGCGTGCGCATGCACACTGACCACCTGGTCTTCCAGTTTCTGGCATGCATGTGTGTGCGACGACCAGGTGGCCGGTGTGCATGTGCATGCCAGAAACTGGAAAATAATCTTCCCAGCGCATGCAAGCGCACCGGGCAGCTGCTCTTCAGTTTCCGGCACTCCCGTGCATGTGAAGACCAGCTGGCCGGCGTGCTGGAACCCAGAAGAGCAATGGGTGATGGCTCGTGTGCCCGGAGAGATGGCTCTGCATGCCACTTCTGGCACGCATGCCATAGGTTCGCCATCACAGCCCTATGACAACTTCCAGGGGGCCAAAGCAAATCGCTGGAATCTCTCACTGAGAGAAGAAACTGCTGGTTGTTGTTCTGCATGGTTTATTGTCTAGTTTTGCTTCTCTCCGATCCTCCATTAGATAGGCATTCAAGGAGAGGTGTGCAGCTTAATTACATGCCCACCAGAGGTGGGATTCAGCAGGTTCTGACCGGTTCTGGAGAACCAGTAGTGGAAATTTTGGGTTGTTTGGAGAACCGGTAAATACCACCTCTGACTGGCCCCGCCCCCATCTATTCTCTGCCTCCTGAGTCCCAGCTGATTGGGAGGAAATGGGGATTTTGCAGTAACCTTCCCCTGCCATGCCCACCAAGCCACGCCTACAAAGTCATGCCACACCCACAAAGTCACGCCCTCAGAACCCGTAGTAAAAAAAATGAATCCCACCACTGATGCCCACCAAGGAGACAAGCCCATGGCAGAAGTACACAACAGACAAAGACAGCCTGTGTGGTACAGTGGTTGGTCAATCTGTTGGATTGTTAATGGGAAGGTACAGATTCAAGCCCCTCCTTCAAGTCCAAGTTCAGAGACAGGGTCACACATTCTCACTTTCAATCTGCACCCACTCTTGAATAAAAGTTGGAATGTCAATCAAACTCCCAGTCAACCCATTGGACTCCCTGAGATACTGCTACTTCATTCTTGGGGAAATTTACCTTCTTATTCCTCAAGTGTAGGGTGGATATCTTTTTTTTTTACCAATCAAGAAACCCCATCAAGAAATATGCTCATCATCACAGCAGATACGGAAATGATTTCCAGTGTCTTTATTTGGTGTGCCTGAGTTCCCAAGGGGGCATCCTTTCTCTAGATGATCAATGAGGATATAAAAAGACATTGTTGACCAAACAAAGAAAAAAACTACAGCAAGTATTCTGAAGTAAACGCACTGTTTCTTCTCTGCTTCCTCCCTATCAGTCCTGGAAATTAAGAACATTTCATATTTTATTCCCTAGAGGCATGCTAGGAAGATAATAATAGTTAAAAATAGAGAGGTAGAGGGGTTCTTTTCTTTGTTTCTTTCTCTTTCCTCCTCACCCTCCTTTTTTCTATTTACCGAAACACTTCTCTCCTTTTAGGGGGGGGAAACACTGAGACAATCCCCCTCTAAACCCAGTTAACATGTAAATTTTCCAGGTGAAACTCTCACATCCTTAGCCATTCAAATAAGCTGATTCTTAATAAGATTTGTAAATCTTTTGAAAATAAAAAATAAAAAGATGTTAAACATCTTTCTTTACTATCCTAATCTAAGAACTACTGTTAAATATATATTTCTATATACAGTACTCTTAAATCCAGTATTGAATGGGAAGCTGTGAAAAGCTAAAAATAATAATAGCTATTTTTATTCTAGGAGAATTAATGGGAATTATAAAATTAGGCAGTTGAATTATTCAGTTCCTGATTTCCTGTGTAGTAGACCAACACTTGTGGTTCCTAGTTTTCCATTAGAAAAGATGAAATTAATTGATTAATTAATTGAGTTCTTTTGTCTTTTCATTTTTTAAAAAAATCCTCCATCTGCTTACATACAGAGAGATGCAGGATTGAATTTCCTAAAAGTGAGCTAAGCTTGAGACGTAGTACCAAAAATGAGCTAATTTAGATTATCTTTTCTATAAGCAGAAAACATTGTGCCTTGAATATGACAAGCAATGAGAATAACCTCATAGAATAACCATAGGGGATGCAAATGTGAGCTTTAAAAAAGCATTCATACCAATATCAGCTCCTAGGTACCCTAAGTCACAAACTAATTAGACATTACAGTAATCATTGTACAGTGGGTTTTTGTAACAGATCAATCTGAGTCATTTTTAGCTCCAGCATATCTCATGAATCAGCACTCCAGTCAATTAAGGGTCAGGAAAAGGGTCAGTCTAATAATCTACTACATGAGATAGTTGTTAGTTAAATCATTTTTTGTGCTGTGTGAAACCAGAAACCTTATGGACTACTGGTCCCTAGTAGTTTCACTGGAGGTGAGTTAAGATATATTTCATAGACTCATTAAGGCCACAGAGACTCATTGCAGGAATCCCAGATAGATGGCTATCTGTTTGAGCAAGGGGAAGGGATCCACTTTTCTGGATAATTGGTTTTACTGCCAAACTGGCCTGACTCTTAAGACATTTTTGCTAGCATTTAGGTAGAACCAGCCTCCCTGTAATTTCAATCCATTGTTCCATGTCATACACGCTGGAGTGATGGAGGATAGAATTTGACCTTCTATCTGACATCCTTTGGAGTATCTGAAGAACACTATCTTATCCTCCTTCATCCTCAGTCTTATGTTTTCAAAGTGAAACAAATGCTCAGCTGTTTCAGTTTCTTTTCACACAATGTCATTTTCAATCCCCTGATCATTCTTGTCGCCCTTTGCTGAACTTGCTTCATTTTCCTCTGAATCCTTCTTAGAGTTGTGATGCTGTCAGCTAGATAGAGAGAGAAAGATAATTTGGTCTAGTGCAGGGTTACTCAACCTTGGCAACTTTAAGACGTGTGGCCTTCAGATTTCAGAATTCATTTCAGAATGCTGGCTGGGGAATTCTGGGAGTTGAAGTCCATGCGTCTTAAAGTTGCCGAAGTTGAGAAACCCTAATCTAGTGTTGAGCTTGAAACTGGGAGACTGTGTAAACCAGGGATGTCAAACTCATCTCGTCATGTATCACAACTTTTTTTCCCTTCGCTAATCTGGGCGTGGCCAGCACGTGACGCTTCAGGCCCGCAGCCCACGGGTTTGACAGCCTGGTGTAAGCCATTTCTTAGGTATGAAAGCCAACTGGGCAACCTTGGGCTGAGGGTTACCGTTTCTCACCACAACCCACCTTAAGAATTGTTGTTGTGGGAAAATAGGATGAAGGAGCCACCTTGAGTTCACCAAAAATAAAGTCAAGATAAAAATCTAATCAATAAGAAGAGCTAGTTTAGTGTAATGGTTTTAAGTCATCAGGCTAGAAGCTGGGAGACTGTGAGTTCTAGTCCTGCTTTAGGCACGAAGCCAACTGAGTGGCTGACCTTGGGTCGGTCCCTCTCTCTCAGCCTTAGGAAGGAGGCAGTGGCAAACCACTTCTGAAAAACCTTGCCAATAAAACTGCAGGGATTACCAATCCAGGCAGTCACCAGGAATGGAAAAACTGACTTGGAGGCACATACCCACACAAATATAAACACACAATGGGTGGGAGCCAACCAAATAAGTTGAATTTAGAAACTGCTTTTTTGTTGATGGAGTTTAACATTGTATTTGCCTCTTTTTTCCCAGCCACGCCACACTACTGACTTGTATTCTGTTTGCAGTCAATGACCATTCTAACATTTTTTATCATCATGTTTCTCCCATTTTATACCTGTGCATTTGACTTTGGTATGTTCGGTGAAGAACTTTGCACTTCTCTCTATAGAATTTCGTTTTGCTCAGTTCAGTCTATTTCCATAACCTATCAAAATGGTTCCAGTGTTTATTTCAAAATGAATGTTTATTCCAAAACATGAGGCAAAAATTAAGCACATTTTCTCCCTCTCTTGCTCTATGCCTGAATTTGATTTTGATTCCTAGAGTAGTGATTTTCAATCTCAGCAACTTTTAGATGCGTGGACATCAATTCCCAGAATTCCCTAGCCAACATCCTGGGGCACACTGCCTGGGGAATTCTGGGACTTGAAGTTCCACACAAAGTTGTCGAGGTTGAGAAACTCTGCTCTAGAGTAAGTAATGTTTAGTGGGGTGGCTACCTGCTATGTGTTTAATTGGCTGAATTGACACATTGTGCTATAATGTAATTTGCTTAGTCATAGCTTACTGAATAAAGGAGAACCAGCTGAATTCACATATCACACGCTCATCAATTTATATTACGGTTTTCTGAAACTTGTGAACCAGCTCAATATGTAGATCACCCCCTCTGTGCACAATAATCTACTGTCTATTGAAGTCAATAATTCAAGTCTGTTGCCAATTATTGTGAATTTGATTGCAAGGTGGTCCAAGTTTTATTCTGCTGAATTTTTTACTTCCACTTTATTTACATTTTTCCTCAATATAAACCCTAAATGACAAGCAATTCCCTCTGCAGTTATTTATGAAATCAAAATTAGCCTCAACATTTCTGCCAATAATAGTGCTATTGAGAATGAAATAGATAGGGGCATTTGATAACTCACAGCGGTGTCAAGACATCTGATAGGTGTGACAAATATTTCATTGGCAGACTAGTGATTGCTAGTAACGCAACCCTTTCCTTAGTCTAAGGATGAATCATGTAGCTGTATGCCAGATTTGCCAGCCATGCTTGACAAACTTTACAGGTGACAGAGAAGCACAAGGCCTGTTGCTGCCTGTTCCGTAGACTTCAATCCTTTAGCCTCCTTTATCCTCCAAGAGAAAATGGAATTAGACATGTTGTTTCCCAGCAGCCCATGGGCATCTGCTTGAGAGATTGTTGCGGTCCCTTAGTAATGAAAACCATAACACTGACGGGTTCTCCCACATGGTGGTATTTGAAAGGGATTGTGGTGTGTTGCATCTTGGAAATGTCTTGAGTTACCCCAGTAATGTCTGAGAAAAATTGTTATTTATTTGGAGGATAACGCTGAAGACAACTTTGTGCTTACTTGGAACTCTGAAATTGGTGGATTGAGTTCCAGGTAAATGTAGGCTATTGAAGCTTTCTTCTAAATAATGTTTTTTGACCACTTACAACTGTTTGTATTGTTCTTTGAAAGGCAAGTACCAGTTTCCAACTAAAAAGACTGTGTTATCGCTACTCCCTTCCCCTTCTAAAAACTAATCCTGTTTATTATATAAACTTTAATAATGCTCTGGGAGTGCATCGCTAAATGTCTATGGCAGAGGTGGGTTGCTCCCGGTTCAGACTGGTTCTATAGAACCGGTAGCAGGAATTTCCCCGCGCTCGCCAAACTGGGAGCGATTGCCGGTTGGCCACGCCCCCGAACCGGCTCCAATGGTGGCATAGTAGGCGCCGCCATCTTGTTTTTGGCTTCTGCGCATGCTCAGAAGCTTTTTTTGCTTCTGAGCATGTGCAGAGGCACTGCGCATGCGCGCATGGCATAGCTGAGCGGTGCACAATGTGTGCGCACCCACGCAGCATGGGAGGAAGCAAACTGGCGGCGAGGTAAGTTAGAACTCACCACTGGTCCATGGAGATTCTCAGTCATCCAGGTCATGGTTGTCCCAAAGGTGCTTTTTCAAGAGGCAACTGGACTTTCTGGTTTTTCTTTGAAGATGTTTCACTTCTCATCCAAGAAACTTCTTCAGTTCTCACCCCACCATCCAGTCAGAGCTGAAGAAGCTTCTTGGATGAAAAGCAAAACATCTTCAATGAAAAACCAGAAAGTTCAGTTGCCTCTTGAAAAAGCACCTTTGGGACAATGCTCTGGAAGGTGACAGCATTGGCTGATCTCTAAGCAGGTTTGCTCTCGGTTAGGGCTTGAAATGTGAGACCATCTGGGAACTACAGACTGGAGCAGGAAGTCAGAAAAACATGGTAAACCTATTTCCGCAACATTGCCAAGAAATGTGTGCCTTGGTGGATGCAGCTACCAGGCGTTAAATGAGATTGAGAATATTTTTAACTCTCTTTTTTTTGTTCCAAACTTCACAATCCTTCATGGAACTCTTACGACCTCACTCCAGTTCTGCATTTTCTGAGAGGTCAAAACTGATGGAAGCAAGTATAACCGGGTTGCTCACCATTATGATAGGCCAGGGGTAGGCAAAGTTGGCTCTTCTATGACTCGTGGACTTCAACTCCCAGAATTTCTGAGCCAATCATGCTAGCTCAGGAATTCTGGGAGTTGAAGTCCACGAGTCATAGAAGAGTCAACTTTGCCTACCCCTGTGATAGGCCAAAGGCTCTTAACTGATGCTTCAGAGCTAGAAAATATATAAGGAAAACATTTGTTATCCAGAAATCCACATACAACTCTCCTTCCCCCTTTCCGAAGAAATGTGTTTAATTTTCAAAGCTTATTGAAAAGGGAGATCAAATAAATAATGTTTTCAAAAACTTCCAAGAGCTGAGTGGCTTTCTGTAGAAGTCCTATGGTGTTGGCAGTCATCCTAGAAGCCAAAATGAGGGAGCCATAGCTGTTGGGGCATTTGTGCACGGAGTCTTTGACTGTGTAACAATAACATAAGACGCCCATTCAAAGGAAATTAAACCCTGAGCAAAATGTGCCCTCCCCTGAAGTTCTCAGCACCAAAGAATTGAGAGAGCATAAATCACTAGGAAACTTTATTTGCAGTTAATTTCAGGCTTTGGTTAGCAGTGGGAAGCTCACACAAATTAAACTGGAGCGGTGCTTGCTTAAAACATTCACTTACTTACAGAGCAGATATGCTGAATAGAGGAGAATATTTTTGTACATTTTGTACCTTTTTACTGGCCCATTTTTTTTGCACCAATATTAATCATCCAGAAATAAGGTAACCGTTCAGAAATTCGGCAAGTAAATATTTTTCTCTAGGGAAAGCATCATCTCCTAATTGCTACTGCATTCTTCTATTAACAAATACACCAGCAAAGCCTCTTTTTTTAAATGCTTGTGTGGAAATAGAGAAAACCATTCATTAGCAGCCTTATGCAGGGATTACCTTCAGATGTTCAATTCCCCATTCCCAGTCACATCTGTCATGTCTCAAAAACTGCTTGCACAGTTCCAACACAAATATTTGGAGTGGTGGCTTCCATTCAAGATGGAACCCTCCACTATCATGGAGAATGACAGTCATCCCAAAAGCGTGGAGACTTTTTCATCAGTGATACCAGTGGTGGGTTCCTACCAGTGCGGTCCACTCTATAGCACCGGTAGCGGCCCGCTGGTGACGTCACAGTACCGGTGTGGTCAATTGCTGGTGCCTGGGTGCCGCCATTTTTTAAAAAAAATGTAATTTTTTTTAAAAAAATTTCTTCTGCGCATGCCCAGAAGCCGAGCTTCCGGCACTGTGCATGCACTGCCTTCCTACCCCACAGTAAGTCCAAGCAGGGGAGGATGGCTGAGGGAGCATGTGAGATGCTGAAAGAACGGGCTGCAGGAGCTATCTCCATTTCCCTCCCTTCAGCAGTCCGAGAAGCCACGAAACCGCAGTGATGAGCCCAGGCATTTTTGCACGTTCGAGGCTTCTCGAGCTGCTGAGGGGAGGGGGAATGGGTGGCAGGAGCCTAGGATCATCGAAAAGGGGAGAAGCATTCAGGCCGGACGGAGCCTCCTAGAAGAACTGCTGCCGCGGTCTTGCTGCTCCCGCTGCGGGGGGCTGCGTTGCGGGTGGGCAATGCCTCCCTGCTTCTCCGGCCACTGCCAAGCTCCCGAGGCCCACGCCCACCTGGTCACATGGCTGGCAAGCCACACCCACAAAATAAGCCACGTCCACAGAGTAGTAGTAAAAAAATTAGGAACCCGCCCCTGAGTGATACCTTGAGCATAGCTAGAAAGTCAATACTGCTGACTTCTTCTTATATGTTGGACTGAAGTGAAGCTAATGCTTGAAAGGGGGTCTGTTTGTAAAGCTAATAAAACTCTCAGGACCCTTGTGAAACAATTATGCTGTTTCCATGATGAGCCCATGGGGAGAGAAGCCATTCTATGAGAAGGCCAATTCCCCAAACAGAACTAGCCTAGCATAGGGTTTAACCAGCTCCCTTGGAATCCAGCAAATGACTTATCAGTAATTTAACTGACACAACTGTGCAGATTCCACTCAGATCCTCAAAACTCGCAGAAGCATGGCAGCAGGACCTGTCTGCAGCTCATTAAACCAGCAGTATGATATCGGAAGGAGAACTGGCTGTTTTAATGACTTATAGGCAAATGCTGTGCTTGTGCTTCTATATTCCCAACCACCTCTCTGGAACCCAAGCACTGCACAAGGCCCCCTCTTAATTCACTCTTCAGAAATCCGCCGATCAAAATAGGGCCTCTCTAGGCAGTTAGTCTCTGTAATTATTTTGATTTCTGCTTCCCTCTGGCTCTATAGCAGGGAGGTGAAAAATTGACAGAAGCAGATGGGAAAGTCTTGCCCTCCTGAACCTATCCATAGTAATGGATGAAGGGAGGGAAAATCCCTCTGGGGGAAATCAAAAGCAAGATGTTAGGAGAGTAGTAACAGCTTTCTAGCTTCCATTACAGTATGTTGGGAGGACTGAAAACGTGGGCATCTAAAAATGATGAAGTCATCCGAAACTGAGGGCTGCCACAGTTGACTGAGACAGGGGAATGACTGGGATCCGGGAAGGCAGCCAGTAAACAAATGAAAACTTGCTAGCGCTTCCATCAATAGCAGTAACCATTCTTTCTGAAAACAGACCAGGTACCAAATCTGCAAAGGGTGTGTGCTAACTGGATATCCTTGAATTTGGAGGACCCACCACTATGAGAGGTCAAAAAAGAAGTAACCAAACTGTGTAGCCTTATCCAGTGACTGGAGAACCAGTCTCTTTAAGGAATAATGAATGTCCACATGCCCCCTCCCAAAGGGGAAAGAACCACCCCAAATCTTATAAGGTTATCAGTCTGATCCTATGAGAGGTTGGGCAAGGTTATTATCAGAATTTCACAAGGTTTTCTGATATCATGAGATTTCATTCATTTTTCAATTCTGAATGTTTATTTTAAATCAATTTGGAGAGGCCCATGGAACCATTTAGGGTACAATCCATGCCTGATGCTCCTTGGCATCATGTTTCCAATCCTGCTCTACTAGCTGCAGCATCTCCAATATTTATTTATTTATTTATTTATTTATTTATTTATTTATTTATTTAATTAAAATTTCTATGCCGCCCAACTCCCGGGGGACTCTGGGCAGCTAACAACAGGTATAGAAATATAATCAATAAAAAACAATTTTAAAAACATGTTAAAATACTATCAATCTTTTAAAAGAACTTTCACTCATACCCCGCCTGCCGGAAGAGCCAAGTTTTTATTGCTTTACGGAAGGCCAGCAGGGTGGGGATAGTCCTGATCTCTGGAGGGAGTTGGTTCCAAAGGGAGGGGGCTCTCACAGAGAAGGCTCTCCCCCTCGGCCCCGCCAACCGGCATTGCTTGGTCGATGGGACCTGGAGGAACCAACTCTGTGGGACCTAACCGGTCGTAGGGAGGTATGCGGCAGGATGCGGTCCCGAAGGTAACCTGGCCCTGAGCCATGTAGGGCTTTAAATGTAGCGACCAACACCTTAAATTGGATCCGGAGACTAATGGGCAGTGGAGGATCGGTGTTACGTGGGTGCATCTGGGTACACCCACCACAGCTCGCGCAGCTGCATTTTGCACCAATTGCAGTCGCCGGACACTCTTCAAGGGTAGCCCCATGTAGAGCGCATTGCAGTAAATGAGCGCATTGCAGTAATTTTGAAAATGTTATCTTCTAACACAATGGAGGAATGGATTGTAAAGATGACAGGATTACCAGAAATAGCAAAACTGGCCTGTGTGGTCAGATATAAAAAAGTAAGTACTTTTGTAAAAGACTGGAATTCTTTTGTATACTTTTTGTTGAAAAAGGAAAACAAGCAAAATGGTGATCAGTGGATTTACGATTGAAAACGGATTGAATATGGGATGGAAGCGATCCCTGTAATGTAATTTGAATGACGAGGAAGGATAATAACTTTATTTGTAACTGCTGCAAAAAAGATTGAAAATCATTTCTTTAATTATCTTTTTGCTTGCTTTCTTCACTTTGCTTTTATCCTTTTTTCTCTTATCTCCATATATTTTCATCTATTTTTATCTATTATCTATGTTTGTTCTCTCTCTCTCTCTCTCTCTCTCTCTCTGTGTGTGTGTGTGTGTGTGTGTGTGTGTAACATTTTTTTGCTGATAAATGAAAATAAAGGGAGACTATTATAGATCTATTTCGAGCTATTTTGCTCTCGTCAGATAGCCATACCCTTAGTGGGATTTGAACCTGGGCAGTCTGCTTGTAAGGCAGCAGTTTTAACCTCTAGGCCAGGTTCTCTTCCCATTCAAATATATTTGAGATGAGAAGATAGTGTGCATACACACACACACAGGCACATATATACACTATCTTCTCATCTCAATTAGAACTGAAGCATGACACACAATTGCTAACCAAACATTTTCTTTCAAAGACAGACTGAAAATTAAAGAGGCACTGGCACACTATTATTTTGCAGTCATTTCCAAAGCCCTACAGGTTGATGCCAACTGGTTAAGAAACTGGATTTGCTCAGTCAAGTGCAGACAGTGGCTTTGGTTAATTCTTGGCTGGAATACCCCTTTCCTTTTTAACTCCCCTGGGAAAAAACGCTGCTTTCCGCCAGTAGATTCATGAAACCAGAATGCCCTGTCAGCCAAGAATATAGAATGGATGCCTGGTGAATGTCAAAAACATTGACATGATTGAGCACTATAATTTCAGGCTGCCTCAGCTGTATATTGTATATAGGTTCACCAGCTGGATGCTGCCCTTAGGCTAATAAACCAAGTCTCCATAATGAAATTTTAAGACCCTTGTCTTAATGAAGAGGTATCTCCTGCCATCATCCCAGTTTTATAACTATCCATAGTTGTTGTTGTGGAGCTTCCGTCTAGCAACCCAACCTACACTCTTGCATAATTCACCATAGGAACCCAATCAATGTGATTTGAAAACCATAAATTATTGGTTTAACATGCTCAGCATACTGAACAAACTCAGATTATGGTGGTTTAGTCTATCAACTACAGTCCAACACACCTTTAAATTTAGCTGGTATGTCTACCACTGGAGAGAAAAAACTAAAAAGGTCTAAATAAAGGACAGAATGATTGTTGAACAAGCATTGCAAAAAAAAAAGGAAGCAAACAGAAATATAAATTATAAATAAACACAGGGCAGTTGGAAGTATCACAAAGCAATTAAGGTGATGGTTGAAGTTTTATCCCCACAAAAGATTATCAAGAGCCATGTTGGCGCAGTGGTGAGAATGCAGTATTGCAGGCTAATTCTGCCGACTGCCAGGAATTCAATCCTGACTGGCTCCAGATTGACTCAACCTTCCATCCTTCCGTGGTTGGTAAAATGAGGACCCAGATATGCTAACTCTGTAAATTGCTTAGAGAGGGTTGTAAAGCACTATGAAGCAGCATATAAATCTAAGTACTATTGCTATCAATTAATCAGATGAAAGAAAAAACAGCATGTGGATCTTTGTAATTTCCTTTGCCCCTTGCTAAGAGCATGAAAACATCGTACTTGTTCCCAATTTCAGACTATAATATGTGTGATTCAAATTCTGAATATCCCAGGAATGGGATGCTGTTGTTCTTTGCCCAGATGTCCTGAAGGTAGAAATGACAGAGAAATTCCTTTAATGTACATTTTAATAGATGTTCATATTAAATGCAAGTTAATTTAATATCTCATAACAGTTTGCATATTCTAAAGGCATATATAGAATAGAATAGAATAGAATAGAATAGAATAGAATAGAATAGAATAGAATAGAATAGAATAGAATAGAATAGAATAGATTTTTTATTGGCCAAGTGTGATTGGACACACAAGGAATTTGTCTTTGGTGTATATGCTCTCAGTGTACATAAAAGAAAAGATACATTCGTCAAGAATCATAAGGTACAACACTTAATGATAGTCATAGGGTACAAATAAGCAATCAAATCATATTAGGAACCAGTCAGTATAAATCGTAAGGATACAAGCAACAAAGTTACAGAACTGCAATACAATTTTATGCCAAAATGTGCCCTTTTCTGAAATCAGGGGTACTTTGCAAATAAATATATAAATAAGAGAGAAGTGTGCAAAAGACCTGTTAGAGGAATTTGGCTTACAACAAACCTGTCTATGTTATCATGAAAAGGGATCCAGGAAACCACATCAAGAGAAATATACCGGTAAGCAACCTGTGCATGGGCTGAAAAATGTGCACAAATCAATATACTCTGAAACAAAGTTTGGGGAAATGAGCAAATGAAAGCAGCCCAAATTGACAAGGGAAGGCAATCCCTGGAGGCAGATGCGGGAACTTCCAGGCAAGCAGGCAAGAGAAGGAAAGAATCTAAAATGCATTTAGATCTACATTTAAGATGTACCACTTAGCTCCTAGACACTAAATTTGGAGACAGATGCTGGCTTCAGATTTCCAGATACTTTTTTTTAAGAGGATGAGGAGCTTTTATGAATAGAGCTGAATTTAGTCAGCTGTAAAAACAGAATGCTGGATTGCTTCCTTCTGTTATCCCAAAGGTGCTTTTTTCAGGAGGCAACTGGACTTTCTTGTTTTTTTTTTCTTTTGAAGACGTTTCAGTTCTCATCCAGAGCTGAAGAAGCTTCTTGGATGAGAAGCGAAACGTCTTCAAAAGAAAAAAAAAACAAGAAAGTCCAGTTGCCTCCTGAAAAAAGCACCTTTGGGACAACCATGACCTGGATGACTGAGAATCTCTACAGACTTTTAGCTATACAATTTAGGATCAACACCCTTTGAATGGTGTGGGAGTAGGAATGGATTTCCAGAGGAAAAACTGCAGACAACAGGAACCAGGAGCACTACTCAGGACCCTGAGGACACAGATAAATCTCCAAGTGCTTCAACGACCCTCTAAAACAGGGGTGTCAAACTTGCAACGACAAGTCATCACATGACGTGTCACAACTTTTTCCCCTTCGTTAAAATGGGGGCGGGCGTGGCCAGCGCATGATGCATCTGGCTGCAAGTTTGATACCCCTGCTTTAAAAAGAATGCAAATGACCAGCTGTCTGCAAGGGATATAAATCCTTTCCTTCCCCACTATCCTGTCAGAGCTGAAGAAGCTTCTTGGATGAGAAGCGAAATGTCTTCAAAGGGGAAAAAACAAGAAAGTCCAGTTGCCTCCTGAAAAATGCACCTTTGGGACAACCATGACCTGGATGACTGAGAATCTCTACAGACTTTCTTCTCTTATGCAAAAGCTCTATTTGTGGGCAGCTTTCAAGGACAATTTGAAGGCAGTCTTAAGGAAGACCTCATGCAATACTGCTTCCCCAAATTTCTGTTTCTGCTTGGAGGCCCCCTGACAAAGTCTGAAAAGCAAGTCAGCTGGTAGCCTAAGTTAGCCTTGTATCATATATATGATGGCAGAGAAAGGCTGTTGTACCCAGAGCAGATCAGTCTGTTTATGAAAAACCTTCAAAACTGAGTTTTATGCTGTAAACTCATGGGAGGACATATTAGGCATAAAAAGGAGCAGTGACTTTTGACGGGCCCAGAAGAAAAAATGATTACAAAAATATATAACTATCTACTACAATTTGACAGAGCTGAGGATATAGTAAAGGGGACGATGATAGCCTGGGTGAAAAAATGTGGGACATAACATTCATTTGGCCGACTGGGAACAAATTTGGAACCGAAATTGTAAAATAACAAAATTGGCATCTTATAAAGAGGACCATTATAAAATGTTCTATCACAGGGATTCAGCCCCCTCAAGACTAGCAAAGATATATCCAAATTTAAACCCACTTTGCTGGAAATGTAAAAAAGAGCAAGGTACCTTCTTTCACACATGGTGGTTGTGCCCGGAAGTGAAGAAATATTGGAAAAAAATACACAGTTGGCTACAAGAAATAGTAGGCTCACAAATACAATACACCCCAGACATTTTTCTTCTAGGGATATTTAAAGGGAAATACGATGAAAATTCTAAATATTTGATTTGATATTTGATTATAACCGCAGCCAGGATTGCTTTTGCACAATGTTGGAGAAATACAAACACACCCACCGAGAGTTTGATAATCAAAAAAATATTTGAGTGCACGGAGATGGATAAGTTAACAATATAACTTAAAGGACAAAAAGATTCGGATTATTATGTAATGTGGGAAAAGTGGTATGATTGGCTTGATAACAGAAAGATGAAGAAAAAATGTACAAAGATGTAGAATTAGATAATATTGCAAGATAATGTACAAAATGTATTAATATAAATGTAATGTATGTAAAAGGTTGTAGATCTGCTTAAGAAATTACCGTGACATGTAAAAAGAGAAAAATGCAATAAATAAATAAATAAAATTTAAAAAGCAGCAGTGACTTTCACCATGTGCCACACAATTGTCATTTTATTTTTTCCATAGTGAGAAGCCTATATTCCCATGATGGCAAACCTATGGCATGCGTGCCACAGGTGGCACGCAGAGCCCTCTCTACGGGCACACGAGCCGTCACCCCAGCTCAGCTTCACCTCGCATGCGCGTGCGCCTCCTGCTGGCCAGCTGGGTTTTGGGTTTCTGCCATGCATGCGCGGGGATGGGGCACATGCGGGAGATACATGCGCATACATGGGGACAGGGTGCACATGCAGGGATCACGCGTGCATGTGCAGGGAGGGTGGGACGCGCATGGGGGTTGCTCGTGCATGTGTGGGGGTGGGAGAGCATGGGGGATCATGAGTGCATGTGCAGGGGATGAGCATGCACAGGGGGTGGGGTGCGTGGGGGGGTCACACATGTGGCGTGTCACGTGGTGAATATTGCCAGTTGTATGTATATGCAGGGTGATGCATCCCTATTCTAATATTATGGTACATTCCATTACAAGCAGGACACGTGATGTGATCTTCTACGCATGTGTGC
Source organism: Diadophis punctatus similis (assembly GCA_023053685.1). Taxonomy (NCBI): domain Eukaryota; kingdom Metazoa; phylum Chordata; class Lepidosauria; order Squamata; family Dipsadidae; genus Diadophis; species Diadophis punctatus. Next base: position 93,528,519 of record JALIGW010000002.1, read on the forward strand.
ATTCCTGATTCTCCATTTTTCTCTTGTGGTTTGATTCTGACCGGGACCGGTCACAATTTATTAGCAAGAATGTAATTATTCAGAATTTATTGTTTTTGTACCGAAATAAATATTTTCTATTAGACTTTTAACTTCGGTTTTATTTCTAAATGTCTGAGTTCCGAGAGAAAGATCAACATCGCCTCTATGGAGATTTATTCTCCTTAACATGGCGACAAAAAGGTTAGCCATTACTGCTATATTCTAATATTAGAAACAAAATCTAGTGCAGAAACATAAATGGCCCCTGAAGGTTGGCTATAGGTTGGATTAGATGACCTTTGAACTTCCTTCCAACTCAATGATGTTGCAAAGCAAAATGTTGGACTGAGATCAGGCATTGAGAATAGCCAGGGAGCAATTGCTACCACCACCTGCACAGGAAAAAGGAAATTGCCTTCCCCTGCCAGTCATACTAGAGATAACTCCTTCTTTGCTGCAGATCTAGCAACACTCCTGATCTCCACACTGAAGGATGAGAAAGCTTATCTCTCATCTGCTGCAGATCAGAGACAAATCTTTCTCATCTCTCCCCGCACAGAGCAGGGGAAATTGATAAGGTCTGAGAGATAAGTGGGTCTTTGGAGAGCTTGGCCAAGCCAGATGGCAATTCCCACGGGCAAGACATTCTCCACATCTGTACTAAAGGTTAAGCATCTTTAAAGAATAAATTTAGAATTTAGAATAACAGAGTTGGAAGGAAAGTTAGAGGTCTTCTAGTCCAACCCCCTGCTCAGGCAGGAAACCCTATACCATTTCAGACAAATGGTTGTCCAATCTCTTCTTAAAAACTTCCAGTGATGGAGGAATTCACAACTTCTGGAGACAAGCTGTTCCACTGGTTAATTGTTCTAACTGTCAGGAAATTTCTTCTTCGTTCTAGGTTGCTTCTCTCCTTGATTAGTGTCCATCCTTTGCTTCTTGTCCTGCCTTCAGGTGCTTTGGAGAATAGCTTGACTCAATGGTGGGTTCCTACCGGTGTGATCCGATGCGCCGTTCCGGTAGGGACCCGCCGATTGCGCAATTTGCATGCGACGGCTCCGGTGACGTCTTCGCCGGTCCGTCGCATGGTGCCATCTTTTTTCTGGAATTTTTGGGATTTTTTTGCTTCCTGCGCATGCACAGAAGTCACAGAAGTGAGGTCAACAGTAGATAGTCTAAGGTTAAAGTTTGGGGGGTTTGGGGAAGAAACCACAGAGTCAGGTAGTATATTCCAGGCATTGAACACTCTGTTGCTGAAGTCGTATTTCCTGCAATCGAGTTTAGTGCAGTTTACCCTAAGTTTGTCTCTATTGTGTGCTCCTGTATTGTTGTGGTTGAAGCTGAAGTAGTCATTGACAGATAGGACACTATAGTAAATAATTTTATGTACTACCCTTAGGTCAGACTGAAGGCGGCGTAGCTCTAAGTTGTCTAAGCCCAAAATTTCAAGTCTGGTGGCATAAGGTATTCTGTTGCGAGTATAGGAGTGGAGGACTCTTCTCGTGAAATATCTCTGGACTCTCTCAATTGTATTAATGTCCAATATGCAGACAGATGAGCTGTATTCAAGAATTGGTCTAGCAAATGTTTTGTATGCTCTAGTTAGCAGTACAATATTACCAGAGAAGAAGCTACGCAAGATTAGATTAACAACTCTTAATGTTTTTTTTTTGCAATGTTGTTACAGTGGGCTCTGGCACTTAATTAATTAGTTAGTTAGTTAATTAATTAGTTAATTCATGCTAAACATCTGTTAGATTCATCTCTCTTAGTGCCCATGTCCTGTCCTTGCCTATCTGTTCCTTAGGAGCATTTTAATGTGTAGCCCCATGTGAGCAGCACAGCTTTTTGCCACTCAGAGGTGAATTTTAAACATCCTGTGATTCACACTTGTTCCCCTACAATCATTTCACTTCTGTAGAGAGGAGTCAAAGGAAAATACATGTTGATATAAAAGCCTCTGCAGTTTCAGCCAGCAATTTAATGTGTATTAGGGCAACAAGAAAGATTAAGTCATTATCTTGCTACTCTGTTTTTTAAACTATTATTTTGTGGCTGGAAATAGTTATTGATTTGTCACACATGTACACTCCATCCCAAAACGGATTTCAAAACCTTTCCTGTTAGAGTAGATACGGCTAATACGAAAAACTATCTCAAAAAGTACACAAATCCTGGTGGTCTCACAACATTCCCCTTACTATGGATTTGTTGGCCTGAACTATCAGGAGCTGAAATAGAAAAGTTTTTTTTTCATAGAAAATGTTTCAAGGTTTTGAGGGGGGCTTCCCTATCACAGTACCCTATCACGGTATATATATGGAATACGTTCCAGGATGCTACGGCTCATTTAGTCACATTTGCATGTCAAGACTGGCAGCTCAGATACAAGAAAGAGGGTCATAATGGGAGTGGGGAATGAAGTTAGGGCAGTATTGAGCAGACAAGCAATCATGCCAACATGCAAGTAGAGGAGATGACTCATCAATTCAACAGGCTCTCACAGCTCATAAGGGATCCATCCAAAGTTTGGAGGCTTTATAGAACAGACTGGAACTTTGCTTCATACAGTAAGGACTGTCTTAAGAACAATGTCAAGGCCATCCCTATTGGCAGCAAAGCATGAACAATCAGATTCCTACTTAAGACAAGCTTCCATATCTGTGTCCCTTGATCTTCCCTACAGTTCTCATTTCCAGCCAGCACTGACAATGAGAGTTGTAGCTTCCCATCGCCAAATGGCTTTAGGTTAGGCCGTTAGGGGAAGTTGCTATTGAGCATCATTGATTGCTGCAGACTTTAGCTCCAGAACTGGTGTAGGAACTTGGCACTTCAAGGCAACTCCATATCTCATCAACTAGGTGCCCATAAAGTTGTGCAAGAGATCAGTGTACAGCTCAGCATGAAGACTCACCAGCTGAGTGTAAATTGTGCTGAGTCCCTGAAAGTGTTGGGAGTCCAATTTTTTTAATGTGGTGTGAACTACTAATGTTTTATCCATGTCTCAATAAGATTCTGAATATTATTCCTTCAAGGCTTGGAAACATTTCTCAAAATGTTGAAACCCTCCCAAGTGTGGAATATAGAATAACAGAGCTTGGAGCTCTTCTAGTTCAACCCACTGCTCAAGCATGAAAACCTTATACCATTTCAGCCAAATGGTTATCCAACATCTTCTTTAAAACTCCCAGTGTTTGGGCCATTCACAACTTCTGGAGGCAAGCTGTTCCACTGATTAATTGTTCTAACTGTCAGGAAATTTCTTCTTAGTTCTAGGTTGCTTCTCTCCTTGATTAGTTTCCACCCATTGCTTCAGGTGTTTTGGAGACTATGTTGACACTCTTTTCTTTGTGGCAACCCCTGAGATATTGGAACACTGCTATCATTTCACCCGTAGTCCTTCTTTTCATTAAATTAGACATACTCAATTCCTGCAACCGTTCTTCATATGTTTTAGTCTCCAGTCCCCTAATCATCTTTGTTGCTCTTCTCTGCAGTCTAGAGTCTCAACATCTTTTTTACATTGTGGTAACCAAAACCGGATGCAGTTTTGGATGGATGGATGGATGGATGGATGGTTGGAATAGGAGAAAATATTTTCTTACAAGTCCTCTCAATCAAAGCTAACCCTCTCCTGAAAAGTATGCTGAACCCAAAGCATTCTGATATTTCCAGAGCCCTCTAATAAACCTTAATATTCTTTTTTGCTTTTAAATCATGATGTTTGTGATCAGAAAGTAGATAACCTACCAGGATAGTACAAGTCTTTGACCCTTTGATGTGATACTCCCTCTGTGGAGGCATCTTGATGGAGAGAAAGGAAGAAGTTGCAGTGACAAGAGAATCGCCAGAAGGAAGGAAAGAAGGAAGGGTTTACCAGTTCCAAGCATAAGTCTGGAAGAGATGGAGATCTCCAGGTGGCTGTGCTAGGAGAGTATGTGTGTGCTTTGCAAGCTGCAGGATTTTAAGAGCAGTTTAAGAAAAGATCATTTGAGGCAAGGAACAATGTTGTAATCTATCCAGAACCTGTAACATTCAAGGCAAAGAAGTGTGGGGGTTTTTTGGTCCTGGCTTTGGTGGGTAAAAAAAGTCCCTTCCAGCTCTATTCTGATTGATTGATTGATTGATTGATTGATTGATTGATTGATTGATTGATTGATCGAAATAATTGTACACAATAAAGAATGGAGACAATTTTAAAAACGGTCATATTTTCCCATCTCCAACCCATTCAATAATCCACATAGCAGTCATTGCCTGTCTTTGGTTTTTTCCCTCTCCCAAATAGTAATAACAATCAGCAGTAGCATTTGTTTTCCAATTTAAAAATATGGTAACTCTATACCAGTGTTTCCCAACCTGGACTTCAACTCCCAGAATTCCCCAGTCAGCATTCGCTGGCTGGGGAATTCTGGGAGTTGAAGTCCAGACATCTTCAAGTTGCCAAGGTTGGGAAACACTGCTCTATACAGTATCTATAGAAGCATTATTTTCTCCTCTAGCTGCAAGGCAAAAATAAACAAGTTCATCCTTCTCGTTGAAAGTATGGATTTTAAATATGATTAGTTGTTCCAAAGAAACTGTTTTAATTCATAAAGGTTTATCACACATGGACATATTCAATTAATACATGTAAATGGTATGTTAACAGTATATCTTGCCCAACTCGACCCAGTGAAATCTTTACAGTACTACTACCATTCATGGAAGGGGCCACACAAATTGAGTTATCGTCTTTAGGGGGGGGGTCATCCTATTGAACATTAAGACCCTTGGATTTCAAACATTGCAAAGTGCTGTTCTCTTGTTTTCTTCTCCACTTTTGAAGATCACAGGTAGCAACACCTCGCAAGGCAGTCTCTGCAGACTGGTTTTTCTACTTGATGGATGAGGGAGCTCTTTGAAAGGCACACAAGGTGCAAAGTGAATTTTCTTCACACCTGTGTCATCTTTTGAATAATCACTTAGCAGAAGAAGTGGTAGGGAGCTTGCAGTCTGCCTCAGGAATTCTTCACTTGCATACCAAAATGAAAATTTTTAAAAGTGCCGGGAGAAAAATCCCACTACTGAAGAGCTAGTGGTCCTCTTTGCTTCTAGAAAGTGCGTTTGGTATCTTTGCGACATGGATTCCTTTTTCCCTTGTGGGAGATCTGCCTTAAAATTGCTCCAATTATTTCCTCAGAGGTAAATAGGTTTGGGAGAACAGTGTTGTTAAAGTCTCCAGGTGGGCCAACAGCTTTTTCCTGTCTGAAAGCACAGATGGTCCCTTTAAAAAAAAAGGTTAGGAACATCACCAGGCTCCCCGTTCACTATGAAATCTGTGATTGGTAGGGTCTGCCTGTGCAATTAACCAGAAGGAGAAAGAACAACTACAATGTCCAAATACAAAAAATACAAATAGTCCTTGCTTAAATACCACAACCAGGAGTAGCAACTCCATCACTAAGAAACAAGGTCCCTAAGCAGAAAATCATGTGATCACAACAGACATATGGCCTCACTTCCACTTCGATCAGTAAGTGAATCATGGTGATCGTTAAGAATTAACAGAGTAACAGAGTTGGAAGGGACTTTGTAGGTCATCTGGTCCAACTTCCCCACTCAAGCAGGAGTCCCTACACCATTTCCAACAAATGGCAGTCCAATTTCCTCTTGAAAATCTCAAGTGTTGGAGCTCTCACAACCTCTGAAGGCAAGCTGTTCCACTGGTTGATCGCTCTCACTGTCAGAAATTTTCTCCTTATTTCTAGGTTGAATCTCTCCTTGGTCAGTTTCCATCCATTATTCCTTGTCTGACTTCCTGGTGCCTTGGAAAACAGCCTGACCCCCCTCCTCTCTGTGGCAGCCCCTCAAGTATTGGAACACTGCTATCATGTCTCCCCTGGTCCTTCTCTTTGCTAGACTGGCCATGCCCAGTTCTTGTAACTATTCTTTATATGTTTTAGTTTCCAGTTCCCTAATCATCCTGGTTGCTCTCCTCTGCACTTTTTCTAGAGTCTCAATATCTTTTTTATAGTGTGGTGACCAAAACTGGATGCAGTACTCTAGGTGTGGTCTAACTAGGGCTTTATAGACTGGTATTAGTAGTTCCCTAGACCTAGATTATATCCCTCTATTAATGCAGTTTAGGATTGTATTGGCTTTTTTGGCTGCAGCTGCATACTGCTGACTGATTGACAAACATCACGTCACCGTGACTTACAATTGTACATCTGCATTCTCCCTTAACTGCGTTTCTCACAGTTGCAAAGCCCACAAATGGGGAATTGCATGACTGCGGGTGTCACGATGTGAATATTGCCAGTTGAGCACCTCTGCAATATTTCTAGGTTTATTGTATTTTCTAATCAAGCAGACATGTGATATGTTTTACTGCGCATGTGTACATTCCAGGAGTCTCCTCCTTTCCTTCTTCTCCTGTGAGCCTCGCCCGAGGCAGACGTGAATTCTTAGCTGAGAAAATGTAGCTTAATAACGTTTATATTCTTTTGTTACTTTTGTACTGAAATAAATATTTTGTTAATTAGAATTGAATCTCGGTTTTATTTTCTAAGTAAGGATGACTTCAAGGAAGCAAGATCCTATATCGCCTCGATAGGAATAATTCTTACTCCGTCAGCGGGGCACTGCAACATTTGTAACTCTGAGAATTGATCAAAAAGCTGGCTTTTTTTCTATACTGTCCTTCATTTCAAATGGTCACCCTACAAAGCAGTTGATCAATGAGATCTATCTCTAGTATCAAGTCAGGGAAATAATTGTGAAGAACTCGTGGACGAGTAAATAAATATATATACACCACATTTCTGTAATTGAGACCTTTTTCTCCTGAAATGTTAAAACTAAAGAAATGTCGGCATTGCCCTTACATACCACCTAACAGAATAGTGAACAATTGCATTTGTCAGAGATGCTGTTTGCTAGCTATCCATACGTTACAAATGTGTAGTGTATGTGTGTTCACCTGCAGTATCAATCAGTACAATGATTCTTTCCCCATCTAGTGGTTACATTCTGCAGAAATATTCAGGGGCCCTAAAAGAATTTGTACTACCTATCCCTTGGTCTGTCTTTAGCCAGCAGCAGGATAGCTGAGATGGCAATTCGAGGAATCCTTTCATCCAGAAGAGAGAAAAATTCAGGAGAATGGTCTGCTAATAAAATATCATTGCTAACCAGTAGAAGGCAGGGCTGAATTCCTAAGAGCAGCCAGCAAGCTTAATTAAGATTGAAAGCTTAATTAGACTGCAGATTTGACATCCTGTGTCACATAGCCATCTTGAGCTCATGACAATCTCCCCTTCCTGCCTTTTTTTGGGCGGGAGGGGGGGAATGCCAAGCCGTCGTGAGTCTCAACTGTGCTGTCCTGTCATCACTTTGCTTTCCAAATAGTCGCTAGAAGTGACAGTGACTGGGCACGTTAAGGAGTTAGCAGCGTCACCATAAAGGGGAAGCCCTGTCTTTTAGCAATCACTGGGGACTTTTCCCTGGGATTCCCTACAGAGTCACTGGAGAATTTGAAAAGGATCTTTATATACTCCGCTTTAGTATTCACTGCTGGAATCTACACAGAGCAATTCCCCACAATTTATTTAAAGCGCTATTTTTTAAAAAAAAAAAAAACTTGGCAACATTAAGATGGGTGGGACTTCAACTTCCAGAATTTTACAGCCAGGTTGCTTTAGCATTATCTGTCTATGAACCAGCAGAAAAGTACGCCTGTGGAGATTTTGTTATTTCTCACTCTGGCCCTCTGGCCTCAGACTTGAGGATAGTGTTTACATTTCCATGTTCCTGTCTGACCTCTCCCTGCATCTCATCACAAATAGGTGGAGAAAAAAAAACCATCTATCTATCACAGCAATGGTGTGCAGACAAACACAGGATTTAAACTACTCATATTCTCTCTGGAAAAACATGGATTTAGCCATTTCTTAAAATATATCCTCTTCCTCTGTCCTTTCCCCCAACCTGAGGATTGGCTGCAGTCAGGGGTGAAATAATAATAATAACATCAGAGTTGGAAGGGACTTTGGAGGTCTTGTAATCCAACCCTCTGCTTAGGCAGGAAACCCTACATCACTTCAGACAAATGGTTATCCAACATCTTCTTTAAAACTTCCAGTGTTGGAGCATTCACAACTTCTGGAGGCAAGCTGTTCCACTGATTAATTGTTCTAACTGTCAGGAAATTTCTCCTTAGTTCTAAGTTGCTTCTCTGCTTGATTAGTTTCCACCCATTGCTTCTTGTCCTGCCTTCAGCTGCTTTGGAGAATAGCTGGACTCCCTCTTCTTTGTGGCGGCCCCTGAGATATTGGGGCACTGCTATCATGTCTCCCCTAGTCCTTCTTTTCATCACACTAGACATACCCAGTTCCTGCAACCGTTCTTCATATGTTTTAGCCTCCAGTCCCCTAATCATCTTTGTTGCTCTTCTCTGCACTCTTTCTAGAGTCTCAACATCCGTTTTAAATCTTGGCAACCAAAACTGAATGCAATATTCCAAGTGTGGCCTTACCAAGGCATTATAAAGTGGTATTAACACGTCAAGTGCTACCGTTTCTGTTGCTAAGCAAGGTGATGGTTAAGTGAACCTCACCCAATATCACACCCTTTTCCCCCCCCATGGTTGCTAAGAGAATCATTGCAATGGTTAAGTCAATCATGGAGTCATTAAGCAAACCGGGCTTCTCCAATGGACTTTGCATGTGGGAAGCTGGCAGAGAAGGCCACAAATGGGAATCACTGGGATGTTGCAACTACGTAAATACACACTGGTTGCCAAGCACCCAAATGTTGATCAGGTGACTGTGGAGATGCTCTCACGGTTGTAAGTGCAAGAAACGGCTGTAGGTGACTTTTTTCAGTGCCACTTAATGTCAAATAGTCCACTAAATGAATAGTTGGAAGTCGAGGACTTCCTGTATCAGCTATCGATTGTGCCATTTTTAAATATGTTTAAAAATAGGTAACCGTTGACCGATAGGTGAGATGTACGCTAAGAGGACAAAACAGTTGGCTCACACAACACTCCCTAGCTTTGTCTCCTGCGTTTAGGCTACTTTTGAGCGCAGGTTTTGCATTCTTCCAGAAATGCAAGAAAGCCATATCCAGAAGCATACAAAACAAGATACAAGGCTTACCCTAGGACAGTGATGGCGAACCTATGGCACGCGTGCCACAGGTGGCACGTGGAGCCATATCATGTCAGCTCCAGTGCGCATGCCAGCTGATTTTCGACCTTCTTTTCGGCCGCTTTCACTCTCCTCAGGCTCCAGGAAAGCCGCCTGAAGCCTGGGGATGGCGAAAAATGGGCCAACGGGCCAATCAGAAGTTCATTTCCAAACTTCCGGTTGGCCCATTGGGCCGTTTTTCGCCATCCCCAGGCTTCAGGAGTCTGGAGGTTTCAGTGAGGCCTGTGCGCATGCACAAGGACCAGCGCAGGGGGGCAGTGCTGGGGTTGTGCGCATGTGTGGGGGAAAGACATGGGTGTGGGTACGCGCGTGTATGTGCACCCTTTTGGCATCCGAGCCAAAAAAAGTTTGCCATCACTGCCCTAAGCAGTTGCAGAGAAGGACAGTTTTCCCATTTCACCACGTCCCTTCCCCCAATGCCATTGTTTTGTTTTTTATATATTTTTAATTTATTTTCTCTTTGCATACAATATGTGCTTAATGAACAGCGTACTGTATGGGTCAATTCGTTTACATAGTAATACTTCTTAAGTTCCTACTTTCTACCCCTTTTATCCAACCATTGATAAAACAAGACCCAAGTTCAAAAATATTCTGCCTCTTTTACTTTTATCTTCAGTGTTAATCTGTCCATTTCTGCACAGTCCACTATTTTTTAAATTATATCTTCTTTCGTAGGTGTTTCCTCACTTTTCCAATGTTGTGCAAATACAATTCTTGCTGCTGTTAAAACATGCAATATCAAATATACATTCCCTTTATCATATTTTTCTGGTATTATGCCTAATAAAAATAGTTCTGGTTTAAAATCTATATCCTGTCTTAACATTTTAAGTTGAGTTGGTGCAGTGGTTAAATGCAGCACTGCAGGCTACTGCTAGTTAAGCAGTTCAGCTGTTCAAATCTCACCGGCTCAAGGTTGACTCAGCCTTCCATCCTTCCGAGGTGGGTAAAATGAGGACCCAGATTGTTGGGGGCAATATGCTGAACTCTGTAAACCGCTTAGAGAGGGCTGCAAAAGCACTATGAAGCGGTATATAAGTCTGTGCTATTGCTATTGCTATTGCTATTTTTTCTAACCAAGTATGCATTTTCATCCAATTATTATTATTATTATTATTTTGCTTTTGGGCACGTCCACCAAAGGTGATAATATGTGCCCGGTTTTTTATTACATTTCCAACATTTGGTAGACATATTTTTAAACCACATCAGACTCAAGTAGCCAATAAGTATCAGGCTGAGCACATCTCCAAAAGGACATCTGAGGTCGTTTGAACAGAATGCTCAGTGTAGCAGACTGTGCCCACAGTAAAAGTGCTGCAGATTGATGGCTGCTTAATAAGTATAGGTAAGCACTAGTTTAAGCTGCTTCAGGTGTGGATTGGGATATGGGAGGCAACATAATGATGATACAGCAAAAAAAAGAGAGGATGATGGACATGTTTCAGCTGTGATTACGTGAAATAGGAAAAGACTCATAACTTCTCGCTTGCTGAACAGTAAGCAGTGAGGATCAGCACAATCTCAATTTTTTCTGGTTTCGAGAAGAAATACTGCTACATTGACTTGTCAAAGGAATAGAATACTTTGATGCAATCTGCATGCATGGCCTATGGAATTGCACTCTGTGCCTGCACGTGTGTGTGAAAAATGTTTTGTCTTTCGTTGTACAATTTTCTCTCTAGCAGTCTGCAATCTTCCTACTGTCTTACACCTCAATTAACCCCCAAGAGTAAAGAAGACATCAGAAAAGAACTTCTTCCAGGGAGGAGGTGCAATGCACACACAAATGCACACACACACACATTAGAGGAAACCTCCACACCTTGCAACAATCATGCAAGCTAAAACTCCTACCAAAAGAAACTTCGAAACATTTAGATATTGAGCCAGAAAACAGATGTGGGTTTATTTTCTTTTTTTCCTGGAAAAGAAAACTTTCAGGAAATCTGAGTGTACATTCCAGAACATGGACTATCAATGCAGGTATGTGACCTTCCAATTATTATTTTAAAATATCATTTTAAAATTATTGTTTTAAAATGCTCCTGGAAAGCATTTTACCATTTTACACCTTTGATTGGGTAAATCATTCAAATCAATTAAGAGGGAGCGGGGGAGGGGGAGGGGAGGGGGAGGGGGAGGGGGAGGGGGAGGGAGAGGGAGAGATCTCATAGCATTACAAGCAGGGGCGGGTTCCTAACTTTTTTACTACCACTCTGTGGGTGTGGCTTATTTTGTGGGTGTGGCTTGCTAGCCATGTGACCAGGTGGGCGTGGTTTGCCAGCAATGTGACCGGGTGGGCGTGACTTCTCAGACTGCTGAAGGGAGGGGAACTGAGATAGGTCCGGCCTCCCATTCCCCCTCCCCTCAGCAGCTCGAGAAGCCTCAAACATGAGAAAATGCCTGGGATCATCACCGCGCGTTCGTGGCTTCTCGGACTGCTGAAGGGAGTGGAACTGAGATAGGTCCTGACACCTGTTCTTTCAGCATCTCACGCGCTCCCTCAGCCATCCTCCCCTGCTTGGACTCACTGTGGGGTAGGAAGGCAGCGCATGCGCAGTGCCGGAAGCTCGGCTTCTGGGCATGCACAGAAGAAATTTTTTTAAAAAATTAAAAACTTTTTTTAAAAAAAATGGCGGCACCCAGGCACCGGCAACTGACAGCACCGGTACTGTGACGTCACCAGCGGGCCGCTACCGGTGCTATAGAGTGGACCGCACCGGTAGGAACCCACCACTGATTACAAGAATATATAAGTACTGCAGAAAAACTTTTAGACCACCTTGAATAGAAAATATGATATATTTGTAGTGCTTTAAGAACAAAAATGTTGGCCATGCACCAGTAGCTGTTTTAGACAGGTGACTTTGAGATCAGAGAAAGCTACCATATCATTATCAACATCGCCAGTCAGGGCTTCACCTCAGAGCTATTTCTCCATCGTGCTGAAGATCTTATAATCCACAAATGAGATGCAGATAGACAAGCATTTTGATCTTTCATCTTATGCTCCAGTGAGCTTCCTGAATATGTTTTGAATCCCCAGGCTAAGCACTAAGAGTTATATGAACAACCCTCATTTCCATCGCTGTGTATTGAAAATGAATTTTTCCCCCATTCCGATGCTCCCCTTAAGGCATTTCTTAAAGAGCAAGAGTCAATTAAGAAATCCAATTCTTTTAATTGAAAATTTTCTTGCTGCTCGGCATCATGGTAACCTATCTTACTTCTTGTGGCTATTATAAAAGCAATACAAGAGAGCCAGTTTGGTCTAGTGATGAAGGCATCAGGCTACAAACCAGGAGACTGTGAATTCTAGTCCCGCCTTGGGCATGAAAAGCCGGCTGGGTGACTTTGGGCCAGTTACTATCTCTCCCAGCCAAGGCCACCTCTCACAGGGTTATTGTGGTGGAGAAAATTGGAGGAAGAAGGAGGTATGGTCATCCAACCACCCAACTCTCAAGGTCTCTGGGCAGATTATCATATGATATCATATCTCCTATCTCACCATATCAAATTCACCGCAGCAGTTTCAAACACCACTAATACTGCTGTCTCTTAACAAGTAAATTCCTTCCCTATGATCAGTGATGGGTTCCTACCGGAGCGGTCCACACTATAGCACCGGTAGCGGCCTGCTGGTGACGTCACAGTACCGGTGCGGTTGGTTGCCGGTGCCTCGGCGCCGCCATTGTTTTAAAAAAAAATTTATTCTGAGCATGCCCAGAAGCCGAGCTTCCGACACTGCTCATGCGCTGCCTTCCTACCCCACAGTGAGTCCAAGCAGGGGAGGATGGCTGAGGGAGCGCGTGAGACGCTGAAAGAACGGGCAGCAGGAGCTATCTCCATTCCCCTCCCTTCAGCAGTCCGAGAAGCCACGAACGTGTGATGATGATCCTAGGCATTTTCGCACGTTTGAGGCTTCTCGAGCTGCTGAGGGGAGGGGGAATGGGTGGCAGGACCTATCTCAGTTCCCCTCCCTTCAGCAGTCCGAGAAGCCACGCCCACCCGGTCACATGGCTGGCAAGCCACACCCACAAAATAAGCCACGCCCACAGAGTGGTAGTAAAAAAATTAGGATCCCGCCCCTGCCTATGATCCATCTGGCACATTTCAACTCTTGAACTCTGGTTACCAAAAAAGAAGAATTACGCTTTCCCTTGCACAGGGAAAAATATGAAACTCCATAGGCATTCCTCTGTAACTACAACGCTGCTCTTATTGCACATATTTTATGTGAATAATTTGAGGCTTTCACATAACAACTTGAGCTTCCTCAGAGCAGACTGTATACTTTCTCCTAACATTTACTTGTCTCTTTCATATTGCCATCTTTGGAAAGCACGCTATTAGGTTTATTTAATCCTTCACACATGTAATAAACATTCTACTTGATTTTATTCTTATAGCAATTTTATATCGGTTTATTATGATTTATTTTTGTGTACCCAGATGTTTTTGCAGGCTGAAGACTAGCAAGCCAACAGCTGGCTTTTTTCCTTGATGGACACTCTGTCTCTTACATTTACTTCTTTCAGGAAAAAAATGTATCTAGTTTCTCCCTTCCCCTTTAGGAATAGAGACCGAAGTTATCAGGTTAATTAAAAATGACAGGCTCGACCATATAAACCAGCAGCTCCGTGTTTTAAATCCTTGTGTTGGTCTTTCATGTCATCTTGATTAATGATAGCACGGGGCAGATAACAGTTGATCATGGAAGTCTTAACAGGGTAGGCAGTATGTCATTATGAAAGATAAGCCTCAAGCTTTGTAGACAGCTTTATGGCTACAGATGAACTCTATCTCTAGGGGCCATTTTTGTCACAAGCTTAGGCAGGCAAAAAGAGAAAGAAAGATGAAGATAGCAACCATTAGTTGATGATATGATGATGTCCAAGTTTAGTTCTGAACCTCCAAGAATATTTTCACTTGTCTTATATTATAGTTTGGCTAGTTACATGAGATAGCTTCAACTTTCATAGTCATTCATTCCATAAAAGAATTTTGGCAGAGTAAAACGACTTCATACTGCTTTTTTTTCATATTTCAGAGAATGGATTCCACAGTCCACTCCAGATATGTTCCCAGAAAAGCATTAAGGGCCATAAATCTTTCTGTATATGGGCATTGTGTTGTTGATGAAGTTGCATCTATCTTTTTTTTTGTTTTTAACCCAAGCTACAGATTTGGGGAATTATTTAGGGCTGTGAGTGAGTCTGATTGGAGCATCTTATAAATTTGGAGATGGGGCTGTCAAAAGAAGAGATCATGGCTTTCTATCTGAATAATTGGTGCTTATGAGACATGGGACTTTTGATCTTTGGTCTGGAATGCTTTTGCTAGGTGAGTGCTAACTGGGGTTACACTAGTTGTTTTTGTCTGAATGAGAGCCAAGAGATTGTTGAGGTGAGAATAATATCTCATAGAGGCGATTTAGATCTTTTCTTGGAATTCAGAAAGTTAGAAATAAAGCCGAGATTAAAAGTCTAATAGAAAATATTTATTTCAGTACAAAAACAATAAATCCTGAATAATTACATCTTTGCTAAGAAACACGACCGTTCAGGTAAACAGCTAAGTAGGAAGAGAATTAATGGTGGTTTAGGAATGCACACATGCGCAAAGAACATCATATCATGTGTTCTGCCTGTATTGGAATGTACCATAATATTAGATAGGGGTGCATCACCCTGCATAGACATACAACTGACAATATTCACTACGTGACAGAGATGGTAGAGGGTACTCTTCAGGATATCCTTACCCTTTAGATGGTTCATTTTAGAACCCACCACCAACTAGCTAAATTGAGGAGTGGGTGGTGAAGGAATGGGGTGATGCAATATAGTGGGATGCATATTGGTAGGTTGTAGAGGAGTGGAAATTTAGTCAATTTGTAATCCTATGTGAATCCTGAGTACAAGTCAGAAGCATCCCTAAAACTGTGTTCCAATACCTAAGGTGTTGCCACAAAGAAGAGGGGATCAACTCCTTGGGTACAAAATCCAAAAGCGATTTCCAAATGGATAGAAAACTAGATATAAATTCTTCTTTTTAATTAGGACAGTCGATGTTGCCATCTCTGCCAACTCCATCACTTTTACCATCCATTCCTCCAGTGTAAGAATTAATGTGTCTTTCCATCTTTGTGCATGTAAGATTCTTGCCACTATCAACATATATAATAACAAAGTTGCAAATTTTCTTTCAAGCTCCTTATCCATCAAAGAGGTCTTCTGTCAGAATTGAACTGAAGAACGTGAAATGATGATACAATGAATGACAGGAGGTCCACCCAGGCCAAAAAATATCTGTATAGAGCTCCTGTCATTTGTAAAAACGGGAACATTGGTCTTCACCTATGGGATTTCTCCACAGTTCTTGTCACCTTTCTA
Source organism: Diadophis punctatus similis (assembly GCA_023053685.1). Taxonomy (NCBI): domain Eukaryota; kingdom Metazoa; phylum Chordata; class Lepidosauria; order Squamata; family Dipsadidae; genus Diadophis; species Diadophis punctatus. Next base: position 93,544,135 of record JALIGW010000002.1, read on the forward strand.
AAAAAATTCAAAATAAAATTCTCTTTCATTAAATTGAAGACAGATGGGTAGGAAAAGCGCATGAGGATTTCTCTGACTTGCGGGCCATATGGCTCCATTTCCATCCAATTTTTGGAGAGCAGCATCCAAGCATGACGTTTTCAAGGTCTGATCCAATACTGAGAGATGGAAATGGTCCTAAGAGAGGACAAAGTACAGCAGAATTTAGGATTAAACAGCAAAAGGGAGAGACCTCTTTCCATGCAAGTAGAGACTAGCTAACCTTTCTAAAAACTGAAGTCTCAAGTGGGGTGGAGCTCCCTTCACTTATGGGATGTAGCTGTAATTAAAGGCAGTAAATTATTCTTGGGGATGATTGCCACCACAGCCTATGCTGTTCAAGTTTCTTCATAGTTTTATAAATAACAAAGTGCCCTTTGGTTGTAAATAGCATGGTACAAAATTCATGCATTATTAACTCGTTTGCCATAACTGTTGCACAAGAAACCTGAATTAGGAATCAGCAAAGAATACAAGTATCGTTTTTAATGAGAATGACAGGCATCATAGGCTCAAATAAATAGAGCTAAACTAACATTCAGATGCACAATATTGGGGGAGGGGATATCATAAATGTATTAAATGTCATAAATGTCCAGAGATACTTCACAAGAAGAGTATTACATTCCTCTGTTCACAACAGAATACCTTATGAAACCAGACTTGAAATTTTGGGACTTGAAAATTTAGAACTACGCCGCCTTCGATCTGACCTAAGTGTAGCTCACAAAATTATCTGCCACAATGTCCTACCTGTTAATGACTACTTCAGCTTCAACCGCAATAATACACGAGCTCACAATAGATACAAACTTAATGTAAACCGCTCCAAACTTGATTGCAAAAAATTTGACTTCAACAACAGGTGTGCCTGGAACACTTTACCTGACTCAGTAGTTTCTTCCCCTAACCCCAAAAACTTCAACCTTGGATTATCTACCATTGACCTCACCCCATTCCTAAGAGGTCGGTAAGGGGCATGCATAAGCGCACAATTGTGCCTACCGTTCCTGTCCTAATGTACCCATATATTCATACCTCTTTTACTCTTATTCATGCTTGTACTATTACATATATATTCAATCATGTTTTAGTGTTTATACTTTGCTTATAAACATATATGCTTGACAAATAAACAAATACAAATACAAAATACAAAATGACTGCAGTAACTATGTCTATCACAAGGTTTTAAAATCCATAAAGACTTGGATGAGCTCTCCATTGGACCATCAAGATGATAAACATGTGGTGGGAATGCCCGAAAGCTCATGATTTTTGGAATAAGATAAAACAATGGTTGGAAGAAATATTAATGTTAAAGATAGAATTAAAACCTGAACTTTTCTTATTGGGTATAACAATAGATAAATATGATAAGGGAACGATATATTTAATGTTGCATATTTTGACAGCTGCCAGATTGGCCTTTGCACAAAAATGGAAGAATAAAGAAACCCCCACAGAGGAAGAGGTATTACATAAAATACTGTCTTGCGCTGAAATGGACAGGCTTACAGTGGAACTGAAAGATAAAAATGAATTGGATTATTTTGAAATCTAGGAAAAATTGTACCACTGGTGGGAATCGAGGAGGATTGTTGGGATTATGGATCAGTGACAAGTTGGAAATGTAGATATTTTTATGTTAGTGAGGGGAAAAAATGGATTTGATATTGATTGTAAAGTTTGTATATATCTATATAGAGATAAGGAATTGTATTTATGGGAAGGAATAACTTGATGGAAATGTTTAAACTAGATTGTTACGTCACGTCCAATGTTTTTTTATTGTATTATAAATAAAAAACTTTTTTTTAAAAAAAGATGATAAACTTGCCAGTTAGTGGCCCTCCAGATGCTTATAAACCAAAGTTTGCATCAGCTTAATCATTAAACTAAAGGCAAGGGCTGTCCTCCTTGCTGGATCCAGGCAGACTTTAGAACTCTGACATGAAGCATTTCAAGTTACTCATAACTCCCCTATTAGGTTTTGAATTGGCCTTTCCAAGAAAAAAAAAGAAATCTGATTTTCCAAAGCCAATTAATTTAATCATTTGCTGTTCTAAGTCTACTGGAGTCAGGCTTACAATAGAATTCTAATATCCCTGCATCTCAAAATGTCAGGAAACCATACAGCTAATTTTGGGCATTTAGAATCAAGATCACGTGAAGTATTAGTACTGCTTTATAAAGCTTTAATAAGATCACACTTGGAACCTCTTCCTCTGGCACCGAGTCCTCACCAGCCTCCTCACTGTCCGACTCGGGTGCCAGCTGCACAGGCCGCTGGCACATCACCACATCGGCCTCGTCTTGGGCAGGATCTGATGCACAGGCTGCAGGCGGGCTACAACAATACCTTGGACCAGAGGTGGGTTCCTGCCGGTTCAGACCAGTTCTATAGAACTGGTAGCGGGAATTTCCCCCCACTCACCGAACCGGCAGTGACCCAGGCCTGCCACGCCCCGAACCGGCTTTCTCAGCAGCGCCAAAGGTGGAGCCATCTTGTTTTTTTGCTTCTGCGCATACGCAGAAGTTGTTTTTTGCTACTGCACATATGCAGAAGCCCGCGCAGCATGTCAGGATGTGAACCGGCAGCGAGGTAAGCCAGAAGCCACCCCTGCCTTGGACTCAGCCTGGTCATCTCCTACAGTTCTCCAAGAAACACCCCACTACCACAGTGAGGCAGCATAACAGAACTTGGGGGGGGGGTATTAGGGATGTACCATAGCTTTAAAAACACTGTTTAATCTACAGACTTCTAGTTCTGAGCAAACCTCTTTGAAGGGCACAAAAAAGAAAACTAGTCCAGGAAGTTTAAAGTCAAGATTTCACTGGGGATACATAATCTCTGTCTCTGAGTTAAGTCCACACAGGCGTTCCTTTTTCAGATAAAAAATGATGGATTTGATAAATACCCAGTGATAAAATTGAAAGTGTGGAAAGCTGAATCCATCTTTGTCATCAGTTAATTGCAACTTATGTGATGAAAATTGTGTTCAATGTCCTTGCCTAGAATAGAATTTGGATGAATGGGTGCTATGATCTGATTTTTTTTTAAAAAAAAATCAATTAACAACTATCTCCATCTGCTATTTCTTCAACCATTATCTGTTTTGAAAATCTATTGTTAACATTTCAGCATTCCTTGCATGTTTAAAATTACCACTTACATACATCTCTCCCGTCCATTCTTTTTGTAAAAACTGCCTTTGGAATAATGTGAGACTTCTGCAAAAAAAAGGGGGGTTTTCTTAAAATATTAGCTAAGACATGTCTGTCCTTAGCAGGAGATCCCAATCCATGCACAGTATATTTGGTATAATATTAATATTAAAAACAGTAAGTGACAAAAAACCCATCTTCAATATCCATTACCACCATACCATCCATAAATAAGTGGAAAAGAAACAGATTAATACCTAGAGTAATAGTCAGACATTTCAGTGCATCTATGCCCTGCAAGAAAATGCTAGAGCATGATCTAACAGCATAATCTGTCTTTACATTATATTTAATTAATTATATTACTGTTGGGTTTTTTGTACTTAGCAGTAATTACATCAATTGATAAAATGCAACAAGAAGAAAATGCAAGCTATTTTTTTCAAAATGTTCCTTACCCTAAAGCCAGAACAATCAATTAATTAGCCCTGCCAGTTGATAACAGTTATTAAACTTACTCGTTGATCATTTGGACATGTAGGGTAGTACTTGATGATAAAGAAGAGACTGTATGCAGGACAAAAATTCTTGCATGATGTAGAAAGCCATGGAGATGATATTGGAAAAACTATGCGACAATGGTTGTAAAAATAAAAACATGGTTTAAGTTTGGGAGGCATAGAAAACATTAGAAAGAAGTTCACTTTGGCTTTACCCTGACTGATAAGGGGGAGAGAAGAGCAAACACAGGCTTTTTAGAGTCTGTACCTATAAGCATACACAAATAAACCTATCATATACAAGTAATAAACAAATTTGTGCAGTTGATATCCTAATGTGGCCTACTGCAAAAGGCTGACAGAGGTGAGTGCAAGGGGTGGGTTGTGGATCCTTTTGCTGCCGGTTTGCTCAGGGTTGCGCCAGGTGCATGCGCATGCTTTGTGTGCGTGCACGCACCCGCAGCAATCAAAAAAATAGTTTCTGCACATGCACAGAAGCAAAATCCAAGATGGCGGCGGCCATGGACCATCACTGACAGAACCGGCTCTGTGATGTCATCACAGGTTTACTAACGGTTCTAAAGAACCGGTTAGAACCGGTAGGAACCCACCTCTGGTGAGTGCCCATATCAACTTAAAGTATCTTTGTGTCTTACCCAGTTGATAGAGTGAAATTTTGTGTGGGCAGTTTGTTCAATCCAGATGAAATCACAGAATAGGTACACCCAGCTGTTATTTTATAACTTAGTGGTATCTGATTCTCTGAAATAATTTTGAAGGATCTCAAATTCCGAGATGTTTACTGAAAGATCAGAGCAACTTTGAATGGTCCAAACCATTTAAAGCGGTTACCTAGACCTTTGATTGTTGGGTATCTTTTCAATATGTTTATCTAAAAATATAGAAAATGCGGGGAACTGCAATGTGTGGTGGGTGTATGTATGCGTGTGTTTTATTAAACACATACACGCACCTGCACAATGCATTTACCGGTAAATAAATAAATAACATCAACACATATACAGTCCATTTCTTAACAATGTAGATGTTAAAATTTTATGGACAACTTCTAAACATTTTTATGAGCATGGTTTTTGTGTATTCCCTAACACTAAATGACAAGAAATGTCATCCTCAATCTCGACAACGGCATCAGTGAAACTCTGGTTATAACACTATGGGATGCTGCTGTCAATGAGTATTAATATAATATGTTGGATGGATTGATGAACTGGTTACATTGCAATATCCTGTGTTCTTTTCTATATTCAAATGTACGTATTATAGAGTTTACAATATCTTTCCTCCTTGTTCACAGTGACTTCTCCCTAGCTTACACGGATTTCCATTTATGTATGATTTTTATCCCTTAAAGAATAAAAGAAAAATGGCATTCCAAGTGGCATATTGAATGTCGTCATATTTAATTTGTTCCTAGGTTGCCAGTTTTAGCTGAGAAAGAACCACTGCATCTCGGCTTCCTGGGAAACGCTCTGGAATGTTTCTCTGGAATTCCCAGGATCGGAATCAAATTAACATCCAAGAAAGATCCAGCGGGAGTTTTCTTCTGCGGGATTCCTGGAACAATGGCTCACTGCAAAAGATCCTATGCACCACTTGGTGTCAGCACCACTCTTTATAACTAGCCACTGCTGTAATGGATCTAATACTGCAAATAAAGAAAACATTTACTAAAAGGCAGGGGGAGAATAAGGAAAGGGGGAAAACATTGAGACTAGCAGCCTGTTTCTTTCTGCCTGGAATAGTTACAAGCTAAAGATTGCCCTTACTACAATAACCTATTTATTGCAATAGACTTCTCTGCCACAGTGCCTACCCTCTTAAACAGCGTCCCCCATAGATTTTAGGGTCCCCTACACTGACCCTATTTAATGAAGCCTTGAAGGCCTGGCCTATTCCCTAAGCCAGCGGTTCCCAACCTGGGGGTCGCAACCCCTTTGGGGGTCGAACGACCATTTCCCAGGGTAGCCCTGGCATCCTCAGCTCCCCCCCCCACTGCCACAAGCCTGGTCATATCGCGCCCCACAACCCCACCGCGACCCACCCTGCCGCCATTTGGGTTCTTTTACCCTCTGCGCATGCGCAAAGCATTCTGCGCATGCACAGAGGGTAAAAGAACCCAAATGGCGGCATCCAGGCGGCGTCTCCAGATCCGGGTGAGGTCTCCGCTTGCTTCGCATGTTGCCTCTGGGAGCTTTTTGAGCCCCGTCACGAAAGGCGCGCGCGACTTTGGCGGGGCTGGGACAGGCGGCTGCCCAGAGAGAGCCATCGCCTTCGCCCCGAACGCTACAGGTAGACAGGAGAGACTCTGCGAAGGGGATGGCTCTCTCCAGGAGACTTCACCCGGATCTGGAGACTTTGCCTGGACGCTGCCATTTGGGTTCTTTTATCCTCTGCGCATGTGCAGAACGCTTTGCGCATGCGCAGAGGGTAAAAGAACCCAAATGGCGATGGCAGGGTGGATCGCGGTGGGGGCGTAGGGGCGGGGCGTGGGTCGCGGCATTAGGAAGGTTAGGAACCGCTGCTTAAGCCTTAGGCTAAGAGAGTGGTAGGTCTTTTTGGAAAATATGGAAGTTGGAAGTTATGCTCGTTTGTTTTTATTGCTTTCTCCAATGTTTTTGGCACATAAGACTGCCTGAAACTTGTACGGTAGCCGTCAAGTGGTTCTCTTTTTCATTTTTCATGGCATTCGTGAACAGGGTTGGCTTTGACAAAGCCTAGGGAAAGGCAGCACTTTGCTAAATGAACGTGCAATTAAAAGAATTGTTTTCTATTGCTCTGAAGTAAAAGCAAATTGTATGCACTCATCCATCCACCAAAGCGGCACGGAGGGAGAAAAAAGAAAAATGATGGGCAATTTATCCAAGAGTTGCGTTTATGTGGAATTAAGATCTAGGCTGAAATTGATTGTTCAGCGTTTCATTTCTTTTTCAATGCTCTTGCAGGGTTTAAACAAAATCTAAAACAGATTTTGTTGTTGACTTGGGGTTCTGTTGGATGTTTTATCAGCAGAGTTATAAACTTCAGCTTTGACCAAGATTTAGTCAGGAAGTGATGCAGGTAGATGAGATGCCATTATTTAACAAAAGGAGATGTTTGAGTTGACTGTCGAGCTTTAGTTCCACAGCTAAAATATGTCGTGATAGGAGTTTTATTTGTGTCATAAGCAATGTCATCAAGTCATTGTTGATTTTTAGTGACCACATAGATTTTCTCCATGGTGATTTGTCCCTTAACCTGGTCCTTCAGTACTTTCAATACTGCTTCCACCATAACTAAGTCCATTGCTGGCCATCCCCCATGATAGATCTACAGCAGGGGTCTCCAACCTTGGCAACTTTAAGCCTGGAGGACTTCAACTACCAGAATTCCCCAGCCAGCCAGCCAGCCAGTCCGCCAGGCTTAAAGTTGCGAAGGTTGGAGACCCCTGATCTACAGCGTACCTACAGAGATTCTCGTAAGCATGGCAGACACTGCTGATCCATTCCCCCTCCCCTTGTAACATTTAACTTTTTTTAAAAAAATAGTATGATGGGTAGACCACTTTGGGTTAGAAAATGATCCCCTGTTCTATTGGGCTGATGGTTTCTTTTTTATTTATCTGAAGTATTTCTATCCTTATATGTAGTCCAAAACCTCTCGGAACAGCCTATTCCCATGTGAATGAAACCATCTCTGCCTCCCAACTTAAGAGAAAACAGAAGAGGAGGAAAAAGTTTAAACACACAAAATATGTGGGTTTAAAATGAAATATATATAATTCAAGGATTGATGGAAGATTTTTTTAAAAAAAAAATAGGCTAGTGTAGGAGTGTCAAACTCAAGGTTCGCAGGCCACATCCAGCCCACAGGGTGCTTAGATCTGACCCAGCTGCTGTGGCCTAGAGGTGGAGCTCTTGCCTCTCAATCAGGAGGTTGTGAGTTCGATCCTAGGTAGAGGCAGATGTAGGGTCTCCTGCTTGGGCAGGGGGTTGGACTAGATGACCTGCAAGGTCCCTTCCAACTCTGTTAATCTGTTAAAGGTGACCCACACGGCTGCCCTGGGAACAGCGAAGGACCGGCCTATGGTGCCTCTGCCAGCGACAACGGAGGCTGTCGCGGCCAAAAACAGAGCCTGGGCAGGCCGCGCACAGCCTCCCCAAGCTCTGTTGTCGCTGGCAGAGGGCTGCAGGAGGCCGTCATGGCCAAAAACGGAGCCTCGATGAGTGACGTTGAGCTGGCCATGCCCCCCTCCCCACATACACCCCAGGCCCCCAAGGTCAAACACAACCTGATGCAGCCCTCAATGAAATTGAGTTTGACACCCCTGGGCTAGTGGAATTGCCCAGTTTAGGGCTATTCTATCTGGGCTGCATAATCCACTCATCCACTAGGTGGCAGCAGAAATACACAAAAGAACTTCTAACTGTGGTGCCATCAACTGGTCATTTGGCTTTTAAAAGCCAGATCTGAGAACCTGAGCTCTGCTTCCCATCACACCTTAAGTGCCACGTACTCATTGATGCATTCATCCTGGGGCTGGAACCATAGGATAATAAAAGTCTTATTCAGGCTGTGCTCAAGGCAATCTTGGCCCTCCCAGGTCAAACATGTCAAGAGTATCGGGCACTTCCTGCTTTTCTTCATTTTAAAACGTGGAAACAATTTTAAAGAGCCCTCCCCTTATTCAAGGCTTGATTGTTTTCAAGCTCTTTCCCTTTCCCTGTTGATTGGTAGCTCACTTGCCAGGAGGGGCAGGATGTGGTTTAAGTAAGATCCTTTTGCAGCTCTCTGTCAACATTGCTTTGCAAAGACACAGAGTACATATTCAATCTATTCAGTTTGTGCAGACACGCACACCGTTTCTCCCCAAAGGGGGCGGGGCTGACAAGAGCCAGATTCTTGGGCCAAGCCCAATTAATGAAAGGTAAGAATGTGCTCGATTCAATTTCCTTTTCCTGACGTCAGCAAGGAGTGCTTTCAGATCCTCTTCCTGGTTCCCAGCAATTCTGGAGAAAACCTGCTACTTCTCACCATCTGCAAGCTTACCACTGCTATCGCAAGTTAAGTTTTGGAAGTGGGATGGGGAGGGCTAAAGTTAACAATGCCTTTCAATGAAGGCTGGATTCATTTGCACAGTATGTCCTAAGAGCCTCGCTGAAGAACAGTTAAAAAAAGCATGCAATCAAAATAACGTCGGTCAGAAATGAGGAGGAGAAAGAAGGGGGACGAGGGGGAGAGAGTAAGGACAGCATGCACTGAGTATTGAAAATGTCGAGACAGTCCAGTGCATCTTTCCTGTAGTGGGATCAGGGGTAATATGCTACCGGTTCAGCCCGGTATGGGTGTACCGGTAGCAGCGGCCGCCCATGGTTCGGAGAACCGGTAGCAGCGGCAGCACGAGACTCCGCCCATCCACCCGGACGTCGCCATTTTCTTTTTTTTAATCCTCTGCGCATGCGCAAAACCTTCTGCGCATGAGCAGAGGGTGAAAAAGAACGTGCACGGTGGCACGCACGCTCTTCCGAACCGGTAGGGAAGGTAAGTAGATTTCACCGCTGAGTGGGATGCATTAGGAGAGAAATAAATGAAATAATTTAAGCGTACTGACAGCTGGGGAACCCGGCTGAGAGGTGCCTACTTTATGTCTGGAATCAGTCAGTGCTCCAAGCCCCTTCTCTCCCAATCTGCTTCTGCCACCTCATCCCCCTCAGTGGGATTGTATCACCCAATCACTCCTAGACACCACAGAAATCATCTGTCCTCAAAGAAAGCATGTCCAGCACAATAATCCAGAATACAGAATGATATGGAAATAACCAGGCATGGCCGCCTTTCCTCTGAAGTAAAGACAGGTTCTTCTCATGAGCCTCTGTGCAAATTAACAGATCCATGCTATAATGCAGGGGTCTCCAACCATGGCAACTTTAAGCCTAGCGGACTTCAACTCCCAGAATTCTCCAGCCAGCAAAGCTGGGGAATAACCAGGCATGGCCGCCTTTCCTCTGAAGTAAAGACAGGTTCTTCTCATGAGCCTCTGTGCAAATTAACAGATCCATGCTATAATGCAGGGGTCTCCAACCATGGCAACGTTAAGCCTAGCGGACTTCAACTCCCAGAATTCCCCAGCCAGGTTTGCTGGCTGGGGAATTCTGGGAGTTGAAGTCCTCCAGGCTTAAAGTTGCCACGGTTGGAGACCCCTGCTATAATGTATAGTTTCATGGATGCAGCCACTTGGTTCGGATCTGAAGAATGTCATCCCGTCACAAGGGAAGGTGTTTTATCTTTGATTTTGAAGGCAATGAGGTCAGTGGGATTACAGATACTCAACGCTTAAAGAATATGGAAATACAGATAGTCTTCGAATTATTGTCTTCGACAATTGAGTCGAAAATTTCTGTTGCTAAACGAGACAGTCAAGTGAATTTTGCCCCATTATATACCCTTTCTTGCCACAGTTGTTAAGTGAAATATTGCAGTTGTTAAGTTAGTATCATAGTTGTTAAGTGAATCTGGCTTCCCCATTGACTTTGCTTGTCAGAAGGTCGCAAAAGGTGGTCACATGGCCCTGGGACACTGCAACCGTCATAAATATGAGTCAGTTGCCAAGCGTCCAATTTTGATCATGTTAAAAATGGTCATAAGTCACATTTTTTCATTGTCATTGTAACTTCAGTCCAGTAATGGGTTCTAAAACCCGTTGCTACCGGTTCGTGTGCGTGCTCGCACGTGCGCGCAACACTTCTGCGCATGCGCAAAAGCATCCCGGGTGGGTGGGCGGAGCTTCCCACCACCGCCGCTACTGGTTCGCAGAACTGGGCCGAACCGGGGAGCAACCCACTGCTGCTTCAGTCACTAAATGAACCGTTGTTAGTAGAGGACTAGCTATAGAGACAGCAATCATTCCTTTCTTGGTAATAGCCATTCACAGAATAGAGTTGAAGGAACACACATTTTTTTACACATGCCAATTAATACCCTTTGCCTCTGCTCAAACACAACAACATCTTGTCCTTGAAATTATTTTGTGAATAAGGTTAGCAAGTGACAGTCAAGGAGTTTTTGAGTATTCCCCTTCAATATTTTAGAATGTTGCATTTTGGGCTTTTATTAGTTTCCTTTTAAGTAGGCTGTTAAGCCTCCCATTGGCCAAGTCCCTAAGTGGGACTTATAAGAAGCTATTACAACAAGTCAGGCATGTTTGTTTGTTTGTTTGTTTGTTTGTTTGTTTGTTTGTTTGTTTGTTTGTTTGTTTGTCAAACATGTACAGGATAGTAGTTGTTTGTATAAACATAAGTAAAAAGTACCGATAATAGAGGACAATAGGACAGTAGGACAGGGATGGTAGGCACAATGGTGCGCTTATGCAACACCATTATGTTGTAGCTATTCCTGGAATAACTAAAAACACAGCAAAGTATTTTTTTACAAGCCATTAGCTGCAGAGTCATCTCATCAGGTTCTCTGACCAGATTTCCACTGCCATCTATGCCTCCACCGTTTTATTGCACCGTTTTTTGTGATCATTAGCACTGCAGATTGTTCAGGTGACCTCTACATCGCAGGTGACACATCTGAATGTCATAGCTGAGAAAGCCATAGATGGCAAAGGACAGTCTGTGGCTGCTTCTCTAGATCTGTCCTGTAGGAGACATCACTTTGGTCTGGTTGCTCTGTGTTGTTTAGGGAGTTGTTTACTTACTTACTTTGCTTGTTTGCTCTGTTTTCATGCTGTGAGTAGGTATTGTAGTACTAACTTCAGGAGGCAGTTGATAAAGTAGATCATGACTTACTATTTGATAAGATAGAAAAATGTGGGTTTGAGAGTATCATCACCAGATGGATTCACAACTGGCTGATCAACCAAGCTCCACCTGTAGTCCTCAATGGAACTGAGTCTACATGGAGGGAAGTATGCAGTGAGTATACCTCAAAGTGCTGACTTAGGCCCAGTGCTCTTCAATATTTTCATCAATGATTTAGATGAGGGGATAGAAGGGGTATTCACCAAATTTGCAGACAATACCAAGATGGGAAGAGCCAACACTCCAGAAGATAGGCTCAAGTTACAGAAGGATCTTGACAGACATGAACATTGGGCCCTATCTAACAAAATGAAATTCAGTGGTGAAAAAAAGCAAGGTTCTACATTTAGGCAAGAAAAATCAAATGCACAGGTATGTTGTAAGTGGTACCTGGCTCAATAGTAGTAACTGTGAGAGGGATCTTGGATTCCTAGTGGACAATCACTTAAATATGAGTCAGCAGGATGCTGTGACCACCAAAAAAGACAATGCTATCTAGGATGCATTAATAGACAGATAGAATCAAGATCACATGAAGTGTTAGTACCACTTTATAAAGATTTGTTAAAGCCACACTTGGAATTTTGCATCCAGTTTTGGCCGCCACTATATAAAAAAGATGTTGAGACTCTAGAAAAAAGACAGAGAAGAGCAACAAAGATGATTAGGAGACTAGAGGCTAAAACATATGAAGAGCAGTTGCAGGAATTGGACATGTCTAGTTTAATGAAAAGAAAGACTAGAGGTGGTGTGATAGTTCCAATATCTAAGGGGCTGCCACAAAGAAAGAGTGTCAATCTATTCTGCAAAGCACCTGGAGGCAGAACAAGAAGCAATGGATGGAAACTAATCAAGGAGAGAACCTAAAATGAATGGAAAATTTTCTGACAATTAGAACAATCAATCAGTGGAACAACGTGCCTCCAGAAGTTGTGAATGCTCCACAAAACACTGGAGGTTTTTAAGAAGAGATTTGTCCCGAATTGGTATAGGGCAGTGATGGCAAACCTTTTTTGGTTCGCGTGCCAAAAAGGGGGGGCGTGCGGGGGATCACGCATGTGCGTGCCCACACCCATAATTCCATGCGTCCACCCGCGCATGCGTGCGTGACCCCCCCCCCCGTTCCCGGCACGCAATGGCACGACCTTTTTTCACTCTCCCCAGGGTCCAGAGCCTTTCTAGGAGCCTGGGGAGGGCAAAAACGGCCTTCCCCACCCTTCCGGAGGCAGAAAATGGCCCATTTGCCAACTTCCAGTTGAACCGGAAGGCCCATTTTTTTGCTCTCCCCAAGCTCCAGAGCCTTTCTAGGAGCCTGGGGAGGGCGAAAACAGCCTTCCCCACCCCCTCGGGAGGCTGGAAACAGCCTGTTTCCCGACTCCCAGTGGGCCCAGAAGCCCCGAAAATAAGCCGGCCAGAACACACATGCATGCCGGACCTGAGCTCGCGTGCCCACCGATATGGCTCCGCGTGCCACTTGTGGCACCCGTGCCATAGGTTCGCCATCACTGGTATAGGGTTTCCTGCCTGAGTAAGGGGTTGGACTAAAAGATCTCCAAGGTCCCTTCCAACTCGCTTGATTTGTTATTATGCAGGTGGTCAGCTTCTATAATGTATAAGGTTTAAGTCTGGAGTGTGTGCACTTTCAGCAGGGTCCAGAAAGTGTACCTGCTGTGTGGATAACGCAGGTGTAGACTGATGGAGAATGACAACTACTGATGTCCTGGAGGCATTTTACTAGAACTAGTTCATGATTCCAGTTAATATAAAAACCATCCATCTATGAAGCATAAGCAGTTGAGGGCAGAATCTGTAAAAGACAAAAAAAAGAATATAAACTTTAGACTATAGAACAAAGAAAAATAGGGTTGGAAGGGAACCTTGGAGATCTTCTAGTCTACATCACCTGTCCAGCGTAGGAGATCCCATATTATTCCAGATATATGACTGTCCAATCTCTTCTTGAAAACATCCAATGATGGAACACTCACAACTTCCAAAGCTAAGCTATTCCACTAATGAACTGTTCCCAACTGTCAGGGAATTTCTCTCCTTAAAGAGAAAGAGAGTTGGATCTCTCTTTCACCCATTACTTCTTATCCTGCCCTCAGGTGTTTTGGGGAGTAGGTCAACTCCCACTTCTCTGTGACAGCTCCCCAAGTACTGGAGACTTCTATCGTATTTTCCCTAGTCCGTCTCTTCATTAGACTAGAACAGTGATGGCGAACCTTTTTTCCCTCGGGTGCCGAAATAGTGCGTCTGCGCGCTATTGCACGTGTGTGCGTGCCCACAGCCATAATTCAAAGCTCCTCACTTGCCCCACCCTCCTGCACATGTGTGCGTGACCCCCCTCACTTCCCCATTTCCCGACTTCCAGTGGGCCCGGTGGGCCCATTTTTTGCCCTCCCCAGGCTCCAGAGGCTTTCTTGGAGCTTGGGGAGGGCAAAAACACTCCCCCCACCATCCTGGAGGCCCTCTGGAGGCCGAAATGACCTCCCAGAGCCTCCGCACGAGCCAAAAATCAGCTGGCGGGCAATCACATGCGCAATGGAGCTGAATTAGGGCAACAGCTCGCGTGCCGGCAGATATGGCTCCGCGTGCCACCTGTGGCACCCGTGCCATAGGTTCGCCATCACTGGAAGATATATGGTACCTATTTTGCTTCAATTGTTCAATCATATGGTTTAGCCTCCCGATCCCTTTGATGCTCTTCTTTGCACTCTTTGTAGGGTCTCAACATCTTATTTTGTGTCATGGTGACCAGAATTGGATGCAGTATTCCAAGTGTGGTATCACCAGTTCAGTATAAACCAGTATAATAACTTTCATACTTACAGTATGAAAAACCCTAGCAGGACTACAGATCCTGAAATGCTTGGAAAACTTTGAAAGAAGATGTGATTGTTGATCTATGTGCTTGATTTTATGGCTAGCTCAATTCTTCCAATTTTTATGTCAAATGGATAAAGGAAAATATATCCATCATTATTACTACAGTCATCACATTGCTCTAATTGACAAGACCTTTCAGGAGGCCTTTCCAGACCTAGGTTTGAACAAAAGGTCATTGAAACCTTACTACCCTTGTGTAATATTTGTGTTTATTTTATTTACAGACTAGAGAAGCATGAAAAATTCACAATTTATGAACTGCAGGAGGCGGCCAAAGTTCACTGTTCCATCATCAGCACTCTGAACCCAAACCCTGTAACATTTCATCAGCGTTTGAAAGGTCTTTCTCTGGGTCTGAATCAAAACTGTCCCAACATTAGTTTTTGTATTTGGAACATCCTGTATCAGGAACCTGAGACGGGCAAGAATGCTGCCTATAATGGATTGAAAAATCTGGCGGGATTGACGTCATGTACCCCTCCACATGATCTTATAGATCTTTCTACCCCAAAGAGCACAATCTCCTCCAGGGCTTTTTTGTAAATGTCTTCAACTAGATGAGTTGACCTAGTCTCTCCTGATTTAGAACCCTGATAAGACCAGTTCCTGATCACATGAAAGTTTGTTACAGATATTTAACCTAATGTTTTTAGAGGTTGCCTACAAGCCTTTCTATATAAGTGATTGAGGAGCCCTGGTTCCTTCCCTCCTCTCCTGTTCCTTTGGACTAAATGCAAGGGATCACCTGGAAAAAAACAAAGGAAAAACTGGTGCACACACACTCTCTTCTTGGCATCATTCCAGACAAAGCTTGAACTGGCGTAGAATTTAGAAATCCAACTCTCTGTTTCTTGGTGTCATTTGTCACATATAGCTGACCTTCCAAAAAAATGCCTGGGGAGACCTGGCCAGCAGGTTTGACTAGTTTTCAGCCATCATTCAAGACCATTCATTCCATCTTGTCTAATCCCCAGAGTACATTCCAAGACACAGCCCTTGCACCGAAATAAGATACCAAGGCTCAGAATAAATCCTGAATCCTGTATTAGCCCATTGTTTGTGATCTAGATTAGAAAATTAGAAAACTCTTTAAAAGGTATTTTTATCAGGCTCCTGGGGTGCTAAGATGTGCCCCCTTCTCCTCTCCCTCCACCTCATGCTATTAATCATCCTTCTCTTCTCTCCTGCCTGCTGATACCTCTCTTTTTTTCTCCTTCATCCAACACAGCACTCTGCCATCTCTGCACATCTGGAGTAGAAAGAAAATATATACCGGTGTGTGTGTGTGTGTGTGTGTGTGAGCGCGCGCGCGCACGCGCATGCACGCGCAAGCACAAAACACAAGTTTCTACAATTTAGATTATGAGTGTCAAACTCACGGCGTCACATTGCCGTCACGTGACGTTTTGTGATTTTTTTTCCCTTCATGGAGCTGGGGTGGGCGTGGCCTGCGCGTGACACAGTTTGACACCCCTGATTTAGATCCTAGAGACACCCTCCATCTGAGGCAGTTGCCCTAATTTAACTTATTATAAGAACAGCCCTACAGAATACGGGCAACGCAGAGTTCTTTCTGCTGCTATGGTGATGTAAATACCCACGCATGTCCCTAACTACATACCTACACAACATTAAGAGAAAGCAAAGTTGTGAATGAAGAATCGGAAGCTGGCACCCTGGATCTAAAATCAGCCCCTGGAATGAGCTATTTGCACTCCCTATTACCACCAAGACTCCAGTAGAATTATTTGTTAGGGCAGGAGCTTAGATTTACTCACTGTACTCAGCAGAACTTTCCAACATAACAAAACCAGCTGGCCTCATTTTGAGATAAGTGAAAAATATACTGCTGTCAAAAGAGGGAAGAAGCTGTGAAGTCACTGCACCTCAAATTGAAAACTACCGTAAGTGCTTTACTCTGTCTTCTGCAATAGGATTTGGCAACAGAGCCTTTGGGGAAATAAAAGTAACCCTTTTACCCACCAATCCCCACTGTTTTCAGGATCACCTTCCTGCAAAACTAATTGCAGATCCAAGATCTAAACTCATTTAATTATTTTTTATGGGCAGTATGGGATTTCTGAACTGTTCCCACAGTTACTGTTCAAGGATGAACAATATTAAAACTGCAGGGTCATCCGAACTGTTGATTTCAGAAGACCATTTGGGAGCTATACAGAGGGAGGAGAGTGCAAAAGTTGGCTTGAAACTCAACATTAAGGAAACTAAGATCATGGCATCCGGCCCTCTCAATTCCTGGCAAATAGATGGGGAAGAAATGGAGGTAGTGACAGATTTCATTTTCTTGGGTTCCAAGATCACCGCAGATGGGGACTGCAGCCAAGAAATTAAAAGATGCTTGCTCCTGGGGAGGAAAGCTATGGCAAATCTAGACAGCATACTAAAAAGCAGAGACATCACCCTGCCAACAAAAGTGCGTATAGTCAAGGCTATGGTTTTCCCAGTTGCAATGTACGGCTGTGAAAGTTGGACCATAAGAAAGGCTGAGCGCCAAAGAATTGAGGCCTTTGAACTATGGTGCTGGAGAAGACTCTTGCGAGTCCTTTGGACTTCAAGGTGATCAAACCGGTCAGTCCTAGAGGAGATCAACCCTGACTGCTCTTTAGAAGGCCAAATCTTGAAGATGAAACTCAAATACTTTGGCCACCTAATGAGAAGGAAGGACTCACTGGAGAAGAGCCTAATGCTGGGAACAATTGAGGGCAAAAGAAGAAGGGGATGACAGAGAATGAGGTGGCTGGATGGAGTCACTGAAGCAGTAGGCGTGAACTTAAATGGACTCCAGAGGATAGTAGAGAACAGGAAGGCCTGGAGGAACGTTGTCCATGGGGTCGCGATGGATCGGATACATCTTTGCAACTAACAACAACAACAGAGAGAGGTGAATGGAAATCAGGACGGATGGGGAGGTAACACACTTCCAAGGCAATCAGTTATTTTTATTTTACAATGGCAGTTGTGTGCAGTACACACTGAACCATGAATCACACTGGGTTTGCATAACTTAGCGGTCAATTAATTACACTGTGTTTTGCTTTGCAACAGCTTTGTAACAGCGTTTTCCAATCTGTTGATCTCAAATCACTAAGACTACAACTCTCAGAATTCTCAGGAAACCTGGCTAATTCTAAGACCCAGTCTAAACTTCCGAAGGACAGCAGTTTAGCAATGGCTGAACTTGAGTAATCCTACTAAAGAAACCTAATGAAGGTTGAAAGCTAAGTAAATATGAGTTTGTGGAGTCCAAAAAATATGAGTTTCCCAAATTGGCCTGAACGGCTAACCCACTGCTTTCTGTGCTTACAAAGTAATGTCTTTGAGCTGACAGATTTTCCTAGGAACCCTTGACCTGTCAAGTTTTGACCTAACTCGATCCAAAGGAGCAATATTTTTGAGAAGAAAATGTGTCGGCTTGAATTATGACTTTGAATTCTTTGCCCGTTAGAGATCCAGGGAACTGGCAGAATGATATCTCTGCCAAGAATGTCTTATAGCCATTTGCTGGGCTCAAATTCCAGCTGCCACAATCAGGATCAACAATAGCATAGTGGTGGGTTCCTACTGGTGCGGTACACTCTATAGCACCGGTAGCGGCCCGCTGGTGACGTCACAGTACCGGTGCGGTTGGTTGCCGGTGCCTGGGCACCGCCATTTTTTTTAAAAAAAATTTTTTAATTTTCTTCTGCGCATGCCCAGAAGCCGAGCTTCTGGCACTGCGCATGCGCTGCCTTCCTACCCCACAGTGAGTCCAAGCAGGGGAGGATGGCTGAGGGAGCACGTGAGACGCTGAAAGAACAGGCGGCAGGAGCTATCTCCATTCCCCTCCCTTCAGCAGTCCGAGAAGCCATGAATGCGCGGTGATGATCCTAGGCATTTTCGCACGTTTGAGGCTTCTCAAGCTGCTGAGGGGAGGGGGAATGGGTGGCAGGACCTATCTCAGTTCCCCTCCCTTCAGCAGTCCGAGAAGCCACGCCCACCCGGTCACATGGCTGGCAAGCCACACCCACAAAATAAGCCATGCCCAAAGAGTGGTAGTAAAAAAATTAGGAACCCGCCCCTGGCATAGTATACTATTATAGTCCAAGGTTCCTTACCACCTTTTATAGTATTGATAGTCATGTGTTTGATCACTAAGGCAAAAGGGGGGGGGTTAAGAAATCATTTCCCTACTTTACCCTTTCACTTTCCTTTTCCTTTTTGATGATATTTTCAACTTTTGTAGCCATTAGTGTTTCAGTACCGTTTCTGCTGCTTCCTTCCAACCAACTGACCTCTTTTCCACAAGGGCTACAACCTATCAGGTATAACAGAAGAAACCCTATCCCCTCCCCAATCACAAGTTCACCTGGAACCTTTTTGTTCCCTTTATTCTGACAGTCAGGCCATGTAAACAGCCAGTTTTCTAAACACCATTGAGATTTCATAATAGAATAGAATTCTTTATTGGCCAAGTGTGATTGGACACACAAGGAATTTGTCTTTGGTGCATATGGTCTCAGTGTACATAAAAGAAAAGATACATTTGTCAAGAATCATGAGGTACAACACTTAATGATTGTCATAGGGTACAAATAAGCAATCAGGAAACAATCAATATTAATATAAATCGTAAGGATACAAGCAATAGCACTTAGACTTATATACCGCTTCATAGTGCTTTACAGCCCTCTCTAAGCGGTTTACAGAGTTCAGCATATTGCCCCCAACAATCTGGGTCCTCATTTTACCGACCTCAGAAGATGGAAGGCTGAGTCAACCTTGAGCCGGTGAGATTTGAACAGCTGAACTGCTGAACTGCAGTGCTGCACTTTAACCACTGCGCCACCTCGGCTTCAACAACAAGTTACAGTCATACAGTTATAAGTGGGAGGAGATGGGTGATAGGAACAATGAGAAGACTAATAGTAATGCAGCCTTAGTGAATAGTTTGACAGTGTTGAGGGAATTCTTTGTTAGCAGAGTGATGGCGTTCGGGAGAAAACTGTTCTTGTGTCTAGTTGTCTTGGTGTGCAGTGCTCTATAGCGTCATTTTGAGGGTAGGAGTTGAAACAATTTATGTCCAGGATGCGAGGGGTCAGTAAATATTTTCACGGCCCTCTTTTTGACTCGTGCAGTGTACAGGTCCTCAATGGAAGGCAGGTTGGCAGTAATCATTTTTTCTGCAGTTCTGATTATCCTCTGAAGTCTGTGTCTGTCTTGTTGGGTTGCAGAACCGAACCAGACAGTTATAGAGGTGCAGATGACAGACTCAATAAGTTTTTTCTTCTGAGTCACACAACATAAAATACAGTAAAAGACCCTGTGCTGTGTTTAAGGTTGTTATGGAAACTAAAACTGAATATTTAATTAAATAGTAAATGTGGGCGTGAGAAAGACTAACATTAAACAAAGAAAGGAAAATAAAGGAAGAACAATGTGATACTCTTTGTTCCTTGGGTAGTTTTTGTCTGACATTTATTTCTCTTGGTATTCTAAACCAAGACGTATTTTCAGCCTTAGCTCAATTACCAGTTATTCTTAAAAGAATAAAAAAATCAATTAAATGGCCAGCAACTGAAGAGACGATCAGTTGCCAGAATCCAGAACCATGAATGGATGCACCAATTAAGAAACAAGGCTTATTTACCTTTTAAGCTATAGTTTGTTTAACTATGTTATTAATAAACTGGCTTTCCACAAGAGGGTGGCAGGAGAAATGGAGGTAGTTTAAAGAAGTGGTTTCCTCTGGGCGGTCTTTGGCTATAAGAGAAAACAGAGAAGAACAGAAAGAGCTGTCCTTGAAGGATGATAGAGGAAGATTTCCTCTACCCAATGACACATTGATCCTGTAATTCTGAACACACTGAAATAACAGAACATATACTTACTTCTCCATTGCCTGTACTACAGAGGCATCCTTATTAGCCTCACTTCACTATTATTCCATAAATATCCAGGGCGCACAGGACAACTTTATATCTCTCTGCTGCTTTCAGATACCAGCCCTGCTACACCATACAGTGTTGCCAAGTTCTGCACAGCAGCAATTAAAATGCATCACAAATGATCCGTGTCAGAAACCAGTTTTAAGGAGCACTTCGTTTGTCGTTCTACAGTGCTCTGTATTGTCATCAATCTAAGTTGCCATATTCTCCTATACAATGGTGGGTTCCTACCAGTGCGGTGCCCGGCGATGACGACATTTTTTGGCGCTTCTCCGCGTCATGAGCTGTCAGGAAAAAGCCCTCCCATCCACCCTTGTGTGAATACTGACCTTTATTCTTCCTCCGAAGCACAGCTGAGACGCTCCTCAGCTGTGTTTGGGCTTGTAATGTCGCCCTGAGCATACACGGAAGTGAAATCGCACGGTGGGATGCGATTTCACTTCCTCACATGCTCGCGATGCGCACCGATAGCGAATGTAACCAGAACCCTCCCCTGCTCCTATACCTATTTACTGCTTCTACACCTTTTGAGATTTAAAAAAATATTTTGCACACACACACATGCTTCTCTCTCTCTCTCTCTCTCTCTCTCTCTCTCTCTCTCTCTCTCTCTCTCTCTGTGTGTGTGTGTGTGTGTGTGTGTGTGTTTGCGTGTGTGTGTGTGTGTGTGTGTGTGTGTGTGTGTGTGTGTGTGTGATGCTTTTTAATTCTTTGTTTACCATCTCCCTATTATGCTGGTCTTTGACTGTAATACTTATTTGATTTGAAAATTTGTACAGTGTTGCAACTGTTGGTATGTTCAGTGTGCCAGGCATTTATTCCATAGTTCAAGGGCACAACCAGATGCCACATTCAAGTGCAATCCGCCAGTCTTAGAGGCAGAAAAAAAAACTATCATATGATTTACTGTCGTGGTTGTCAAGCATTATTCTGCCTCACTAACAAGGCCTATGAATGGTGCAGTCCTTATAGGAATATGAATGGTACATCTCCCTCCCTTCATTTTATTTCCCACTGAGTATCACCCGAAGCAAGAAAAACAACATACAGTTCCTCCACTTAATAGGTAGTGAAGTGCAGTTGGGTATGTTGTGGGTTGTGGGCAGGGGTGGGTTTCCCATTTTGCTGCTACCAGTTCGCCCCGTGCGCGCATGCTCGCTTCATGTGCGCATGCCTGGCTCTCACATACGCGCCTTCTGTGCATGTGCCCGGCCTCAAAAAATGTCCCTACATAGGATGTCATAGAATCGGGGCAGGTGGCCTGGCCCACCCATGATTTCCACTACCGGTTCAGGCGAACCGGTCCGAACCAGCTGAATAACACCTCCCGTTGTGGGTGCTCCAACACTGGAGGTTTTTAAGAAGAGATTGGACAACCACTTGTCCGAAATGGTATCGGGTCTCCTGCTTGAGCAGGGGGTTGGACTAGAAGACCTCCAAGGTCCATTTCTACTCTGTTATTCTGTTACATGTTATGAGCTTTCAGTGACAGATTTAGCCATCTATCAAGTTGCCTGGGTAACAGGTTACAAGCCAGAAGTACTCCATACTTGGACCTTATCAATTGGCCTATTCTTGGCTATGGTTCTAGCATGAGCCACGGTGGTGCAACGGTTAGAGTGCAGTACGGCAGGCTACTTCTGCTGCCTGCTGGCTGCTGACTGCAATTTGGCAGTTCAAATCTCACCGGCTCAAGGTTGACTCAGCCTTCCATCCTTCCGAGGTGGGTAAAATGAGGACCCCGATTGTTGGGGGCAATATGCTGACTCTGTAAACTGCTTAGAGAGGCTTGTAAAGCACTATAAAGCGGTATATAAGTTTAAGTGCTATTGCTATTCATAACATCAAGAGAGCATTCAAAGCATCAACATCACTGTATCAAATGCCAGTGATGCGTTTGTTTTTTTAATGCCAGTCTAGTGCTCTTTCAAAAACACACTAAACCCATGTATATAAGGAGACTGTGAAAGACCTGACAAGCACTTCAGGAAACAATGGCCAGGCATAACATGGACAGATGCTTCTGTGGAAGCCTGGTGTTAACTTTCTCCTGCTATCTAAGCCAAAATGTGAAAACAGTGCCCGGCAAATAAACAGGGAAGACAGTCTTAAAATGCCCAATAATAACTGGGCAGATTCCAGCCCTTGATTGCATCAGAAACCACATCATTGATGTACACATTCTATAGCAAATGCCCATGACAAAAACTGGGTCCACAGAAAGGGGCGAAAGCACTACTTTTAAACTGGAGACGCTAAAGACAATCTGATGCTTTTGCAGCCAGATGGGAGTGAGTAGAAAGGCAATGCTATAAAGTCATATCATATAATAAAAAAACAACAAACGGGACTTAATCGATCTGCTTTTATTGGACCAAAGTGAGACCTTTGTTTTTAAAGGATCCAATCCAATCTTATCTTTCAGTAGTTAGAACAATACCAGTAGGACTGAATGAGGAAGAGCAGGGCCCACTCTGCCATTCGGTAAAATAAAGCAGCTGGTTTGGGTAATGGACTGGATTGGCAATGAATTGAAATTAACCACACCTTCCCCACATACATCATCCACGGCCTTTCTGTTCTGCCACTCAAAACCATCCCTTCATTGTACCTAAAAGTGTGCTTCTCCCAGACCAAGTTTTGGTTCTATTAGTCTTGGTGCAGGCATTGCTCTATGGCAGACTTCTCAAATAGTGGGCGCGCCCCCCTGGGGGGGTGCAGAATTATGCCGGGGTGTGTGTGTGACCCCGGGGAACATGCGTGGTCCCTCTAGATCGATTCCGCTGGACGGGGAGTGTTTTCCCAGTTGCATGCTGCTCCAAGCCCAGAAGAGAAGGCGGCCAGGCGGGGCGGGGCGCCTGCGTGGGTCCTTGTTGTCCTCGGCGGGCACTGCAGTAGCCATGAACGGTGTGGCGAACCTGCTGCTGGACAAGGAGGAGCACCCTCTGCAGCTGGGTGAAAGCTTTGAATGGCATCCTAAAGCCTCCTTCCACACCATTCGCTGTGAGTGCCCGGCAGAGGTGGCGCTTATGGGCCAGGCCGGTGACCCCAAAACATCGGCTTGATTAAGCTGGTGTGTCAAAAGAGGGCCCTAACCACGCTAGCCTATGCCTGCCTAACCAAAAACAGGCTCCACTGAGTTCAGTGTGACTTACTCCCAGGTAAGTGGGTAGAGCAGTCTTCCCCAGCCAATAGTTTGCTTGCAGCTTATAATAAGTAAAATAATAAATATTAACACTAAAAGTCCATACCGTTGCAGCATTCCCATGGTCATGTGATCAAAATTCGGATGCTTGGCAACTGGCATGTATTTATGAGGGTTGCGGTGTCCCCTGGGGTCATATGACCACCTTTTGTGAACTTCTGACAAGCAAAGTCAATGGGGAAGCCACATTCACTTAACAACCGTGTTGCTAACTTAACAACTGCAGTGATTCACTTAACAACTGTGGCTAGAAAGGTCATAAAATGGGGCAAAGTTCACTTAACGGGGAAGGCAGACTTGCTTAGCTACAGAAAACTTGGGATCAACTGTGGTCATAAGTTGAGGACTACATGTACATCGGTCTGAGGATTACCTCAGAACTATGATATTAAGGAAGCTGGCTAATGGCTGGCCAAAATGTGAGCAGTTCTGTTGGTCCCATATGGCAGACCAGACTAAGAAGCCGAAGCCATAAAGATCAAAACCAGAGGTGTCAAACTCGTGTCGTCACGGCATCATCACATGACGTATCGTGACTTTTTTCCCCTTCGCTTAAACCGGGCATGGGCATCATCAGTGTGTGACGCATCCAGCCCGCAGGCCTAGAGTTTGACAGCCCTGATCTAAACTTTCTTTCATTAGATCAATTATAGTAACAGAAACTTTTGCAAATCTGAATGTGTTTTCCTCCTCCCTCTCTTTATCTGAAATAGGGTGGTGGGGAAGTCTGTTGGAAGCATTTTCTCAAGTTTGTATCTTGGAATGGACTTACGCTACACTTGTCTAATAGTTTTCTTGGTAATAGATCTTCTTGCTGGTAATAGATCTTCAAGGCCATTCCCTATGCTTTTTACAAGTTCAGAGTGGGAGGGAATGACGGGAATTGCAGATCCTCTTCCTGCTTCAATCACAGACCATTTCCTAGTACGGGGTCCCCAGCTATGCTGGCTGGAGAATTAAGGGAGTTGAAGTCCACAAGTTTTAAAAGTTGCCAAGTTTGAAGATTTCTGTTACAGAGCTTCTAATAAAAAAGAAACACTTTTGCAATATCATTTCTCTTTCCCTCCCTCTCTTTCTCTCTCCCCTCTTTCTCTTCCCCCTTTTTCTCTTTCCCCTCTTCTCTCTTTTCCTCTCTCCCATCTCTCTTTCTCTTCCCCTTCTCTTTCTCCTCCTCTCTTTCCTTCCCTCTCTTTCTCTTTCTTCCCCCTCTCTCATTCTGTCCCTCCCTCCCTCTCTTTCTCTCCCTCTCCCTCTTCCCCACTCTTTCTTTCTTCCCCCTTCCTCCCTCTCTTTCCCTTCCTCCCCTCTCTCTCTTTCCCCCTTTCTTTCTCACTCCCAGATGATTTGAAATGAATAATCAGCTCTTCCTTGTTACAGTTCAAGTGGCCACTTTTATTGAACCACTTCAAGAAATGAACATTCCTCCTCCTCCCCCTCCTCTTCCTCCTCTTCCTCCTCGCAAGCCTGCATCCCCCCCCCAAGATCTATCCTAAAAGACTAGAGACAGACAGACAAGATTTGAAGGGGCAAAATGTTGCATAATGGGAGAGAAGAGAAAACGGTATCTACACAATGATAAGAGTTCCCCCTTAAAATTAAACCTATTGTGCACAGAACTACATGTTGACTTGTTCGTTCTCTATAACAATGAATTTACCAGAATCAAAACAGGGTTAGAAAAGCAGGGTGCCATAAACTTTCAGTTTCATTGATTAAAATGTGTCTTTCTTCAACACATCAAGCATTGCATCCAGCAAACGGCAAGTGTATTCCAAAGGTGTTTTCTTGAAATGTTGCTGATGCAGACAACAATGAGGTTCTGGAGACCACTCATATCTAGGTGGTCAAGCAGCTCATCAACACCTCATTAGATAAACTAAATGGGCCTTAACAATTTAGATAAAGATACTCTTCCCCTGGATGGCTTGCTGGGATATGTTTCTAGGCAGCAGGTGCCACATAAAGGACTTAGAACTTATTATCTGACCTATCAGCCCAAGAACAGTCTAACAATAATTGGCTTGAGGAATTTGGTTCTTTATAGATCAATTATTTCTAGTCCCAGCCATCTTGGGAAGTGTGCTAACTCCATTCACCTTGAATTTTAACCATTGGTGAGTTAAATCATTGTAGATCCCATCGGGCTACCTTCAAATATGAAACAATTGCCTAAGGGGTTTTGTTTCAAATTAATTAAGCAGATATCAGCCCTTTTGTTGGTAATGTATAGTTTGTATCAGTGGTGGGTTCCTGCCGGAGCTGTCCAATACGTAGCTCCGGTAGGGAGCGGTCGAATGCGCGTGCATCTCCACATTTTGGGTGTGCGTGCGCTCGCTACATGCTCACGCGCCCTCATGTGATTTTGCTTCCGCGCATGCGCGGAAGCAAAATCTCACCAAAATCTTATGAGGGGACGGGCGCACGCGTGTGAGATTTCAGCATGATTTTGCTTCTGCGCATGCGCAGAAGCAAAATCTCAACGAAATCTTGCAAGTGGACGCGCGAGAGAGAGAGATTTTGGTGAGATTTTGCTTCCGCACATGTGTGGAAGCAAAATTGCGCCAAAATCTCACGCACACATCCCCTCGTTAGATTTTGGTGAGATTTTGCTTCCGCGCATGCGCAGAAGCAAAATCGCGCCAAAATCTCTCTCACACACACACGTTCCCTCATAAGATTTTGGTGAGATTTTGCTTGGTAGCCATGGCTTGGCGGGCTTGGCAGGGGAAGGAAACTGCAAAATCCCCATTCCCTCCTGATCAGCTGAGACTCAGGAGGCAGAGAATAGATGGGGGCAGGGTAAGGTGACCAGACGTCCCGCTTTTGGCGGGACAAACACGCTTTTCAAGCGTGTGTCCTGCATCCCGCATTGTTTCCAAAAAGTCACGCTTTTTTGGAAAGAATGCCGAAACAGCGAGACGTCTGGTCACCTTATGTGTAACCCACCCGCAGACGACCTGGCCATTGGGACTTGCTACGGGGTCTGGGGTCAGAAGTCTCCGCTCTCTCTTCCCCTTTATAGACCAGGCACGTCTGAGCTCCGGACTATATTCAGGCAGTCCCAAGATGTTTTGTTTTTGGCTGCAGGAGCTCCGGTAGGGAGGAGCCTTCCTCCGAGGTTGTTTACACGGGAGAAGGGAAGCCCGGGTTGGAAAAAGATGCGGGGCGCCTTCCTCCTCCTCCTCCTCCTCTCCTCCTCCTCCTCCTCCTCGCCGGCTTCTCCCGAAAGCTAAGGAGGCTTACCCTCTGTGGTCGCCCCTGGTAACCTGCCAGGGGCGCCGCCGCCGCCACCGCCACTTGGGGGAATTGTCACTCACTCTTTCTCCTCCGCCGCCTTTCCCTCCGTCTGGCGTCTTCCGCTACCAATCAGAGGTCACGACGGGCCGAAGAGGTAGAATCAGGGCGGACCAATGAGAAAGCCATTGGGGAAGAGGAAGTGAGAAGGCGAGGATTGTCTTGTAAGGAAAATCCACGATGATGGGCGGAAATGACATATCTCACCTGGTGACAGAGTTGACGAGCTTGTGGAGTCTTCTTTGCTCCACTGGGCTGTGCGGAGGTATCAGGGGTGGCTTAGGCTGCCGCCTTCCCCCCCCCCCGCCCGAACAGTTGTGGCGCAGGGTAGCAGCATTGGGTAGCTGAGCAAGAAGGGGGTTGTGAGGGTGACAACAGCCAGTTGGTGGTCTAAGGCTGCTGGGGGGAGGGGAAGGGAAGCTGCTCCTCCTCTCCTTCCCCGCCCCATCCCTAGCCCCGCCCTCGGAGGCGCCGCTGCTGTTGGGATGCGGGTGGAGGGGTGAGGGACGAGGAGCCGTCGCCGCTGCCGTCGTCTCAGAAAAAGGGGGTTGAGGCGCCGCTGCGGACTCAGAGCGGCGATTTGAGCTCACGAGCGGCCCCTCCGGCGGCGCAAACAGCCCCCCCGCCTCCCCACCCACCCACCTGGACGCCGACATTTATGGTCTTTTGCCCTCTGCACATGCGCAGCATTCTGCGCATGCGCAGAGGGCAAAACTCAAATGGCGGCGTCCATGTAGGCCTTGACACCGTCAATGGTGTCCCGCTTTAAAAAAAAATCTGGTCACCTTAGGGCGGGGCCACTCAGAGGTGGTATTTTCCGGTTCTCCGAACTACTCAAAATTTCCGTTACTGGTTCTCCAGAACTGGTCAGAACCTGCTGAAACTCACCTCTGTCTGATACCATAACCACTATACTAAACTGGCTCTCAAAGGCCTACATGTAAGCTACTACAAATGAGCCTTAAATAGTACGTTCCAGCTTTCAAAAGCATTTCCTAATCTAGCTTTTAGTGTACAAATACATTTGGAGTTCCATTCATTAATAATGACTACAAACAACAGTGTATAATGACAGAGGTTTTTCTTCAACCCCACATGGAGAAATGCATAAAAGGAGGCATAATTTGCTATTGGGGGTGGGGGGGACATAGTGGATAGGAGGAAAAAGTAATGATAGCATGCCGTAGCACGTAGCCAGATATAGAATTACTTATCTAGAGGTTGCTCAGAGAAACACTTTTATGATCTTTGAGTATTTGCTTGTTTTTCTTTCCTCCTCAAATGTAGCCTTTGGTATTGAAAAATAACTTGAATTTCTCTTGGGCCAGAAGAGGAAGGCTGCATGAATATAAATAGAGGCGAAAAAGCATGACTAAGAACAAGAACAGGTCTTTTGATGTGAATTATCCATGTCATAAATATAAAGTACAGACATAGCTGATTAAATGGTATTGACAATCTATAAATAACACTGTTTATTACAGAGGATGAGATGGTTAGAAAAACAAGTTCTTGGACTGTAATATTTTGGAACATAGGAATGGAAGAGGTAGCTTTTATTTCATGCTTTAGAAGAAAATGTTTAGCACATGGTTGTTTGTTGCATTCAGAGGTCTTATAGCACTAGTAAATATTTAATATAACATGAACATCTTTCAGGATATCAGATGCATATGAGTTTCTGAAATAATAATGCAAGGAAGGAGGACCTAAGTTAGAGCAGATTTGGGATTGTGATCGTTAAATAAAAGATAAATGAAACAACAGCCAACGAACACATAGACCAGAGGTCTTCAAACTTGGCAACTTTAAGACTTGTGGACCTCTGTCATAAGCCAAGAACTTCTGTGCATGCAAAATCCGCTCATAGTGTTTTTGAGATGAGCAGATATTTTTATTGACCTTTCCAAACTGGAAACATTGGGCATTATATTCTCGAAAGCACCAGGGTGGAGAATTCTGGGAATTGAAATCCACAAGTCTTAAAGTTGCCAAGTTTGGGGACCCCTGACATAGACATTTATCTTGCCAATGGCCATTCTCAAAACTTTAGGTGAGTATATCTCAGACATTACTCCATTGGCGAGCAAGTAACACATAACATAGAACACAGAATAACAAGTATTCTAGTCCAGTGGTCCCCAACCTTTGCGACTTGGTAGCACTGCTGGCTGAGTGAGAGGCGAACTGGGCCCCGTGAATGGCGGGCTGGCACAAATGTGCCCACACACAGCCCTTGCGCGAGTGGCAGGCCAACACACATGCTGCAAGTGCCCACCGATCCACTGCTCTTGATCCACTCACGTGGCCCAATTCTGATTAGGCCACGGCCTGGCAGTGGGCTGCGGTCCGGGGGGTTGGGGACCTCTGCACCTGTTTGAGCAGGAGACCCTATACCATTCCGGACAAATGATTGTCCAACCTCTTCTTGAAAATTTTCAATGAAGAAGCACCCACTCATATTCATCCCTTATCTTCCTTCAGCATACCAATGAACATCTAAATTGCGTAAAACTTTCTTTTACATTGGACTCCTTCTTGTTAATCTGTTCTCCCCACCTTACCCTCATGAGAAGGGCTGTACTGATATTGGTTTGGTTTTTTAAAAAAAAATCAATAATAATGAATATGAATGATCATCTTGCGGTGAACGACAAGAGTGAATTAAGATGATCCAAATGTTTTCCTTATTGGTTTTTTTTAATAGCATCTTTCTAAGGAGGGATGCGTGCTATTTTTAAATTGTCCTGCTGTACATGGAAGGCACCATATAGAGGAGGGCATGGACCAGTGTCATCCTATGAGAGCAGCAGGGGTGGGTTCCTCCCAGTTCGGACCAGATCGGCTGAACCGTTAGCGACCCTCTGGTGACATAATTTTGGCGTCACGGATCCGGTTCTGTCTGTGCCGGTCCGTGCTTGCCGCCATCTTTTTTTCTGAATTTTCAGCCGATTTTCCGGTGTTTGGATGGCTTCACAGCGTTCTGTGCTTTGAAAAAAGCCCTCCCGCCCACCCCCGGGTTAATACTGACCTTTATTTCTTTGCCCAAAGCACAGCTGATGAGCTCCTCAGCTGTGTTTCAGGCTGAATCCACCTTCTGAGCATGCATGGAAGTGAAATCGCATGAGGTGACGTGCACGCGAGCAGAGCATGCGCGCATGCACGAAATGTCGCGACGCAAACCGGTGGCGAAGGTAAGTGAAACCCACCCCTGGAAAGCAGGTAGGATACACCCTTGGCAGTGCTAAAAATAATTAGTTCCTTACTGCAAGAGCAACCAAAGGGTTCTATTTACCCAGAACAGGCTTCCCCAAATAAGACAGCAATCACACTGGGTGAGAGGCGGTTTAGTGTGGTGGTTAAGGAATCACACTAAAAACCCGCAGACCATGAGTCTTACTTTAGGCACAAGGACAGCTGCCTGACCTTAGGTAGACACTTTTTCTCAGCTCTGGGAAGGAGCAAATTGTTTTTGGAAAGAAAGAAAAAAACTTGCCAAGAAAACTGCAGGGACTTGTCCAGGCAGTCAGCAGGAAGGCACACACTGACTTGAAGGTACACACTGTATACAAAGTAGGGTGGGAACATGGTGCAGAACTCAGGTGTGTGTGTGTGTGTGTGTGTGTGTGTGTGTGTGTGTGTGTGTGTGTGTGTGTGTGTGTGTGTTTTCCCTTCAGAAGCAGTTTGCCATCAGGTGAGTGAATCAAAGAAAAGAAGAGAGTTTACGATCTGAGGAAGAATGAAAAGAAAGTCGCAGATAATGTAATGGTGACCGTGGTCTTCCCCCACCTTTGCCTCTCCTGACCTTGAGCCGTGCCTTGATACCCACTGAGGCTTCAACGGGTTAAAACAGGCGGACCATGTCCAAGAACCGACAGGCAAAGCAAATATATAAATATATGTCCCTAGAAAAACTGGCGCACCCAGTTTAGGCTGAGCTACCCATTCTGGAAGTGCTTCTAATGCCAAGTTACCCAGGTGCCCGCCTTTCCCTCTCTTCTCCCCGGCCAAGAGATCCCATTGATAGCGAGGAGAAAGTTTTCAAAACTTCCCAGTTCGCTTTCTTCTGTTACCTTCTCTCCTGCCGGGGGAATCACAAGACTATCTCGTAGTGTGGTAGTGGGAGGGTGGGAGGGAGGGTGTGTAAAAAGGAAGTAAAGAAGATAAACTTTCTCTCTCTCTCTATTTTTTATTATTATTCTTTCCTCCCTGCTCCAGCGATTGTGAGCTTAAGGAGAATTTCCTGACAGTTAGAACAATTAATCAGTGGAATAACTTACCTCCAGAAGTTGTAAATGTTCCAACACTGGAAGTGTTTAAGAAGAGATCGGATAAACCATTTGTCTGAAATGGTATAGGGCAGTGATGCCAACCTTTGTTTCCTCGGGTGTGCGCGCATACCCACATCCATAATTCAATGTCCCCCCCATGCGCCCCACCCCCTGCGCATGCGCACAAGACCACCACCCCGCTCCCCCATTTTCCAACTTCCGGTGGGCCCAGTAGACCTGTTTTTTGCCCTCTCCAGGCTCCAGAGGCTTTCTTGGAGCTTCGGGAGGGCGAAAAAGGCCTCCCCCACCCCCTGGAGGCTCTCCGGAGGCCGGAAACAGCCCCTTTCCTGACTTCCAGTGGGCCCGGTAGGCCCATTTTTTGCCTTTCCCAGGCTCTAGAGGCTTCCCTCCCAGAGGCCCTCCGGATGCCAAAAACGCCCTCCCAGAGCCTTCACATGAGCCAAAAATCAGCTGGCCGGGCGCACATGCACGCTGGAGTTGAGCTAGGGCAATGGCTCATGTGCCGGTAGATATGGCTCTGTGTGCCACCTGTGGTTCACCATCACGGGTATAGAGTTTCCTGCCTAAGCAGATGGTTGGACTAGAAGACCTCCAAGGTCCCTTCCAACTCTGCTATTCTATTCTATTCTATTCTATTCTATTCTATTCTATTCTATTCTATTCTATTCTATTCTATTCTATTCTATTCTATTCTATTCTAGCTTGAAGGATGCTACTACACTCGGTGTAAAATCCTTGCTTCTGAGCAAGTAACAGCTAAAGCATTTTGTGATCCCCAAAGAATAGCGCAATGGTTTCCAGACAGTAGCACTCTCTGGTTATATTAAATTCTAACTCCCTTAACCCCCTAAGCAATTTGCGGAAGAATGGGGGAGAGATTTCCCCTAGAATAGAGATGTTGCTTGTATGGGATTTTGCTTCGAGATTTTGGCTCAATCTGTTGCTGTTAGGGCTTATGAATTTAGACAACGTGCAACCTGCTTATAATCAGTATTTGTTGTTGTTAGTCGGGAAGTCATGTCCAACCCATCGTGACCCCATGGACAATGTTCCTCCAGGCCTTCCTTTTCCTCCACTATCCCCCGGAGTCCATTTAAGCTCACACCTACTGCTTCAGTGACTCCATCCAGCCACCTCATTCTCTGTCGTCCCTTTCTTCTTTTGCCCTCAATCATTCCCAGTGATTCCTTCCTTCTCATTAGGTGGACAAAGTACTTGAATTTCATCTTCAGGATCTGGCCTTCTAAAGAGCAGTCGGGGTTGATCTTCTCTAATCAGTATTAGCAAGTATCAATAAGTAGTAAGAGCATTTTTCTTAGGTAAGCAAGGGAAAGTTATCAGGATTTCCTCTGAATTAGCATTGCAATTTGGAGATTTTTTAAAACTGAAAACTAGGTGTGTCTCAGGGGTGGGTTCTAACTTACCTCACTGCCAGTTTGCTTCCTCCCACATCGTGTGGCTACGCCACGTGGGAGCACGCACGCATACGCAGTGCCGAAAATTCAAAAAAAAATTTTTTTTAAGCTGAAAAAAAATGGTGATGCATGCGCAGTGCTGGAAACTCAGCTTCTGCGCATGTGCAGAAGAAAAAAAATGCCAAAAAATGCCAAAAAAAAACCATGGCAGCGTCCACGGACCGGCACCGACAGAACCGGTTCCGTAATGTCACCAGCGATTTGCTACCAGTTCTATAGAATCGGGAGGAACCCACCTCTGGTGTCTCTGCAAGGGAGGTCAAAAATGTCAAGATGGTGGCCATTAGCAGCACAATTGATGCCCTGGTTCTTTTTAATCTGCATTCTGATGAGCTTGCTAAAAGTGAGCTAGTATTTATGGTACTGTAAATAGTTTTTAGCAAGTATGGGCTCTGAACTAAGCATGCTACCAAATGCATAGACAGTTCCGTCGGTTGGTTTTAAGACATTCAGGGTCTGCATATGAATAAATGCCATAGGTTAAGATACTTGCTAATAAGTGGTTTCTGTTATTTGCTTCATTACCAACATTATTGAGTTAAATGAGTTATTTTAAAAAAATCAAAATTTATTTACTAAGGAAACCTCACATCTCCAATAAGAAAAGCTGGTGGCAATTATTTATGCTAAGTATAATGTCTGTTTTATAAGTAGATCTGTTAATCTGTTTTTCAGTCCTGTTATTATATTAACTGGAAGTGAAGAATGTATGCAAGCCACTGAAATGCTGTCCACTCATCCAGCAACTTTCACATAATTTTCAGAAATGTTTGTGCATCACATTGGTTAGCTGTTTTGGCTGCTGTTTATAAAGAAAATTAAGATTCTATGGCTTGTGTTTCACATTACATTGTGCAACTTTTCTGCCTGTCCTGAATAGCAATAGCACTTAGACTTATATACCACTTCATAGTGCTTTAAAGCTCTCTCTAAGCGGTTTACAGAGTTCAGCATATTGCCCCCAACAATCTGGGTCCTCATTTTACCCACCTCAGAAGGATGGAAGGCTGAGTCAACCCTGAGCCTGGTGAGATTTGAACAGCTGAACTGCTGAACTAGCAGTCACTGATGTAGGTTGCAGTGCTGCTTTTAACCATTGCGCCACCTCGGCTCCTAATGTTAGTCCTAGAAAGTAAAATTAAGCAGTAATGGCAGATGAATGAATTTCTATCAAGCATTATTTGCCTGAAACAGACATCTCATTAGAACAGTTAAATGAACTCTATAATCTCTTAATGACAAATGGCCTGACTATTCCAAGTCAAAGTTGGAAGATATTTTGTTATTTTATACATTTTCCCCTTGTAGCATTGCTCTGGAGACTGCAGTTTCAGGAATCCTTATTCATAACAATTACACTGTGGTTAAGGAGGGGCTAGAATAAATTTGTACATGAAATATTATCTGAAGATCATCAACCTGAATCTACCTAGAGCAGTTTGCAGGCAACTAATGACATATTAATTGTGCAGCTGATCATCCTAAGCATAATTACAAGGAAGTATAAAGACTACACATTCAATTACCCTCGTTGCCAGCTTAAGGCATGGATTTTCCATTTCAAGACCCTTTCTCTTCTAAAATTTAGCTCTCTCAGTTTCAGGATTTCTTCGGGACTCTCTTATTACTAATTAAGAGCCAGTTTGGTGTGGTGGTTAGGGTGCTGACCTAGAAACCAGCAGACTGTGAGTTCTAGTCTCACACTGTAGAATAGAATTCTTTATTGGCCAAGTGTGATTGGACACACAAGGAATTTGTCTTTGGTGCATATGCTCTCACAAGGAGAATAAAATACATTCATCAAGAATAAAAAGATACAACACTTAGTGATAGTCAAGGTTACTAATAAGCCATCAAATTGTACTAGGAAACAAATAAAAACAATATAAATTGAAAGATACAAGCAACATGGCTATAGTAATAAGCGGGAAGAGATAGATACTAGTAAGGAATAGAAGAATAATAGTAATACAGTCTTAGTAAATTATTTGTTGTGGGAATTAGTTGTTAAGCAGACTGATGGCATTCGGGGAAAAACTGTCCTTGTGTCTAGTTGTTCTGGTGTGCAGTGCCCTATAGCGTCGTTTTGAGGGTAGAAGTTGAAACAATTTATGACCAGGATGTGATGGGTCTGTAGATATTTTCACGGCCCTCTTTTTGACTCGTGCAGTATACAGGTCCTCAATGGAAGGCAGATTGGTAGCAATTGTTTTTTCTGAAGTTCTAATTATCTGTTGAAAAAACAATTGCCACCAATTCATGCGCTGGACACGTCCACACCCAGTTTAGCGAAGGGGGAAAAAGTCATGATACGTCACGTGACGACGTGATGAAGTGAGTTTGACACCCCTGCATTAGACTTAATTGTTGTAGCTTTAATGGGTTAAATATACACACCTCTGAAAATGACTTTCAGGTAATAGGAATAACAGCCCATTACCTGAAAGTCATTTTCAGAAGCCCTGAAACAGGTATCTTCCTGCTTTAAAGTGTGCATACCAGGGCTGCACACACACACACACACCAACTTTGCAGTAGTAAGCACTGTCTGCACCAACTTTGTTGCATCTCCAGCAGAAGAAGAATGCATTCAGCATATTTTCATCAGCTAGGCTTTAAAAGTTCTTGCTATTCTTCCAAATATATTTGTTACTTTGAAATTTCTTAGCTCCTTGAGATGCTATTCTTCTTCTATTTTATCATTTTAGTTCCTTGAGATGCTGCTGCTATTATCGTTCCATTATTTTAACATTTTAATATATATATATATATATATATATATATATATATATATATATATATATATATATATATATATATATATATATATATATATATATATATATCGGAAAATCTCATGTAAACAAATCAAAAGGGGGGAAAGGGGGGGCAAAAAGTGCAAGAAAAGAAAAAGAAAACCAAAGAGGCATACAGATGTTTTCCAAGCTTCTTTTTAACATATAATTGCATTCTTATTGCCTCCTCCCTTTTAAGTACCCCTTCATTGAATCCTCATCTTGCTTAGTCTTCAAATCTATAAATCAATTCATTTTTTTTTCTTCCTTCAACAAAAAGCCTGAATAAGGCTTTCAAAGACAGTTATTCTTGTTTGTTCTCTGACCAAATAATGCAAGTCAGTTTTGACATTTCTGAAATTTCTGGCATTTTCGACAATCCATTCTTCCGCTGTGGGAATTTCATTATTCTTCTTCCATCTATTATTTTTACCAATTTAGGGTAATGCATTTGAGGCCCTGTGTTTGATCTTTACTTTGTCTGATTAGTTTAGTGTATTGCAGGCCACCTGGCAAGTTTGGCCTTTAAAAGTGTCATAAAATTAAAACAAACCCAGTTTTTTCTTTGTTCAGAGATGACGCATTTCACCAGTCTCCTCATATTCTTATAAGAAAGGTATATATTGCAGATGATGGAATATATTATAAAATCATTAAGAACTGTTGATAAATAAATGTTCTAAGCTAATCAAGCTGACTTGAATTGATAGATGTTGCAATTCTAAAAACTTTTCCTGCCAAATAACGTGCATTGACAATTTAAATGAGGGCATTCCCCTAAAACACACCACTGGTACTATCTCAACACTTAAGATAATCTTATCTGTCCATTCTCAGAAGTTCTTTCCATAATCCTAAGGGACTTCAAATACTAAGCACAGGTAGTCCTCAACTTACAACCGTTTGTTTAGTGACCGTTCGACGTTACAAAGGCACTGGAAAAAGTGACTTAGGACCATTTTTCACACTTATGACCATTGTAGCATCCCCAGGGTCATGTGGTCAAAACTGAGCTGCATGGCAACTAGTTCATATCTATGACGGTTGCAGTGTCCCGGGGTCATGTGATCCCCTTTTACGATCTTCTGAAAAAGTCAACAGGGAAGCCAGATTCACTTAACCATATTACTAACTTAACAACTGCAGTGATTCACTTAACAACTGTGGTAAGAAAAGTCGTAAAATGGGGCAAAAATTCACTTAACAACTGTCTCACTTAGCGATAGAAATGTTGGTCTCAATTGCGGTTGTAAGTCGAGGACTGGCTGTACTAACTGTCAGGCTTTGGGGCTGCCTCTTCTTCCGTCAGATGTACAGATAGTCCTCGACTTTACAACGGTTCGTTTAGCGACTGTTCAAAGTCACAAGGGCACTGAACAAAGTGACTTCATGGCCCTTTTTCAAACTTACAACCTTTGTAAGCCTCCCTCTGATCGTGTGATCAAAATTCAGACTCTTGGCAACTGGTTCAGACTTATGACCGTTACTGTGTCGCAAGGTCATGGGATCCCCTTTTGTGACCTTCTGACAAGCAAAATCAACTGGGAAGCCAGATTCACTCAACAACTATGTTACTAACTTATCAACTGCAATGATTCACATAACAACGGTGGCCAGAAAGGCAAGAAAGTGGGGCAAAACTCACTCAACAAATGTGAGTTTTGCAGCAATGTTGGGCTCAAATTGTGGTAGTAAGCCAGAGGTCTTCAAACTTGGCAACTTTAAGACTTGTGGACTTCAACTCCACAAGACTTGTGGACTTCAACTCCAATGACTAGAGAATTCTGGGAGTTGAAGTCCACAAGTCTTAAAGTTGCCAAGTTTGAAGACCTCTGGCTTACTACCACATAGCTGGCTGGAGAATTCTGGGAGTTGAAGTCCACAAGTCTTAAAGTTGCCAAGTTTGAAGACCTCTGGCTTACTACCACATAGCTGGCTGGGGAATTCTGGGAGTTGAAGTCCACAAGTCTTTAAAGTTGCCAAGTTTGAAGACCTTACTACCACATAGCTGGCTGGATAATTCTGGGAGTTGAAGTCCACAAGTCTTTAAAGTTGCCAAGTTTCAAGACCTCTGTCGTAAGCCAAGGACTATCTGTGCATGCAAAACCCGCTCATCGTGTTTTTGAGACGAGCAGATATTTTTATTGACCCGGTCGGTCCCAGACTGGAAGCATTGAGCATTATATTCTCGAAAGCACCAGGGGGCTGCCAAGCGTCTTTGGCCATGTCAAGTGCCGAGAACTGGCTTTGGAGGAAAATGTAACGTCAGCCGTCAGCGTCAATGCTTTAAAAGCGCTTTTCCGAGGAGACCCCCCAGCTCTGCGTCTCCATCTGAAATACAGCCTCGGCTGACATCCTGTTGCTGCCGCCGAAAAAGACCGGCAAATGAGTCAGATCTTTCCCTCGGCGACTTTCCGAGGGGGCCGGGCTTAAATGTGGAGCATGGAATTCAGGTGCCCGGCGGAGCCTCGCCAGAGAGAGAGAGAGCCAAGAGTTGCCCGGTTCCTTCAGCCGGCAGTGGGAGGAAAAGCCCAGCTCCGCGCCATGGAAAGCCAAGAGCAGCACCGCCGGACGCCTCAAAGCCCTCGCGGTCCCCACGTAAGGCAGATCTCGGGTGGGAGAGCCTTTTGTCTCGGAAGCTGCGGGCGGGGGGAGAGGGTGGGCTGAACGAGAGCCTGGCGAAGGCAAACCGGGAGAAGGCAGGAAGGCGTCGCCACGGACGGACTCTCGTTGCGCGGGGTCGCTTGCTTGTCTTTAGTGGGGGGGGGGGGAGCCACTGGTCCTTTAACTCCATCTACCCACCCCGATCCTTTTAGCTCCGAATTGCCTGTAGTGCAAAGCAAAAACCACAGAGATCCGTCTCCCTTCTGCCCAACCAGGGAGGGAGCATTGTGGTGCCCGAGGGCGAAGGACTGGTGTCGCTCCTTAGCCGGGTCTGGTTTGGAGAAACGCAAAGCTGGAAGGAGGAAGCTCTTCCACCCATCCTTAGGCGAGGTGGCTCCTCTGACGGGATTTTCCTCCCACCCCACCCCACCCCGAAAAAGAGAATTGCTTTCTGGATCTGGTCA
This sequence comes from Diadophis punctatus similis, assembly GCA_023053685.1. NCBI lineage: Eukaryota > Metazoa > Chordata > Lepidosauria > Squamata > Dipsadidae > Diadophis > Diadophis punctatus. Next base: position 93,582,610 of record JALIGW010000002.1, read on the forward strand.
GCAGCCCTTTCATCTTTGCAAGGGAGGAGGGGCGGGGGGGCGGGCAGGGTTGAACGCTAAGGAAAGCCAAGCCCTGGCCATTGCCTGATAAAAGTTCAAGGGTGCTTATCGCGGGATCCCCGCGACTTCCAGCCAGGCGCTTGTCCCCACGTGCTTTTTACTCCGGTGTCGCTACCGCTCCGCTATCTTTCCTTGGCGACTCCAGCCAAGCCTCTCCTCTGGATCATCTCTCTCATGTCAAAACTAGCGCTGAGCTGGAAAAATTGACAGTGCTTCCTAATTTGAGGAAGGAAGGAAGGAAGGAGGGAGGGAGGGAGGGAGGGAGGAAGGAAGGAAGGAAGGAAGGAAGGAAGGAAGGAAGGAAGGAAGGAAGGAAGGGGGGAGGGGGGAGGGAGGGAGGGAGGGAGGAAGGAAGGAAGGAAGGAAGGAGGAATTTTCTATAGAAATCATTTAATAGCCCCCCTAAAACATTATTAGAGTCTGATTATATTTATTTGTATGTTCAAACTTGGGAAGGAGGATGTTTTGGAGGTGAGCACTTGTTAAAGTATTACATTCATGCTTCTTATATGTGTGTGTATGTATGTATGTATGTATGTATGTATGTATGTATGTATGTATGTATGTATATATATATATATATATATATATATATATATATATATATATATATATATATATATATATATATATATATATATATATATATATATATAGGATTTTTTTTTGCTGATAAATGAAAATAAAGGGAGACTATATATATATATATATATATATATATACTACATATATATGTGTGTGTGTGTGTGTGTGTGTGTGTGCGTGCGTATATATATATATATATATATATATATATATATATATATATATATATATATATATATATATATATATATATATATATATATATATATATATATATATATATATAAAATGTATATACCACTGATCTTGCTATCAAGTGAGTCTGGGCATCTTACAACATGCTTTTACTTCTGCTCAAGAATTGTACCTCTGCTCAAGAATAATGTGTGTTGTACCTACTTTGTCCTGCTGCATTGACTTAGAAGAACCTCTCCTCCCAAAATCTGCACAGTTCTAGAGGCTTTAGTATAATGGAGGGAAAACCCAGCCTATCAGATGTTGCTGAACTACAGCTGCAAAGCACTACTGGTCATGCTGTTGGGGCCTCTGGGAATTGCACTTCAGCAGAACCCAGAGAGCTGCAGTAGGTTTGAAGGAACAGATTTCCCCATTTCTTCCCCTCCTGCTCCCCCTCCCCATGTATTCACCTGAAGAAGCAACTAAGATATACAGCAGCAGCCTGATCATCGAGAGGAACTAACACACTGGGACATCTAGAAAAATAAAAGAATTATTAAAATAATTTTTAATAAATATTGTTTATTTAAAATAAGCAAAATCCCCACTGCTGTGTCAAAAAAGCAGAGAGGGTTTGCATCTTTCAAGCATCATAGGGAATTCAAGGTACTTCCCACAGCATCCCATATGTATGAATTAGGCTTACTTACTTAATGGGCCAAGTCCATTGGAATTTCAAGGACATCATGCTCTACCAGCATTTACACATGTGAACATTTCTTAATCCATTTTCCCATCATTTAATAAAGATGTTTCCAAAAACACAAATTCATCTGAGGATAAAGACTCGTTCTCCAAGCTTGTGGAACTAATTCATCTCCTAGTTCTAATTTTTTTCATTTATGAATATACCATATTCCGTAATTGTTCATTCCATTTGTCTTCTCAGATAAAACTACCTTAGCCTTTGATGCATTAATTTCCAAATCCATAATATTCTGTTGTACCATCTATGTGAACCTCTCAATCATTCAGGTCTTGAACCAATAGCATAGCATCATCTCATGCAAAAGTATGGGTACATTCACATCCTCAATGAACATATCCCTGACATTAATAAAAATGTTCCTTACAGAAATCCATTAAAGAACCAAGGAGAATCCCATTCTTACTCCCTGCTGTGTAGAATCTTTTGCTTATCATTCAATTTGTTCTTTCACATGCTTTATTTCCGTGATATACTATAGGTCTGTAACCATATTAAACAACAAGCAACTTTCAATTGTTGTTGTTGTTAGTCGCGAAGTCGTGTCTGACCCATTGTGACCCCATAGACAACATTCCTCCAGGCCTTTGTGTCCTCTACCATCCCCCGGAGTCCATTTAAGCTCATGCCATTCTTTTGCCCTCAATCGTTCCCTCTTCTCCAGTGACTCCTTCCTTCTCATTAGGTGGCCAAAGTATTTGAGTTTCATCTTCAGGATCTGGCCTTCTAAAGAGCAGTCAGGGTTGATCTCCTCTAGGACTGACCAGTTGGATCGTCTTGCAGTCCAAGGGACTCACAGGAGTCATCTCCAGCACCATAGTTCAAAGGCCTCAATTCTTTGGCGTTCAGCCTTTCTTATGGTGCAATTTTAATCAAAACTCATTCCTGTTTTTTCCCTTGTTAATCTTGTATTGCAACATGCAGGCACATGTGACCAACTTAAAAATCCCGACTTTCATATCCATTCACAATACCCAAGATGACATCAAGTCATTCTTTCAACATACATTTAGCTATTTCATTCATAATTAAACCTATACCTTTATTTTCCTGTGTCATCAATCTATCATTTCCACTAGCCATCCAGAATCCCTTTAGACAGTGAGTGGCATATATATATTTAATAAATAAATGAATAGATCAGACTATCTTCTTCAGTTATTATATCCGTCTCCTTTCTCTTAGTTTTTCCATTTTAATCGATTTTCTTTCTTTTCGGTCATTAATTCACACTCTGCCATTTATTCCTACATACATTCCAAATCGTAACCTTTCATATGTTATGCTGTTAACAGATGAACCTCTAGAAATTGTTTCCACCATCCATCATGGCTTTGGTGAATTTGGATTTTCACATCCAAATTTTTAGCAAGATAATGGAAAAAGTAACCCAAGTTATCAGTCTTATATGTATCTGTTTCTGTATGTAGATTTTCTGCAGCAAAAGAACTGTACGTACCTATGTACAGTGTATATTTTTGTACATTTCAGTCAGTGTACTACAAACGTAATCAAAACTCCCTTTAATCCATGCATGCTTTATGCTCATCTATGTAAGCCAGGATCTCTAACTTAGAGTCTACCATGCAAGCAAGTATAATGTTGCCTGTGTTCACCAATTAAGAGATATCCACAGTGCATTGACAAAGAGTCAGGATAGGCTATTTAGTGTTCCTGATATTAATTAGTGCTGCTTACAGTTCCATATCTGAAGTGCAATCTGGAAACCATTTATTAAATTCCAGGCTCACCTTACTCTGGAGTATCCTTTAATTGGGCTCAGAGGATCATATCAGAAATGTATGATTATTTATACATACATACATACATACATACATACATACATACATACATACATACATACATACATACATACATACATACATACATATATATATATATATATATATATATATATATATATATATATATATATATATATTAATAGGCTAAGTTTTTGGTGTAAACAACATTGTAAAAGATGGTATTCTGTCCTGTCTCTCCTTCTCTTAATCTCTTAATCAGGAAAGGACATCATCAAAGAAAGGAAGAGAAACAAGAGAAGATTCACTAATTTTAAAAAAATAGAATGAACTATTATTAAGACATAGAGCCATGATGGCGCAGTAGTTAGAAGGCAGTATTGCAGGTTAATTCTGCTGACTGCCAGCAGTTTGATTCTCACCGGCTCAAGGTTGACTCAGCCTTCCATCCTTCTGAGTAAAATGAGGACCCAGATTGTTGGGGGCAATATGCTGAACTCTGTAAACCATTTAGATAGCGCTGTGAAGCACTGTGAAACAGTATATAAGTCTAAGTGATATTGCTATTGAATAACTATACAATGTTTGTGTGGGACGCAGGCTTCCCTATGAGCAGTATACATCAGAAGTCAACAGCCTGGAGATACAATTGCTTAGTTAGGTAGGAGTTTTTAACCTTTTCCTAAAAATGTTTGAGGGAGAGGATTTGCTTAGGAATTTGCTTCTAGATTTTGGCAGCACAATCTTGGTAGCATCATGGCTAAGAAGCAACAACAAACATTTTTGGAGGGCCACATACAATCCCTGGACTGGCCACTTCTGATTAGAGAGAATGGAGTATCAGCAGCTGGGTTAATTCTAGTTAAGTTAAGGTAACTATTCATTCATCTATTCATTTGGTATGGAAGAAGTTTAAAACAAATTACTGAATATGGTTGGAACAATCAGTCTAGTAAGGATTGATATGAGAATGTGGCTGATGTAGAGGTCAAGGACAAATGAGTTGTACAATGTGGGCATATTAATATGCGTTCAGGTGAATAGCTCACCTGTTACAGTTCAGTCTTGCAGATAAATCATAGGAAGCGCCGCTGATTTGTTTTGGATCAGGGATTTAAGCTGGCCATGAAGAAAACGAATTTCATGCCCAAGACTTGAAGTCTACAAAGAGAAAAATTAATATGGATTACTTTGAGAATTTGCTAAGCAGAAGATATAGGATGGTCATGTCTCTCTTGAAAAATAATCGAATAATTATTTGTATGCTTTATAAATCTTACAGCGCAATTCTAAGTGAAACCAAATTCTGGGATTCATTTCTGAATAGGAGGGCATTGCTTCTCCTCGGAGACAGAGAAGGGAACAGCCACTGCTGGTTCCACAAAATGTAATTATTTTCCATCTTTGCTTCTTCACTGGAGTCTTTCATCAATAACAGTGATGGACAGTCATCACTGGAATTAAATTTCAGCCCAGCAATCAGACTAATCTTTCCTACCATACATCACAAATAGACAAACTTTGACTAAACCTTGACTATCACTAAGTATTTTTTATTCTTGATGAATGTATTTTATTCTCCTTATGTACACTGAGAGCATATACACCAAAGACAAATTCCTTGTGTGTCCAATCACACTTGGCCAATAAAGAATTCTATTCTATTCTATTCTATTCTATTCTATTCTATTCTATTCTATTCTATTCTATTCTATTCTATTCTATTCTATTCTATTCTTCATTCCAATATTCTATTCTATTCTATTCTATTCTATTCTATTCTATTCTATTCTATTCTATTCTATTCTTCATTCCAATATTCTATTCTATTCTATTCTATTCTATTCTATTCTATTCTATTCTATTCTATTCTATTCTATTCTATTCTATTCTATTCTATTCTATTCTTTTGCACAAAACACAGAGTCTCTTCTCTCTTCAACCCCCAGTTTCTTTTGCTTTGACAGGCAAATCTTTCTTTCCACCCTTTTAGGTCCATTTAACTACTTGAAGCTGTCATGCTGGATTGCTTACAGGCCATTAAGCACATTAGATGTTTAGATATATACCTAAAGATGGCCTGCAAATGCACAAATCAGTAGTGCTAAATGTACTCTATATACTAGTTAAGAATCCAGTAATGGCTACACTATGATCCAGTGTTTTTCTGATAAGCAGGTGCAACATTTTTACAAGCAACACAGTATTGTACAGGTAGTCCTCGACTTACGGCCACAATTGTGCCCAAAATTTCTGTTGCTAAGTGAGAAATTCGTTGAGTTTTGCCCCATTTTATGACTTTTCTTGTCCCATTTGCTAAGTGAATCACTGCAGTTATTAAATTAGTAACAAGGTTGTTAAGTGAATCTGTCTTCCCCATTGACTTTGCTTATCAGAAGGTTGAAAAAGATGATCACATGTCCCCAGGACACTGCAAATTTCATAAATGTGAGTCAGTTGTCAAGCATCCGAATGTAAATCACATGACCATGGGGATGCTGCAATGCTCATAAGTGTGAAAAATGGTCATAAGTCACTTTTGCCGTTGTAACTTTGAATGGTCACTAAATGAACTGTTGTAAATCGAGGACTACCTGTATTGTCTCTGCTTTTACCATCACTCTTTAGATTGTTTCGGGAGTTGTGACTGATATTTACTGCAAACACTTTGGATAAAAAGTGTGAGTGTTTGGTTAATGCTTGCCAGCTAGGAAAGTAAGAGGTGGAAAGGTAGAAATGCCAGTGTTACAATTGTATGTACATCTTTGAGGCACAGATATCATGCAAAGCTAAAATGTGCTGACTTTGCTTAGACTTTAATCTGAAATCAGCCACTGTGATTTGTGATTCATTTAATAAATGATGGCTTAGCCTGTTTTATGAACCGGGCTCAATAAATAAATATTTGCGAAGATAGATTTTTTTTACGATTAAGATTTTGAAGAATGTGACAATTTGAATGACTTAAGAGCTGAAGTGGTGCAGTGGTTAAATGCAGCCACTGCAGGCTGACTGCTAGTTCAGCAGTTCAGCTGTTCAAATCTCACTAGGCTCAAGGTTGACTCAGCCTTCCATCCTTCCGAGGTGGGTAAAATGAGGACCCAGATTGTTGGGGGCAATATGCTGAACTCTGTAAACCGCTTAGAGAGGGCTGTAAAGCACTATGAAGCGGTATATAAGTAAAGTGCTATTGCTATTGCTATTTTGAGAAAGAAGATGAGGAAAAGCAATTTATCTTAACTTATTTTCTCTGCAATGTAACTAACTTCCAAAATCCCAGTACATGAAAGTTTTCTTTAGCTCCTCACTTGTGAATGCAAAGCATTCTGCACACACTGAGATTTTTTTTTCTTTAATTAATGTGGTTCATTGTGGTCCTAATGAGACCAAATTAAGCTCTAACAAAAGCTGTCTTTGTTTCAGCTGTAGGTATCAAATTCTTCCTCTGGTATTTTAACACAGATACAAACTAAAGGCAAAGTTATGATATAAATGGGCAATTCTTGTTGTATGACAACTATATCGCATGTGGCAATACAGACAAAATGTTGTGTCCTGCAAGTTGTTGTTTGAATTATTTGGAACACTATTTGCAACACTGTAGTGGGATGGTACAGACATACTGGTGGCTTCTGTGCTCTTAATTGGTTTAAAATTGGTTTATGATGAGCCGAGGTGGCGCAGCGGTTAGAGCGCAGTACTGCAGGCCACTTTAGCTGACTGTGATCCGTAGGTCAGCGGTTCAAATCTCACCAGCTCAGGGTTGACTCAGCCTTCCATCCTTCCGAGGTAGGTAAAATGAGGACCCAGATTGTTGGGGGCAATATAAATATACATTGCTTACTGGTGTAAACCGCTTAGAGAGTGCTTGCACTGTGAGACGGTATATAAATCTCACTAATAAATAAATAAATAAATAAAAATCAGATCTACTCTTGGGGGGTTATATTGGCTAAATATCGGCATCATCCCAGTGGAAGCATCCTATGTGTATTTTTTGATACATATACAACTTTCTTCCCATGAAGGAAGTTCGTGTAGTGCCAGGTTTCCCATTAATTATAAAGCCAATTTTTCTCTCTCCTGTCCTTGAAGGGGAGTAATAAACAGCATTGATTAAACCCTAACAGAGGGTGTCATAAAAAGCTGTTGAAGATAGTTATGTATGGGCATGGTTATATAATTCCCTCCTAATTCTAGAAGAGTCTAGGTTGTAGAATATTTGCTGAAGTAGGTTATTAGGAACAACCTTGTGAAAGACTGTTGTGTATATATATTTTTATATTCAGACATGGCAGGCGTAATTATATGTGAAAAAGACCTTAGGGGCCTGAGCAAAGAGATGCGGCTGAGAGAATGGTCAGACAAGAGACAGCACAGTCCACAGCTAGATAGCGTTTGAGGCAAGAGACTCAGAAGCTACTCTTCCTAGTTTCTCAAGCTGCAGAAGCTGGAAATATCCAGTGTAGTTTTTACAATAACATACAAATAGCTCATCTGGTTGTGGCTGTAGTTCCTATCTGTTCCTACCACAAGGCCAGCATCAATCTTGCAAATATCAAAGTGTAATTCTCAATCCCCATCTCCTTCACAGTCAGAGTAACTATGCTATGCTGTCTCTTAACCATGCCAGGTTATCTTGGCAGCATCTCTTTGCCCAGCCTTCCAAGGTCTTTCTCACATGCCATCTTGGCAGGCTAATAAGGAAAGATTGAGGGCCTTTCCTGACTATTGACTTGAAGTGCTATCCACTACATTTGCTGCCTTCATTGTCAACCCTCCCTGCTTTTTGGGGGTGATTTAACAGATTAACAGAGTTTTTGAATAGAAGTGGGAAATGGGCTGTGTGGAGAGAAAAATCAGGATTCGCTGTTTGGAGATTGACCACTATGAGGCTTGGATAGCAAAATCTAGGAATCTGACCCCAGACTTGTTTTGCTCTTGATGTAAAAGCATATGATGAATAAGAGGAAGCATCATCAAAACTGCAATACTGAGAGACTATTGTAGGACAGCTTGGTACTATTGAAGAACATACAAAGGGACTTTTTTTGTCTTTTACAAAAAAGATTGCCCTGATATAATTCATAAATGTATTAATGCACAAAAAGGGAATTAAACAAGGCACCAATTCCAGAGTTGCAGAAAATATTAGGAATAGAAGTGTTTTATATCTCATGAAGCATTACATCACGATTGATTAAAAAAATGTGTGGTGAAAAGGGTGGGGGAGGGAATCCCCATTAGCCTACCATTTGCTCCCTATTTCTTTACCAGATTAAAAATATTGAACATTATAACTGAGTTCACATTATGGTTTATTCAATGTACAAGGTCCACCTATATACCTGGAGAAACATAAATTGGTTTTAGTATCATAGAAAAAAACATGATATACTTTCTGAATTTGAGCTGTTATTCAAATTTACACGTGCATTACATTTATTTTAAGAAATTGTATTACCAGTAAAAGTTTCAAGATGCCAGGTGCCTTTCCTCTTTCTGTATGATGAATCTCATTTTGCAGAATACACATCTAAGATTATTACATTACTTGGCGAGACTACAGTACATTTACTAGTCTTTGGATTAAATATTTCTCATGCCAATTTTTCCCCCCTGAAACTTGAACAAAGCAAATTCTATCTGGTTTTCTTAAATTGTCTTTACAATTTAAATATTTAAACCCTGTGTAATTTAAAATTCATTCATATAATTTGGGAAAAGGGAGAGAAGAAAGAAAAATGTATCATCTATCAGCATATTGATTGTATATGTAATGAATAGATTTTTTAAAAATTCATACTCAGAGATTGAAAAACAGCCGCACTGTATGTTAGTAAAAGTTAATAACATTCACACAGGGTATACTGTACTACATATTTTTCTCTTCATGAAATGTAGAAACTTGAAAAAATAAGGGAGAAGATTAAATCTCCTTCTCCAAACACACATAGTTTTTCTGCCATCTAACAATAATCTCCTTTGTATGCATGCTTTTTAATAGCAGATACAAAACTATCAGAACATCACATGTAAATCTCTTGATATATTGGAACTTAGCTTTTATGCAAAATATGTTATTCTTAGCCTGATTTTAAAGATTCCTAGACAACCTGTTTTGTTGGGTCATCGTTTCAGAAATATTTCCTTACCTAAACAGAGAAAAAGAATGACCAATGGAAAAAATACATTGGAAGTGGAAGTGCCTTCCAGAGGTGGGATTCACATCATTTCCCTACCAGTTCGCCCAGCACCGGAAATGTGTGAGCGCATGCACATGCACGCTCGCTTCGGTTGCCCGCGCGCCTTCCGTGCACGTGTGCGGCCTTCTGCACACGTGCTTTGCTTGCACGTGTGGCTTGCATGCATGCGCGCGGCTTGAAAACGTGACTAAATAGGACTGCATAGTGCCAGGGTTGGTGGGCGGGGCGGATCCACCTGCAGGTCACTATTACCGGTTGACCCGAACTGGTCTGAACCAGCTGAATACCACCACTGGTGCCTTCCAACTTCCTGCTAGCTGACTGCCCTCAGGTAGCCAATGATGGGACAATCTACCTCAGTCCTGGGCATTTTATAGCCTGTGGGCCATATCCAGCCTGTGGGCAATTCTAGTCCATCCCGCAGTATTGGCAGATTCGGCAGTGGGGGGCGGGGCATCAGCAGTGTTGGGTGGGGTGTCAATGGTAGGGTTAGGGCATTGGTAGAGAGGCAGGGTAATGGCAATGTCAGTGGTGTGGCAGAGACCTTCCACAAGAGTCCCTGTTTCATATTTCTCATGTGGCTCCTTAGGAAAATTAAGTGCCCACTCCTGGTCTACTTGGCCTCCAGAGGGCTAGAAAGGAGGGTCTACCCAGCGGTGGGTTGCTACCGGTACGGTACGATTCTACGAACCGGTAGCGGCGGCGGTGGGAGGCTCCGCCCACCCGCCCCAGATGCTTCTGCACATGCGCAGAAGCGGCACCCGCACCCCCAAGCACAAACCGGTAGCGATGGGATTTAGAACCCATCACTGGCTCTACCTGATCTCCAGTGGCCAAAGGAGAGGCTGGTTTATGTGGTCTCCAGAAGACCAGAGTGAGACTAGTCTATTGAACCTCGGGTTGGCAATGTAGCAACCACAAATTTGCCAAATTTCAATACCATGGGTATCATTGGATCCTAGATTTTGGACACATTCTGTTGGCTATCCCATTTTAGGTACTTTGGTTCAAAAATGGTTGCCCTATGATGCATTCTGTCACCTAGTTAAAGGTTAGAGACAGGAGAGTTTTACTAGTATATAGTTATTCAATGTGTCAGTTTCAGGAGGGATTGTATTGTTAGACAATTTTATATCTGCTTACTTGGAAATAAGTCTCTGAATTCAAAAGGACTTTTAATTCAGATATTTATTTGAAATTTTGAGAAATTGAGAAGGTTTCAGATCCAGCTTTGTTTCTGCTGTAACCACTTTGGTGCTAGTAAGGTATATTCTTGGCTAAACATGGGCCAGGAGTCTTTCTTTACTAACTGACTAAGTTGAGATGGCTGACATTTACTGTAATATATATTACGGTACTATTGCTTATCTCCAGTAATTATGAGCAAGTAAAGCTGAGAGATTGGAGGCCTAACAGAGATTATGATAATGAAGTCAACTTTTTTTAAGGATAAATTCCAGAGTTTATTATTATTTTAATATTTTCACAGGCTCGCTAATTAATGTCTAGATTGTGTGAAGGAATCTGTAGCCTTCCAAATATTGTAGAACAACTCCTAGCATCCCTATTCATAACCTATACAAGAATATGGTACCTCTAGTACAAGACAATAGAAATCACTAGTATTTTAGTTAATTATTTTACCTTCCTTCAAAAAAAATGATGACAAAAAGATTATCAGGGTTCTTTTTGATGTTGTTGTTGTACCCTCAAGTCAAATTTTGACTCCTGGCAACTGGCAGAACTAGAACCTGCAATTTCCTTGGAAGGGTTTTTGGAATTGGTTTGCTCTTGCCTCCTTCTTAGAGAGAGAGGGATTGGCTCAAGATCACCCAGTTGTGCTAAAGACAGGACTAGAACTCACAGTCTCCCAGTTTCTAGCCTGGTACCTTTAACCATTACACCAAACTGGCCTATATAGAGAAATTAGCAAGTGAAAATTATATATGCACTGTAAGCAATGAATCAATTGCTCCGAATATAGCATGAAATGGAATCTAATAAGTCAATGTTCATTTGCAATATGTTGTAGCATCTAGAGTGCTCTTTGGGCACATGTACTTTAATTCACTGGCTGACCTTTTGACTAAGTGTACATTGCATCATTAATCAAATTGTTTGGGCATACATACCTTGAGTTAATATTTACTAGGAATTTTCTCTTTCAAGAATCTGGAATGTCAATAAGGCCATACTGCTAATTCATCAGTAGAACTTTCCTCTTTATTTAAATACACCTTTATCTTTCCATGTTGTTTCTTGGTAAAAGGTGTGGTGCGTGTGCGTGCATGTGCGTGTGCATGCGCGCGCCTTCAAGTCACTTTTTGGTTCTGGCAACTGCCTGGATTATTCCCTGCGGTTTTCTTGGCAATATTTTTCAGAAGTGGTTTGCCACTGCCTCATGCTTAGGGCTGAAAGAGTGGGACTTAGGTAAGGTGGATGACACCTTACCTTAGGTGTCATCCAACTGGCTTTGTCTTAAGACAAGATTACAATCACAGTGCAGGATTTCTAGCCTGGTGCCTTAACCACTACACCAAACTGGCTTCCTTTTGGTAAAATAAATCCCCATATCAAATTGAAGTTCGGCTTATCTTTATTATGATGATAGCAAATGAGCAGAGGTGGCGCAGCAGTTAGAGGCAGTACTGCAGGTCACTTTAGCTGACTGTGATCCGCAGGTCAGCGGTTCAAATCTCACCAGCTCAAGGTTGACTCAGCCTTCCATCCTTCCGAGGTAGGTAAAATGAGGACCCAGATTGTTGGGGGCAATATAAATATACATTGCTTACTGGATTAAACCGCTTAGAGAGTGCTTGCACTGTGAAGCGGTATATAAATCTCACAAAATAAATAAATAAATTATAGTCAAATATTATCATAAGGAGGGAAGAGTACAGTCAGTTAAAAAAACATAGCAAATACGTCAGTTTAAAAATATTAATGATAAAAAGCCAAACAATATAAAATGAAGTACATATAAAAACAAGCTGAATTCATCTGGAGAGCAGCAGATTGAAGATTGAAAATTTATTTATTTGTTACATTTCTATGCTGACCATCTCTCTCGGACTCTGGGCGGCTTTCAACATTAAGTTGCCACTTTCATTTTTTAAAAAAAAAATCTATTCCAGACAGGCTGCTGCAGACATCCAAGTTTAGATTTGGAGAAATCAGTCCTTTGAGAGAACAGTTTTAAACTTGGTTTAGAAGGGCGGGATATAAAATTCGCCGCAAATGATGCAATTCAAGGAGCTGGCTTCAACTCTCTCATTATTTCTCAACCCACCCACTCCTTTCATTGTTGGAGGAAGTGTATATTTTATTTATTTGCTTGTTTATGTGTTTGTTTGTAATTCAAGGTAACAAAGTGCACACAGCAAGAAAGGGTTATTTATTGGTTGATTGATTGAAGAGAAGGCTATAACATCGGTCGCAAATGATGCAATTCAAGGTGCTGGCTTCAACTCTCTCATTAATTCTCAACCCACCCCTCCCTTTCATGGTTGGAGGAAGTGTATATTTTATTTATTTGTTTGTTTATGTTTTTGTTTGTAATTCAAGGTAACAAAGTGCACACAGCAAGAAAGGGTTCAACGGGATCAGTTTTACTGAAGCCAAACCTTGGCTCACCCACAGCCTCGAAGCGGCTAATCTAGGGACGCCACATGCGTTGCCTTCCCGACAGATGATGGGAGGCGGCTGCGGCTGACTTCGGATGGAAACACGGAGAAACGTCCGGCGAAGCAACTGCCTTTTCCTCTTCTCTTCCTCTCTGTTAGCAGAGATAAGGAAGAGGCAGAGGCGGCGGCAGCGGAAGGAAAGGGGCAAATCGCTTCGCAGCCGGTGTGGTGTCCCTCGCCTGGCTCTCCTCACAGCGCCGCCACACGCACACAAGGCTTCAGAGACCGAGCCATTCCCCCCCGCTCCTCCTGCCGCCGCCGCCGCCTCGAGGCGCTTTGCGGTGCAGAGGCCTCTTCCTCCACAGGCCGCGAGGACGGGAGCGGCCGCCTCCCGAGGTTTGGGGAGGGAAGCGGGGCGCATTAAGCAAAGGTAAAAGGGAAGCGGGGTGGGGGGAGAGAGGCGGGCCGCCTTTCATTTGCTTCGCGTGACGCTGGCGCGGCGGGAATGAGCCGCCGTTTAGCGCAGTGCTGGGGAGGGGAAAGAAGAGAAGCATCCCTGAGCGGACGTGGCGTTTCGGCGAGGCCTTGCAGGAGCTCTGCGTGGTAAGGGCAGCAGCAGCAGCAGCCAAGGCGATGGCCGCTGTTTGTTTGTTCCTCGCCACGCTGTAAAAAGGAACCCTTGCCCCAAAGAGGTAGCGGACGAAAATAAGAGGCGTACCCGGCATCCAGCACCGGGGGTGGCCGCTTCAGCATCTATCGGAGGCTGGAGGCTCTTTTTTCCGTTCCTCCTCCATCCCCCAAAAAAGCCCGATCTGATCTGGAGCCGAATGTCATTGGAAGCAATGCTGTCAGCCTGGAGCATTTCATTTCAGTCTTTAACTGGGCGATGAATTAAACCTCCTCTCCTAAAACAGATGCGACGTGGATTGTTGTTGTTTTTAGCGACGTGGGTTGTTCCCCTAGGGCTAGGCCACTTTAGGAGCAAAGTGATGGGTTTTGCTGGCGTTTCATATTCAGCAGTGCTACCTGCAAGATGCTCTTACTAAAGGTTTTTAATTTTGGGAGGCTCGAGATTGAGGAATTGGGCCAAATAACTGCACACTACTATTCTGTAGGGTCTTTTAAAAATGTGGTAATAGTGTTTCATCATATGCCAACAGTAAAAGGTAAAGTAAGGTAATTAGACGACGTTACCAAAAAATATATATGATCATTTCAGGATAAAATAAATTATATGTATAAAGAGCAGAGTATCTATGGAGATTATCAGTCATCCAGGTCATGGTTGTCCCAAAAGTGCTTTTTCAAGAGGCAACTGGACTTTCTGGTTTTTGTTTTTGTTTTGAAGACCTTTCGCTTCTCATCCAAGAAGCTTCTTCACAACTGAAGAAGCTTGGATGAGAAGCAAAACAGCTTCAAAGATATAAAGAGCAGACTATATTCAGTATTTAAATATAAGTCTTATGATTCAGGCTGTTGGAAGTCTTATGATGCAGATTGTGGGAAATACTTTCTGTTCTCCCCCCCTTCCTTCCAGGCCTATTTGAAAGCACTGTCCTTCATTCGGTGACTATTTTATATACTTAAAAGACTGTTTCCGGGTAATTAATATATAACTGCATACCGTAATTAACCTTCATGAACATGCAACTCACAGATCAGTAAATCAAAATTTTATTACAGTCCTAGACTAGTATAAGAAGGGTGGAATATAAACAGTTTTAAAAAGCTAAAAAATATAAACTTCACAAAGTTAAAAACATTTTTAAAAGCAAATATTTAAATCTAAAAAAACTTATAAAAAAGGTAAAACATTAAATACAAATAAAACAAAAGTATATGGCTGACTAAATCTATCATAATACAGAACACTCTTAACTGACAAGTTAAAACTATTTTTTTAAAAAAAATAGGATTAACTTTAAGTTCATGAATGCTTAAATTTTCCTGGTAAGGGTAAATTTGTCAAAATGAAGATACTGACTAGGTTATTGTAGTTTTTTAAAAAATGTTTTAAAATCTGAAGCCATCCATTTGTGAGGGGTGGAATCTAAATTTGTCAAAATGAAGATACTGACCAGGTTATTGTATTTTTTAAAAGGTGTTTTGAAATCTGAAGCCATCCATTTGTGGTGGGTGGAGTCTAGGGCTCATATAGGATACTAGGAAAATTATTTAATTATATAGATATCCCCATGAAACCTTCCAAATAGAATGGAAAGCAAAAATGTTAAAAGTATACAGTGGAGTGTTTTTCTCCAGTGGGACCGGTCTATCTGGGCAACCTGGTCTATGGGACAAAGCATACTGCTTCCGTTTTCGCCTTTCAGCCTCAGGGGCTTTTATGTAAAACATAAATTGTACAGTGGAGTAAAACCAGTCAGTTATCTTTGCTTTCAATTCAAAGGCATCCAGTGTTTTCACTGCCCACCTTTCTGAAAGAATTCCACCACAGCCTTTGAAAAATACTTGGAAATGGCAAATGGTCCACAGAACAGCACCCACCTGCTTGCATCTGAGAACAATGTAATTCAAATATTGTGTGTGAATCATTAGTTCCCAATAGATTTCTAAGTAGATTCACAGAACTGTAAGTTGTAAAATCCTAACATGGTTTTGAGTTAGGTCTGCCCATCATACTCCTATTAATGGGAGATGCTTTCAGTTTCTTGTCTCCAAGGTTTGGGAAATAGGGAACAGTTGTCCTTAGTGGCTGCCCCAATTCTGTAGAATTCTTTTTCTTCCATATTTATTTATTATTTATTTTGTGAGATTTATATACCGCCTCACAGTGCAAGCACTCTCTAAGCGGTTTACACCAGTAAGCAATGTATATTTATATTGCCCCCAACAATCTGGGTCCTCATTTTACCTACCTTGGAAGGATGGAAGACTGAGTCAACCTTGAGCTGGTGAGATCTGAACCGCTGACCTGCGGATCACAGTCAGCTAAAGTGACCTGCTGTACTTGTCTAACCGCTGTGCCAAGTGACATCCCCCCCCCCCCATTTAGGAAGGTGTTAAAATAGTTTTCTGCTGGTCATTTGGAGACAACATTATTGTGCCTTTTTGTGTTACGGTAAGTTAGGTTGGATTCTACTGTTGCTCATCTAGTTTTTTAAGGATTATATTACATATAAGGCTGATTCTGAGTTTTGGGAGAAAGTTGCTGGATTTGTTTTATGATTTTTTTTAATTTTTTTTTATTTTTGTTCCACAATCTCCATATACACATCCATGCATATACCATAAGTCATATCAAAACATACATAATTATACATTTCTATCCAATATATCATAACTAAATATCCTAGTTTTACACCTATTTATACTGCTATTTATCAGTCTGTTTTCCCTCATTTCATAAAACTCCCCTCCCTCTATCTCCCTCTCTTCCTTCTACCTTCTTTCTTCTTCTCTCTCCCTTCCTACTTCCCTACTTCCCTTCTCCCCTCCCTTCCCTTTCTACTTCCTCTTTCTCCCTCTTAACCTTTCCCTGAGTGATTCTAATTCACCTAATGTAGTTTTTTAAGGATTATATTACAGTATAAGGCTGATTCTGAGTTTTGGGAGAAAGTTGCTGGATTTGTTTTATGAATTTTTATTGTGAACTATCTAGAGCAGGTATGTCTAACCTGCAACCCATTGGCCGCATTCGGTCCTAGACAACTACTAAAGTGGCCCAGACAAGATGGTAAACTTTTAACATCATGTTATTTATATACATTAACTATATTATATATTTTACTGGTAGTCCTTGTCTTGCAACAGTTCATTTAGTGACTGTTCAAAGTTAGTGTCACTGAAAAAAGTGACTTGCGGCTGTTTTTCACACCTATGACGGTTGCGGCATCCCCATGGTCATGTGATCAAAATTCAGGGGCTTGGCAACTGTCTCACATTTATGACCTTTGCAGTATCCCGGGGTCATGTGATCCCCTTGTGACCTTCTGACAAGCAAAGTCAATGAGGAAGCCAGATTCACTTAACAACCCTGTTACCAAATTAACAACTGAAGTGATTCGCTTAACAAATGTGGCAAGAAAGATCGTAAAATGGGGCAAAATTCACGTAATAAATGTCTCACTTAGCAATAGAAATTTTGGGCTCAATTGTGGTCATAAGTCGAGGATTACCTGTATATGTGGCCCAAGATAATTCCTCTTCATTCAATGCAGCCAAAGCAAGCCAAAAGCTTGGACTCCCATGAGGTAGATTTGGGGGTTTGCTTAGCCTTAGGGCATGTATAGTACTGCAGCACTATACTATGTAGGTGCTGCTGTGGAAAACAACTCAAGTTTCCATCAACCAGACCTTTTAATTTTTTTATGGTAATTAAACTTTTAAAACCTCATTTCAGATGCAGTCACTGAGGAGTTATTCTTTCAAATATTAGTGGCCCTAAGATACAGGTAAACACCATTCTTATGAATTAGCCTTTAAACAAGTTGGAAGTCCGTGTAATTGATTTAAAGTGTAAAATACTGTAGACTGAAAAATGTGCACCGATTGCCGTTTCCAAATAGTTTCTAAAGTTGTTTTCCTCTAAATCAAACGGAGAAAAAAATATTGCAACCAAACATGACAGATAAGATATATAACAAAAATCAGTAGCAATTTGAATCAGAAAAAAACATGATCTATGATGGTTGCATTCGGGAGTAGATTAAGTGATATATGTGTTTAATCTATCCTGTGTTCCTTATTTTCCTTCTGCAGAGACATTATATCTGACACTTAAGAAAACCAAATGAAATGAAGGGTGAAAAACAGGTTCAAAAAGTATACATATTTTATTTCCATTGCTTTTCTATTTTATAGAATTTAATTTCCTGCTAAGCTGTTGGAGTTCTATTTTGCATTCCATTGCTCGTTCAGCATTTAAATTGACCAAACGTTTTAACATACTTTCTTATTTAAAGGGTTAATTTAATTATTTGGCATGTATCTAATTAGAAAACTACATAATACTGGAATAGTAATTTGTGAGTTAATAATTGCTCATTGGGTACTTAGATGGACTAAATCTGAGGCAGATATCACTGAATGCTAATATTGAATCTTTACTTGCACAATAAAGCAGAGGTAAGTAAGGTTTCTTTGTATTAAAGTGGAATAAATGATTGAAGCAAATTTGACCGCCTTAAGTGTTAATAAAAAGTTGTTTTGGATGTTGTTTTGGATGTTAAAAAAGAATTTTTCTCTACTTTTAATTACTGTTCTGGGAAAGACACCATTCTAATTACAATATATAATCGGTTCTTATAGCTTGTTGTCACATTTATTTGTTATAAAATAGATCAATAAAACTGATCTGAATTAGCCTGAAAAATATTAAGTGTCTGATTTTTATATTCTTTATTTGAATAAAACCTCAATAATTTAGCTATACTATTATAGTACTCTTGTGGAGGGATTGTATAAATTGTAGGAAAAATTATCTTTGGATTTCCAAAATCGTTATCTAGTTATTTTCCTTTCCCTTTAAGAGAAAATAAATCTTGTCTCTCAGTTACATGATCTCTGGTGTACGCTTTATGTCATAAATGCTGGTCAGTTAACATCTGACATTTCAGAATCTGAATCATGTTTATTCAAATATACAACATTGCCTTTATTTCAGGGTCAAGCTATCCAGAGAAATTTTGGAGTTGGGAGGCCTTAATAAATTCAATAAAGTGAATAAATAATAAATATTAGTGAAATGTGTAGGAGTGAGAGGGAAAAAAATCCTTACTGTCTTGGCTTGTACGTAGGCACCAAGAAATTGGAGATTTGGCATGTTAAATATTTTGCTTCACTGAAAGGATTGAAAAGTTGTTTTTTTTAATAGACTATAGTAGGAAGCTGTTTAGTTATTACAGATTTATAGCTGCTTTTCCACATGCTAAAGCAAAAGTGATATTTCTGTATATTAGTACTGTATAACAAAAATTTGAATTGTGATTAGAGGAGCTTCCTCCAAATGTAAAGAAATAAATTCAAAATAAAATGTAATACTCTATAGCAGTGTTTCCCAACCTTGGCAACTTGAAGATGTCTGGACTTCAACTCCCAGAATTCCCCACCCAGCATTCGCTGGCTGGGGAATTCTGGGAGTTGAAGTCCAGACATCTTCAAGTTGCCAAGGTTGGGAAACACTGCTCTGTAGAAAGATCTTAAGCATTTGTGGTATACAAAGGAAACTATATCTGATTCAAATAGCTGTGATATGATGAGACATGCTGCGTAGGATTGATGTGAGAATGCTGTATTCTCTTATCTGTGGGAAACTGACAAGAGAGAATCTTTTTCCTTCTATAAGCTAGCAAAAATATGAGTTGTTCTATGTTGCTGTTTCCTTTCATTTCAGAAAAACTTTGCATGAGAAATAACTTTAGTGACAGATAAATAATTACAGAATTTTTTTAAAAGTAGAAAACACTTTACAAAATAAATAGTTTTTCGTAGCAGTAGCAGAAAAAACTTGAGACTTGATTACATAATCCTGTCAACCAATTAAAGAGTAATTTAACCTTCTTTCCAAAATTTCCTTTTTCAACTGATCATATATTGTTTTATAAGAGAGTAATAGTTCCTTTTACCCCTTCTGCTTTCGATGGACTCATAAACTGATTACTGAAAAATCCCTATTCGTTACTGTACTTGGAACCAATTACTTGGAATACTTGGAAACCTTTAAAAATATTGTAGGCAGCATACTTTAAAATTTCAATGGCTAGAGGTTTTAAAGTGAATTTGACCTCAGCTCGTTATGATTCATCCATTATCTAAGTCCATATCCTGTATAATTTAGCTTCAGTTGGTCTAATTATATTCAAGTGGATCATAGTTAAAAAAAAAGTGAGGAGGAGAATTATGGAGCAAGTATTTCTCAATCACTGGTGCAAGAATTGTGTATGGGAAAAATCACATGTAATTATATAACAAATAATATGTTGTGAACAAACATGAAATTCCATTTAACTAGTTTTACCTCTAAATGCATTATGTCATTATTATTTTTTTGCATATCTATTATCCTGAATATGGGGTCTTCTCGATTGCAGTCGTTTGTTTATTTATTTATTTATTGTTTGTTTGTTTGTTTGTTTGTTTGTTTGTTTGTTTGTTTGTTTGTTTGTTTGTTCTTCTATGCCGCCCTACTCCCGAGGGACTCATAAACTGAGTTCCAAACGGTGCCTTTCCCAGTTGATTATCTATTAGGTAGAAATCTCTACTCCTGTGTCATTACAGTTCTTTGACTTACATTGGATATAAAGTTTATTCCTGGCCCAAAATCCAGTTAATTTCTTGTCTAAATAGAAAGTGTTGCAGTGGTTAGAGTGTAGTACTGCAGGCTACTTCTGCTGACTGCCTGCTGACTGCAATTTGGCAGTTCAAATCTCACCAGGCTCAATATTGACTCAGCCTTCCATCCTTCTGAGGTGGGTAAAATGAGGACCCAGATTGTTGGGGGCAATATGCTGACTGTGTAAACCACTTAGAGAGGGCTGTAAAGTGGTATATAAGTCTTAAGTGCTATTGCTATTGCTATATAAATCCATTACTGTATTCAATATTCTCTACATGTTCCTAGTGTGCTAATCCCTGCATAATTATATTCCAGGAGCTTTATTTCAAGACCCTTGCTAAGCAAAAACAAAAGGAAGTAATGGAGAAGAATGGAAACAACCGGAAACTTCGGGTTTGTGTTGCTACATGTAACAGAGCAGATTATTCAAAATTGGCCCCAATCATGTTTGGCCTTAAAGTAGAACCACAGTTCTTTGAACTGGATATTGTGGTTCTGGGCTCTCATCTGATTGATGACTATGGGTAAGAGGCATACTTTATTTCTTCAAACATGCTTAACTGGAATGGTGGGGACGGGGTTTCTTAAGATTGTTTTCTTTGTTCCAGGTTCAAAAATAGTCCTCACTTAATGGCCACAACTGGGCCTGGAATTTTGATTGTAAGTCATTTTGGTCACCACTTTTAGAACCATTTTTATGATGGTTGTAAAGCAAGTCATTGGTTGTTAAGCAAATTGCCATTAAGCAAATCAATCCTCCTGAATGGCATTTTTTGCCAGAAACTGGCAAAAAAGGTCACAAATCATAGTCATGTGACATAGTACATTGTAACTAGAATAGAATAGAATAGAATAGAATAGAATAGAATAGAATAGAATAGAATAGAATAGAATAGAATAGAATAGAATAGAATAGAATAGAATTCTTTATTGGCCAAGTGTGATTGGACACACAAGGAATTTGTCTTTGGTGCATATGCTCTGGAACTAGTGGTAAATGTGAGCTGGTTGTCAAGTACCCCAAATCATGTGATCATGGGGTGGCGGGTAAAGTGAGCGTGCAGCGGTTGTAACTCTGAGTCATAAGTAACTTTTTTTAATCTGTTTTAACTTTGACCAGTTGTTAAGCAGCTGGTCTTTAAATGAAGATTACTGTATTGATTTAGAGTA
This sequence comes from Diadophis punctatus similis, assembly GCA_023053685.1. NCBI lineage: Eukaryota > Metazoa > Chordata > Lepidosauria > Squamata > Dipsadidae > Diadophis > Diadophis punctatus. The sequence continues at coordinate 93,604,254 of JALIGW010000002.1, forward strand.
CGTGCTGATCCTACAAATTTTCATGCAGTTGTCAAAACAGATGAGAACCAATTCATATATTTGAATCATTCCCCTCTTATAATAATATCAAGCTGGCTTACCAGGAATCCATACTTCAGATCTCTATCTTTTTAGGTTCAACAATGATACAATTTTCTGCTGTAATGATTCTGAGAATAGCAACAGAAACCAGTGATAATCTGTCCCAGTTCTTCATTTTTGCAACAGATACCTTTGAAGAGATGTTTCTTCCTTTGTTAAAATGTATGCATTTCTGAAGTCAACAGTTCTTAATATTTGGAAACAGGTGTCATGAGACTTAACAGATGCTTGCTATACCTATCTTGGAGGGGCACTGCAGATACAGATAGTTCTGGACTTATAGCTATTTGTGTAGAGACCATTCAGAGTTACAGCAGCACTGAAAAAAAGTGACCTAATGACAGCTTTTCACACTTATGACTGTGGTAGGATCCCCATGGTCACATGATCAAAATTCAGGCACTTGGTAACTAACATGTATTTATCATAGTTAACGATGTCCAGGGGTCATGTGATCACTTTTTGCAACCTTCTGACAAGCAAGATTCACTTGACAACCATGTTACTACCTCCTAACACCTGCGGTGACTCACTTAGCAACTGTGGCAAGAAAGGTCATAAAATGGGAATAAAACTCACTTAACTGTCTTGCTTAGCAGTGGACATTTTGGGCTCAATTGTGATCGTAAGTCGAGGACTACCTGTACCACCCTTAAATAATGGTTTTATTAATGATGATGATGATGATGATGATGATGATGATGATGATGATGATGATGATGATGATGACGGTTGGTTCCACAGTCAGCCAGAGGTTTAGATTGGATTTGACATTTCTTATCTACTGGTTGAGTCCTTCCCATAGATCTAGAATAGGCAGATGTGGATGTTTAATGGTGTTACAGATATCATCTCAGGATGTAAGCTATTCTGAGCAAAGCTGCCTTTTGCTATTGACTGATGGTGATTTTGTCAATGTTGATGGTGTTCAGGTGGTGTTCCAGTTATTTTGGGATTGCATTGAAGGCACCTATTGGTATTATTGGTACTATTTTTGCCACAGTCATATTATTATTATTACTACTATTATTATTAAATTTCTTTGGATCGAAGTTGTTCATATTACCCATCATTGTCTTGTCAGATAAATATAATGACTCTACCATTAATTTCACTAATTAGCATACTGAATCTGTCACTTCAATGTTAAAGTGTATGTCAGTGCAGTCTAAGCACTTTTCTTCTTCCCTCTTTCCAGAAATACCTACCGTATGATTGAACAAGATGACTTTGACGTCCACACCAGATTACACACAATAGTAAGAGGAGAAGATGAAGCAGCTATGGTGGAATCCGTTGGTCTTGCCTTAGTCAAGTTGCCCGATGTGCTCAATCGCCTGAAACCTGACATAATGATAGTCCATGGAGACCGGTTTGATGCTTTAGCGCTAGCTACCTCTGCTGCCTTAATGAACATTCGAATTCTTCACATTGAAGGTGGAGAAGTCAGCGGGACAATAGACGATTCCATCAGGCATGCCATTACCAAGCTGGCTCATTACCACGTGTGTTGCACACGAAGTGCAGAACAGCATTTGATCGCTATGTGTGAAGACCATGATCGCATCCTTCTGGCAGGATGCCCTTCGTATGATAAACTGCTGTCTGCCAAAAATAAGGATTATATGAGCGTTATTCGAATGTGGTTAGGTAAATGAATTCTGTATGTATATGTAAGGCTACAATTTCATGAAGCAGAGTACAACCCATCAAATTGGTATTGCCCTATAATCTTATTGTATAATCCCAGGCACATAGCAAAAGGAAGTTTATCTGACACCTGTTGGGGTTGGCCATTATAGTTGGTAGTTACAATTTGGTAACTACCAAAAATGTTTGTCTTTGGCTTATATATTAGAATTTATAATATAAATTCCACGGCTGCACCATGGAACAGAAGTTTAGATTAATCTTATCAGCGTACTTTTCACATTAGAATGTGAAAAGGGGATCTTATTACTGGTAGTCCTCGACTTGCAGTTGTAACTGAGCGCAGAATTATGACTGTGGTCATAAATTGAGGCATCACGTGACCAGATTTGACATTACAACTGTTTTTTTCTGAATGTCATTAAGAGAAGACCATGGTCTTTAAATGAATTCTGTGCTTGCTGGCTTTTTGTAACTCAGTTTTGCTTTTTAATTGTGTATGCATGCATGCAGTACATTTACATTGTTTTCACAGGTGAAGACGTGAAGCCAAAAGAGTATATAATCGCTCTACAGCATCCTGTGACCACAGACATTAAACATTCTGTAAAGATGTTTGAACTGACTTTGGATGCCCTCATCTCCTTTAACAAGAGGACTTTGATTTTATTCCCAAATATTGATGCAGGTGAGTGATATGACTGTTATGAATATATTAATGTACTGTATTAGAAATGTAAAAATATATATAAAATTTAAGTGATAGTGCTATGATTATTACCTTTTCACTTCTTTGACACAAATACAGGTATCCTTGATTACCAACAATAATTAGGACCACTAAGCAATGTGGTTGTAAAGTGCAATTCACATGATTGTGATGCTTAGTGACAGCAGTTCTGGGACTTTTAGTTGATGTTATTAAGCAAATCCTGCACTGTTATTAAATCCTGGTAGCTTCCCCATTGACTTTACTTGTTGAAGCTGGCAGTGAAGGTTGCAAATGGTAATTGTGTGACTGAGATATTGCATTGTCATAATTGCAAGTTGGTTGCCAAGCCTCCAGATCATGATCACATGACCACAGGGATGCTGCAGTTGTTGGAACTTTGAGGACGGTTCATAAGTACCGCTTATTCAGCACCATCCTAATTAAAATGTCACTGAACAAGTGATCGTTAAGCGAGAACTGTCCCTAATGAATATTCAAGACCAGTGGTTCTCAACCTTCCTAATGCCGTGCCCCGCACCCCCCCCCCCCGCAACCTCCGCCGCCGCCGCCCCTGCGACCCCCAACCCGCCACTGCCATTTGGGTTCTTTTACCCTCTGTGCATGCGCAAAACATTCTGCGCATGCACAGAGGGTGAAAAAACCCAAATGGCGGCATCCGGGCAAAGTCTCCCGACCCCTGTGAAAGGGTCGTTCGACCCCCAAAGGGATCGCGACCCCCAGGTTGAGAACCGCTGTTCAAGACCATTCAGCTTCCTTTCTGTCCTCTGATCTTTTATAGAACTTCCCCTGATTCCTATCCACTTATGTAAAATGAAGTGTCATGTTCCCCATCTAAAGTTTAAATCATCTTTAATCCCACATTTGTTTTGCTCATAAAAGAAAGATTTAATTCCCAGAAAGATTTAATTAGAAACTGGAATGCCTTTTTGAAAGCTAAAAATAGACTCCTGAATTAAGTGGGAGCTTTTTTTTCTGCCCATGTAGTCAAAATTTCTTACACAAATATGCAGAATATGGTACATAAAACGTCAACCATGAAGCTGGTCTGAGCAAGGCCATTTTCTGAGCTTCAGTGTTGCCATACTAGAGCTGAAGGATAGGGAGGGGAAAATAGAGATAGATGGGGTTTGTAGCCAAAACATCTCTTGTCCGTTTTAATATTTCAATTCTTATTCGTTTTTTGACTTGCCTCCCAAATTCCTCCCTTGGGTCTTCATCTCTGTCTACCTCTTTTCTGGTTAGCTTAGATATTTCTTCCATCTCTACTATCTTTCCACTATCTACTACCCAACTCTCCATTTTCTTTTCAAAGATATCTTTCTGTTTATCCACTATCATTTTTTGGGCTTTTAGCATATACTTTCCCTGAATTGCTGCATAAGTTTTTATTACCTTCTCCCTCTTATCTTCTTGTTTTGTTTGTTTATTTAGTTCTGCCTTTTCCCCTGGTCTCTCCATTGTCTCCTCTGTTTCCTGGGCTTTTTGATCATTATTTGTTATCCCTTGTGGAATACTTTCTAACTTCCCATTTATGTTATTCATTAAGTCCATTATCTCCCTGTTATTCCTTGTCATGGTATCATGAATGCTTTGAAACATCGCCACCAATTCTTTTTGCAACCCACTTATTTATTTCTCCCTGCTGAAACATCTTGCCTTCTTTTTTTGATAAGTCCAAATATCGCTCAGTAATCTGTCAATGTTCTATCACTGCCCCAGAGTCTCAATTATTTTTTCCTTCAGAAAGTCAATCTGGAAACCATTTACTCAGTCCTGATATTGCTCCTCCGGAAATACAGTAATATGATTCTTTATGTCCCACAGTTAGTCAATTTAGCTCTTATTAGGTAATCCAGGAAAATTTCCAAATGTCTCCTTAAGTCCCCACTATAAATTCAATCATAACTCCTGATATTTAAAAGTCACTTTACTTACATGTCTTCTGTATTTTCAACGTTAGAGCTCCAGTAGTCATGGAATAGATAAGTATAAAGCAATAGATATCACAGCAGTCCTCCAGGTTTATTTCCACTTTCTCCTCTGTCTTATCAGTATTTTTCTTAGGGTTGAAGGAATGTAATGTATTCCATTCACCACTACATGGCACCTTCCGTTTAACTTCAACGTTGCATAGATTCTAACAAGTTCCGTTTGTATTTATTCAAACAAATAATCAAAATTCTGACAAGTAATTCCAGCATTTTAAAATGTTTTATTGCCAATAAAAATTAGAGATCCAATCTTTCTGTGTTTTTAAAGGTTTTACGCTCTCTTCTTAATATCCTTTTCTTTCAGGTCTATGATTTTTCTCTCTGTAATTGTTCGGCACTTAAACAAACTCTTCAAAGAATCCCTTTTCCAGAGTTAATTTTCTTTGGAGTAGGTTTTAAATAGAAAAAAAGTCACCTCACCGAGTTCCAGTCACTGTTCATCCACACCGCTCCAGCACGGTCTTTGTTTCTTTGGCTGCCCAAGCTTCACGGCAGCCATAATGGCTGCCTCTTCTCTTTGTCGTCGGATGAGAGGGAATTAGCCCTGGATCAAGCAGGAGAGCTCCTGCTCTCCGCGACCTGCAGGGCACCCCTCCACTTTTCATCACCCCTACAGGGTGACTTTAGCCCCTTATGGGGCCCTCCAACGAAGGGATTCGGTGCGAGTTCACGGAGCCCCGCTTTTCGCGTTTGATAGCGCCGCGATGTCAACCGGAAGTTCGACATAAAGATTATCTTAAAAAGGAATTACAATGATTGATCAGTGCTAAGATTATCGTCTGATTTCATTATGCAAAGTGGCTTGTAATAATTTCTGTATACCTTCATAGTCCTCTTACGCTTATTCAAAATATATTAAAAGTCTTATTGTCTTTTTTATCCTAGGGAGCAAAGAAATGGTTCGGGTAATGAGGAAGAAAGGTATTGAGCATCACCCAAATTTCCGCGCAGTAAAAAATGTTCCCTTCGACCAGTTCATCCAGCTATTGGCTCATGCAGGCTGCATGATTGGGAACAGCAGTTGTGGTGTACGAGAAGTTGGGGCGTTTGGAACTCCTGTCATCAATCTTGGAACCCGTCAGATAGGGAGAGAAACAGGTATTTAAAAACAGCAACAACGGCCTAGCACTTGGTTTCTTTGTTTTAATTGAAAACTTTCTGTAGCCCTGTCAAATTCTTTAGTGAGACTGAGGAAGAACATGCATTTTTCATACTAGAGATAAGATTACTGTAGTCATGCTCTTAACTGGAACCTGAAATCTGTAGGGTGGAGAGAACTATCTGACAAACTGAAAGCTATTGTTTATGTAGAATTGATACACTGTAGATCCATGATGGTGAACCTATGGCACGCGTGCCACAGGTGGCACGCAGAGCCATATCTGAGGCACGTGAGGCATTGCCCTATGTCAACTCCAGCGCACATGTGCGCACTGGCCAGCTGATTTTCGGCCTTCCGGAGGGTGGGAGAGAGGCCGTTTTTGCCTGCCGAAAACCTCCAAAGCCTGTGGATGGCAAAAAATGGCCCAACGGGCCTACTGGAAGTCCAGAGGCTTCAGTGAGGCCTGCACACATGCGCGGGGGGGAGTATAGGGGGGTTGTGCACGCATGTGCAGAGGGGAGGGCATTGCATTATGGGTGTGGACACACACACACACACACACACACACACACGCCCTTTTGGCACCCGAGCAAAAAAAGGTTCGCCATCACTGCTGTAGATAGTCTTATGACCGCAGTTGGGACCAGAATCTCCATTGTTAATCAAGACAGTTGTTCAATGAATTATACCTGATTTTACAACCTTTTTTGTCATGGTTCTTAAGGGAATCATGGTAGCTGTTAAGAGAATCACGTGGTTAAGCAAATCTGGATTCCCCCATTGACATTGCTTTTGAGAAGCTACTAGGAAGGTGGCAAATGGTGATCACATGACTCCCCAGGACAGTGCAACCATTGTAAATACATGCCGACGGACAAGCTCCAAAATGTTGGTCATGTGACCATGGGGATGCTGCGGCGGTTGAAACTGTGAGGACTGGTTGTAAATCCCTTTTTTCAGTGCCATTGTAACTTTGAACGGTCTCCAAGCGAATGGTTGTAAGTCAAGGACTATTTGTAGTTAACATTTCCTAGGCAAGTGTGGAAAAGAAGCTTTCTTCCTGAATATGACAGAACAAAGTTCTCAGCCGCGAGCCAGAATGTTGTTGGTGTTCAGGCTAATTTACACATTGCACTGCCATTGCACTAAATCGATCTCTTAGAACTCAGCATCTCCATGTTTGTCGAGTAAATGTATGTTGGTGCAGATGTACATGGCTTTATGTTGAAGGATTTGTGGTTATGTCCTGCAACTTTAGCAGCTGAGAGTAACATAGAGGAGTAAGCTCCAATTGTCAGGTGGCTAAAGAATGATGGTTGATTGGATAGTAAGTGGCCTAAGGCCTAAGTGAAGACTTCCAGTAGAATTTAGCTCCTGGATTCAGTTGTCATTCTCCCCTCTTTCCCAAACTGCTAACGCTGCAAGGGAAATGGAGAGGAGAATTTGAAACTTGGAAGGGAGAAGTCTCGCTCAACTTATTGATGGAAATTGAGGGGCACGGGTGGGCAGTTATCACCATTGTATCTCTATGGAAGCAAAACATTTTCTGGCTTGAACAGGGGACTGATTAAAATTGTAATTTGTAATCAAGAAGACAAGCCTAGAAAAGCAAGGTAAAATTAGAGGAAATGTTTTCTTTTCTGTGTTTATTTTTCTCTTCCTGTGAAAAATAAAGGCTACTTACTTGTATGATTCTTTAACAGAGTGCACTTCTTTTGAGTAATTGCTTTGTGCAGCTCAAGGGACCAAATAAGCAGGCTTATATTTCAATTTCTGTTAAGGCTGAGAATGCTGGAAAGATTTGTGGATAATATAATGAAATCCATTATTTGTCCATCAACCAAAATAAAAGCAAAATACATTTTATTTTTTGTGTTTTTTATGAATATGCCCTTTTATTCATTCAGCTCTGCAGATGATATTTTAAAATATGCATCTTGTCAACGTATGTGAAAACCAGAACACAGATGTAATTTGTTTTATTATTTATTCAACCAAGAAATACAGAAAAAGAAACTGATGTTTAGGACATTTAATTGTTTAAATAATCATGCTAACATATTTGCTGCACTGCAAGAGTAACGAAGTCAGATTTTTAAACTATTTTTTTTGTCCAGCGTTCAGTTCTTTTCTATTAAGCAAGTATGTTTCATTTTAAGTTCAGTTTCTTCTAATATGATATTTAATGTTCTGGGGGTGTTTGCTTTTTTGAGGAGAGAATGTCCTTCACGTGCGGGATGCTGATTCCCAAGACAAGATACTTCGAGCTTTGCACATCCAGTTTGGGAAACAATACCCTTGGTGAGTAAAGCCATACAAGTGAGTATAAGAAAAATTAAGACACCAAGAGAAAATATTGCTATATGTTGCAAATTTTACAAAACATCAGTTTATTACAAATAGTCTAATACATGGCATTGGGAAAGCAGTTGTGTGATCAACTAAATAGTATCTTTGTATTAAAAAATGCTGTCCTACAGAGTAAATGACAGTTTGCATAATTCATTTCACTGATGTATATCTCTTTGCTTCAGAGTTACTACTACCATACATTTTTTTAAAAAGGCCTGTTTTTCCCCCTGAAAGGTAAAGGGTGTAGAGAAGACTGTCCATAGATACCTCCCTTGACAGGGAAATTTTTATTAGAGAATAAAAATGACATATGGCTGCATTTTGTATGGAAATGAATCTATATGTCTAGGTAATAACAAACATTGTTTAGGAAAAGAAGCTGGTAGGAATGGCAAAAAGCATTTGGTAAATCTGAGCTTTGTAACTGGTTATATCTGCCACTGCAGCATTTTATGCATGGGCAATTCCCCCCCCCCCCCCCCCGTAGTCATTTTACAGATTGCCAATCTTTTTTGCTGGCTTTGTATTTTATTACAAATGCCGTATTTTTTGGAGTATAAGACGCACCTTTTTACCCTCAAAAAGAGGGTGAAAATTTGGGTGCGTCTTATACACTGAATGTAGCCCCACCCAGCCACCCCCACCCTTTGGCCTCTGCCTGCCAGCAATTTACCTCTTTGCAGCAAACAGGGCAAAGCCTTATTAGCACACTAAGAGATTACTTGCCTCCCGACCTACAGCTGACAGGCTTGCAAGCCACGTGGTAAAATGAAACTAACTACGGTGGCTGTAATGAGACAAAATGCTGGGAGATAAACTGCTGGCAATGTTACACTGCTGAAATTACAAGGAGGTAAGCTACAGCTGCTATAGCCTAGTGGTAGAGCTCTTGCCTCACAGTCAGGAGGTTGTGAGTTCTATCCTATGTAGAGGCAGATTCTGTTAATATGTTATTTTGTTAAATGTTTGTAGAATGTTCAAATTATAAGACTTCTTTTTTAAAGACTGCTTTATTATTGTTCTAGACAACTTAACAAAATGAAGAAGCTTTTTAAAATAAATTCTTGCTCTGAAGAGGCCCAGTGCTATTGTATCTTCTTTTAAATAGCAGAAAGCCTTCCAGAAAGCCACATCAATTTTAAAGATCTGTAAAAGTATAATCTGAAATGTCCTGTTTTAGTATTAAGTATTAGTATTAAAATAAGGCAGCTGAATTAAACCCTGCCTTAGTCATGTTTGGAGTAGATCTATTTAAATAATTGGGAGGAGTTAGTGTGATTACATTTAAGAAAACTTTCTGGGATTAATATACTGCCATAATGTACATTTCTCCAATTCTTTGCTATTTCTATGGGTCAAGCACACATGCACAGAAATACACAGCAAACAGTGTATATCATCTGTGCTGTTTGCTATTTGGCAAATTGCTGGGAGGCAGAGGCCTTTTTTCCTTGTTTTCCTCCCCCAAAACTAAGGTGCGTCTTATACTTCGGTGCGTCTTATACTCCGAAAAATACGGTATATATGTGGTATATTTATTTTAATGAACACCTTTAAGATAGGGTTTTGGCATATTGACTCTTGATTGGTGAATGGGTATGATCTAGCATTGACAAACTTAGAGTTTCTTTACGGTCAGGTACTAATTATTATTTATTTGTAATAAAAATAAAGTATAGTGTACAATAATTAGCGTAACAAATTGAAAAGGTTATAATAGAAAAGTTAGAACTTTGTATTGCATAACAGTATATGATCTATAGTTCAGAACTTCTCTGATTTAATTTTCCTTGGTAATAGACAGCCCCAGAAATTTGTGACTGCTATCTGACAATAGGATTGATAAAGTGTCTGTGATTTTAGAATTACTGACCTAGTTTATGTCATGCACCTGGCATCCTATGGTAGATAACTTTTTCTATGTAGGCTCACAATTATAGGTAGTCCTCATTTAGTGCCAGCAATTGGGTCCGGCAATTTGGTCATTAAATGAAGTAGTCCTAAGTGAAAAATCACGTAATCACAACTGTGCTTAAAATTTTCTTTCCAATGTCCTTTGCTCCTTGAAACTTCCTTCAGATGAACTGGGGTTCTTTCTCTTTGAGGACACCTTAGTGTGGGATAAATAAGCAAGTTAAATTAAGAACAAGTTTTACATACAGTATGTTGCCATTAATCTGTGCATCGATGCTTAATTTAGAATTTGCAGGACGGATACCAAAGAACAAGAAAAAAATCAAATATACTATTTTTTATTTTTATTTATTTATTTATTTATTTATTTATTTATTTATTTATTTAATTAATTAATTAATTAATTAATTAATTAATTAATTGCATTTATAGGCCGCTCAATCCGATAAGGACTCAGAGCAGCTAACAGCAATACAAGAGAAACAATAAAATCAGATAAAAGGTTAAAACAGTAAAATTAAAATATTATCAATAAGAAACAACCAATCATCCATCCACAATCACTCATGGGCCCACCCAACAATACATTCATTGGGCCCAGGCTTGCCAAAACAGCCAGGTCTTAAGGGCTTTTCTGAAGATCAATAGGGTAGGGGCCGTCCGGATCTCGGGGGGGAGTTGATTCCATAACGTGGGGGTCGCCACAGAGAAGGCCCTCGATTGAGGTCCCACCAGTCGACATTGTCTAGCCGACAGGACCTGGAGCAGGCCCACTCTGTGCGATCTAACCGGTCGCAGGGAGACATGTGATAGTAGACGGTCCCGAAGATACTGTGGCCTTGCACCATATAGGGCTTTAAAGGTAATCACCAACACTTTGAATTGCGTCCGGAGACCAATGGGCAACCAATGCAGTTCGCGTAAGATGGGAGTAGTGTGGGTGTACCTAGGCACACCCACCACAGCACGCGCCGCTGCATTTTGGACCAACTGCAGTCTCCGAACACTCTTCAAAGGTAGCCCCTTGTAGAGCGCATTGCAATAGTCAAGCCATGAGATATTATTATCAGATATACAGTAAGCCAAGCTGGCAAAAAGGTACACAGATTATTAATGCTACCATGGTTCTATTAACATTAAAATTAAAAAGTAAGATAGCAATTCTCTACACATTTACTTGGAAATCGATCGTTTTGAATATACAGTAGTAAAAAGGCCAGGTCTTCAGGCGCTTGCGGAAGGATAGGAGGCCACATGTCTTCCTCTCCAATGAAAATAAATACAAGCATTAACTTCTGTCTTACTAATTATCCCAGCACCATGCTGAGCATTCCTAGCTTAATGTTGTAAATATATTCAAGGACAATTTTTAAATAACGTTTCCATGATTTATCCCTCCTGGCATCTCTCTTAGTGTACTCACAATCTGAATGTATAGGTTTGGCTTGTAAGATACTTTCCTTCTGTTTTAAAATGTTATAATTTCTTCCATTTGATGTTACAGTTCAAAAATATATGGCGATGGAAATGCTGTTCCAAGAATTCTGAAGTTCCTTAAATCAATTGACCTTGAGGAACCCCTTCAAAAGAAATTCTGCTTCCCCACTGTAAAAGAAAACATTTCCCAAGATATTGATCATATCTTAGAAACCCAGAGTGCACTGGCAGTGGATCTGGGTGGAACGAATCTCCGAGTAGCAATTGTCAGCATGAAGGTAATTATAAATCAGAATGGTTTATATATCCACAGGGCGGTGTCTTGCTGAGAATAACACACTTATAATTTTAAATAGTATAATAATTTAAAAATGTACCCGATCCCTGTATGTCGTCTTACTAAAATGTGGCAGCTTCTTGTAAGAGGGTAGCATGTTGGTAATAAATAGATATTCAGAGGGGGGGGGGAACCTCTGATACCAGAAGACAATGTGGAGGAAGAAATGAGAAAACATGTAGAATATAACACAATGTTCCAATAAATACTGATGGGTATCAATTCTCTATAAAATAAAACATATATAATATTCCAATTTTCAAATAATCCATTACACTGTAGTGCAATCTACACATTAGATGAATTGGTTTAAGTGAAACAATGATCTAAAACCAAATGAAGATCTATCATATGTAGATACTATTGAGCCCCGGCCTGGGGCTCGCCATACCGGGGGAGGGGGATGCAGTGGGAGCAATGAGTGAGGTGGCTTGCCACCACCGGCCCAACATCTGACAGCGCCAAACGGCTGAGGCATTTCCTGCCAAACCCGTGCCGCCCAGCTGATCGGTCCTGGCAGCCTTCCACAGCGGCCATGCGACACAGTGGGTCGTTCTGGGCGGCGAGGAGAACTGTTGCCGCCAGATGGGTGTTGGCCCAGACAGCTACCGCGGTGGCCAGACATGCGCAGCCTCAACGCCGCCGGATGGTTACCGGTGGGTGTGGGCAGCCAGATGGACATGGAGTGGGGTCCAGAGACTTGAAAAGGCGCTGGGAGGCGGACGCTCCCAGCGCTGACTTTACAAGGGACATGTTTCCTACTCGTTGCATTCTGAGGCTCCGGCCTGTTTGTGAGATTAAAGCTGAGTTTTGCTGCGTTTGAGTGCATGTCTTGGTTCCCTTTGTTCCTACCAGGATGGCCTAGACCGGCTGAGAGATACATCCTGATTCAAGAAACACAGGATGGGCTATGTAAAGTTTGAAGAATTGAAAGAATAGTAGCTGAGTATGAATTCTGTTCTGCACTGCTACTCACAATGTGGTCTTGGACTCCCATGTCATAGCAAACCTGCCTTGGGACTGCATAAACTATTTTTAACATAAGCATTGTAAAAGAAAAAAAAAGCATTGTAAAAATTGCAGTTTATGGGCATAGTTTAGCAGAGCCATTTCTCCCTTCAGTGTAATGGCATGTAATGGAGCTCTTTTTTAATAGCACCTTCTATAAAGTTTTGGTCTCCTAAGAACAGGATGTTTGCCTCTTAAGACTCTTGCTTGGTTCATTTTGAACTGATAGGATTTATTTAATCTAATTAATATTTAAAAGATGCCTTAAACCAGATGTTTTACATTGTTCCTTTCTTGTTGCAAAAGGCATTAACTCCATCATTTTCAACCCCTTTGCAGGCCAGCCAATAAGCTGAGATGGAGGTTGGGCTTGTGGTTGTCTGGCCAGGAAAGTGCAGAGACACATAGAAAGACTTCTCTTTTCATACAGTTAGTCCTCGACTTACGACCACAATGGAGTCCAAAATCTCCATTGCTAAGTAAGACAGTTGTTAAGTGAGTTTTACCTCATTTTGCAACATTTTTTAAACCACAATGGCTAAGTGAATCACTGCAGTTCTTAAATGAATCATACAGCCTTAAGTGAATCTGGCTCCCCGCCCCCCTCCCATTGACTTTGCTTGTTGGAAACCACTGGGCAGATTACAAATGGTGATCACATGTTCACTGCAATCATCATAAATACATGCTGGTTGCCAAATGCCTGGATTTTGATCACGTGACTATGGCGATGATGGTCGTAAGTGTGAAAATCAGTGATAAGTCACTTTTTTTCAGTGCCACTTCAAGTGGTCACAAAAGAGATGGTTGTAAGTTGAGGACTACCAGGGGTGGGTTCCATTTACCTTCGCCACCAATTCGCATCGTGACATTTTGCACAGGCGTCCCCTCGCGCGATTTCACTTTCGCGCATGCTCAGAACCAAGAATTAGCCCGAAACACAGCTGAGGAGCTCATCAGCTGTGCTTCCGGCGATGAAATAAAGCTCAGCACCCGCGGGAGGGCTCTTTCTCAAGCCGCGGAAGGGGAAAAATGCGCAAAAAATAAAAAAAGATGGCGGCGCGCACGGAACGGCACCAACAGCGACATCACAAGTGGGTCGCTACCGATTCGGGTGATCCAGTCTGAACCGGGAGGAACCCACCCCTGAGGACTACCTATATAGCATTTGCTTGCTATATGGAATACCTGTCTCGTCTCTTCAGTTTTGATTCTGACTGATCAGTAAGAATTTGCAATGATTTGATGGCACATAGTCTTATCACTCTGCGCCATATTTGATATCCTGTGGGAACAGCACTTTTATGACAGAAGAATACTTAGAAAACTTAAGAGTTTAATCGGTTTTTATTTTCTCTTAGGGTGAAATAGTTAAGAAATACATACAACTGAACCCTAAAACTTATGAGGATAGAATAGAATTGATCCTTAAGATGTGTATAGAAGCTGCCTCAGAAGCAGTAGACCTGAATTGCAGAATTCTTGGTGTAGGTAAGTTTAATAAGCAACATATTTTTTGCTTTATGAAATGAAGGCAAGAAGTTGTTATTATATTTCAAATATAATAAAAGGAATTGTTTGCTAAGTCCTGAATTTCACAAACAGGTATCTTGGAGTTTATAGACTGCAAAATGAGTTATATATTAAAATTGGTATGCAGTTCTCAGAGAGCCGGTTTGGTGCAGTTGTTAAGGCACTAGGCTAGAACAGGGGTCCCCAAGCTTGGCAACTTTAAGACTTGTGGACTTCAACTCCCAAATTCTGGGAGTTGAAGTCCACAAGTCTTAAAGTTGCCAAGTTTGAAGACCTCTGGGCTAGAAAGTGGGAGATTGCGAGTTCTAACCTTGCCTTAGGCATAAAGCCAGCTGGATGACTTTAGTTCAGTCACCCTTTCTTAGTTCTAGGAAGGAGGCATTGGCAAAGCACTTCTGAAAAACCTTCCCAAGAAAACTGCAGGGATTTCTCCAGGCAGTCTTCAGGAGCCAAAACCTGACCCAGAGGCACAAAATAAATAAATAACATCCTCAAGTCCCGTGACATATATATTTCATAATAAGTTGTACTTCTGTAGGCAATTAGAAATTGTATATATAGTCTTCGATTATACTTTTCCCCTCAAAATTATAATAGGCAGAAAAGGCACTGATTGAGCATCAAGTGTTAGATTGAAATAAGCAGGGCAGCTGTTAACCTCTAAATTTTTGAAGATTTTGTCCTGTCTCGTATTTTTTGTGCGATAACTGTCTCATATTTTTTATGTGTGATACTATATATTGATACGGTACAATCAACAGGATAGATGGGAATCCAGACAATGTATCTCTGCATCTTATTAGATAATGCACATTTAAACAGCAAATTGTGGCATGAGTTACCACATGACAAGAGTTCTTTACTTATTTGGGGGTTTATTGAAGAAGAATTCTTACAGTTAAAAGTAATGTAAAACAGAACTGATGGACTTAGTTGTTTCGTTGTTGAAGGAAGTTGTTCAGCTTTGTTTCTGAATGGGACACTAATACTTAACAAAGCTTTCTTTTGGATTTTTTTTTAAATGCTAGAATTAATAGAGTTCTGTCCTGTTCTTTCATATAACTTGATATATGCTGTGTGGCTCAGGCATTTCTACAGGTGGAAGAGTAGATCCCCGAGAAGGTGTTGTTCTTCATTCCACGAAACTTATTCAGGAGTGGAACGCTGTTGACTTGCGGACACCAATATCAGACGCTCTGCATTTGCCAGTCTGGGTGGATAACGATGGCAACTGTGCGGCTTTAGCAGAAAGAAAATTTGGACATGGGAAAGGAGTGGAAGACTTTGTAACCGTTATCACTGGCACAGGTATCGATTTCCTCAAACTTCCTCAAACAGTTTTCAGTCTTGGTTGGAATCAAGTAATAATGCCATCTTGTACTTATTCAGATGTTATATTTATTATAATAGATCATGTGCAAATGGCTATAATCTCTATCCAGCTGTTGGGTACATGATTAAATCCCTTTAAACTACAGGAAATGTCAGATTTGGGCAGGGAATTGAGATCAGCGCCAATAATAGGAAACTTCTCTTACGTTTTCTATTATTTTATTAGATTTAAACTGATGCAAACTACTGGGCAGTAACCACCTGATCTGCTAAATCCTTGGCTTTGGAATAGCCCCTCCACTGCACCTTGTGTCAGTTAGAGGATGGTTTCTCATGACTCATTTCCAATTCCAGAGTGTAAATTGGGGAGGGGGGAATGGAGTTCCTCTTTCTCATTATATGGCATACAAAGATTAAAGTTAACAATGCATATAGTAATTATATTTCCAGGATAATTAATCTATTATTAAGGAAATTAAAACATTTGAAATGTAAAAATGAGTAGTGTTTTCAAGTTACATTGTTGTTACAGTAGCAACCCTTCACAACACTCTTCAAATGCATCTTTCATCTCTCCAATAATACTGGCTAATGTTGACACACACCTCTGTCAGTATAATGCATGCATAAATACTACCTTCGAAGACAAAAACCATGAAATGGATGGACAGAAACTTTCATCATTTACTCTCACATATAAATGTTTTTCAGGAGGCATTAACAAACCCTGAAGACAAAATTTTAAAAAGTACAATTGAATAAATACTTGTCTTTCAACAAAATATTAAGAGTATAATATTATGAAAAGGTGGGAAGGAGGAAAAATTAGATAAACGGAGCATTGGATAAACAAACAAACTGAGGAATATCAAACAAGAATGGACCAAGACAGGATGGGAGCAAGGGTATAAATTGAAAAATAAATTGGTTGGACAGAGCATAATCGAACACTGAATCCCTCAAATAAAGTCTGGGCAGTCAAGTGTGATTTTATATTTGCCAATGATAAAGGAATACTTTGGAATGCTATATATTTTCTGGTCTTCAGAGTTCATCGACAATGTCCTAATGTTTTTCCTTTCAGGTATCGGGGGTGGAATCATTCATCAAAATGAATTAATTCACGGTAGTTCTTTTTGTGCTGCTGAGCTTGGGCACATTGTGGTAGCAATGGATGGACCAGAGTGCATGTGTGGGAGCCATGGCTGCATAGAGGCATATGCTTCTGGAATAGCCTTACAGAGAGAAGCTAAGAAATTACATGATGGTAAGTAAGGTGCCGTCTTGTTGTTTACGGCCATGTTCACTAGTAGGGTGTGCATAAGAGTAAGCAACCTTTAAAAAAAAGTTCACATACAATACATTTGGCACTTAATAGCTGCCATTTATTAATTAAGGTGGCAGAATGTATACTACTGCTTTTACATGCGTTAACTTTGTTTCCCAAAGCCAAATTAATTAATGGAAGCTTAGCTGAAAAGCAAATCTACTAGCATGCCAGTATACACACTGACTACATTAGGTACCTTGATCAAGATATACAGGTAGTCCTTGACTTACAACCATTTGTTTAGTGACCATTCAAAGTTACAACAGCACAAAGTTACAAAATGACCATTTTTCACACTTATGACCGTTGCAGTGTCGTGGGGTCATGTGCTCATCTTTTGCGATCTTCTGACAATAGCAATGAAAAGAAGCCTGCAAAGACTTAGGGCTGGAAAAACTTCTTCGGAGGGAGTAGCAATGGAAAAATCCTGCAAGCTGGGGAGATCGTTAGCACCTCGTTAGGGCTGGGGAAAAAAGCTTCAAAAAAGCTACATTCAGAGTATAAGACGCACCTAAATTTTCAGCCTCTTTTAGGGGGGGAAAGGTGCGTCTTATACTCCGAAAAATACGTTAACTTAACAATCCTGTTACTAACTTAATAACTTCAGTGATTCGCTTAACAGTTGTGGCAAGAAAGCTCATAAAATGGAGCAAAACTCATTTAACAAATATCTTGCTTAGCAACATAAATTTTGGACTCAATTGTGGTCGTAAATTGAGGACTATCTCTATATAACTCTGATCTGAAAATTTTCAGTCCCCCATTTCCTCACACTCTATTCCTCTTGTAGGAAGAATGCTTTAGATGGAATTTATCCATCACATGCTAATGAATAAACTCACTTAAATATATTTGTTGTCTTGTAATCTGGGCTGCTCTTCTATAGTTCAAACATATCTGATTTCAAAGATAGGTTTGAAAAAGCTGGGTGAGTCTGCCTTCAATCCCGAACAAAAGAAAATTTTAATCATAAGCTTAAGAGTCTATGGAGATTCTCAGTCATCCAGGTCATGGTATCCCAAAGGTGCTTTTTCAAGAGGCAACTGGGCTTTCTGGTTTGTTTGTTTGTTTTTCTTTGAAGACGTTTCTTCAAAGAATTCTTCAAAGAAGAAATGTCTTCATAAGCTTAAAAATGTAAAGAATCTGAAATCAAGACCAAAAACATAAATAAGATTTTGATCTTAGAATGTTATAAATGGAATAAGAGTCCAGATAAATTGGAATACCAAAACCCTTACACGAAGATTTTAAAATTAATTCTAAACGACAAACATGATCTCACAAGAAATAGATCTTTTGGTTTATATAAGACATAACATAGATGAACTATTTCATGATTTCAAAAACTGGACACTAGAGGGGACTAAATATTTTTAGATAAAGATATAAAGGCCAGTAGATGGTGCAAAACATTTTCTCAATAAAAATACTGAAGGAGACTTTGGAAGGATGGACTTAGATAAGAGTATCAACAATGTTGGTAATGATGTCTGCTTCTATGGACAGACTGTGAAGAAATGTCAGATGTAGAACAAACTATCTGGCAAGATGGAGATGGTATCAAAAGTGGATTTACAACTGACAGATTTAGAAAAGGATCTTTTACCGGATCCACAATAGAAATTGTCTGAGATTTTAACATTTAAAAGAGAAATACAAACTACAAACCAAGAGAGTGTTTTGGATTTAGGAGGATTTTATTGGAGGATTTTAAGAGGCTTCCTAAAGCCTTGAAGAACTCTTGGTGATGAGACAAATAAAAAATGAAGATAAATCAAATCCTATGGCAGTATTTGAATGAACTAAGGATTAAAGTAAAAGGAAGTAATATAAAGTTGGTTTTTTTCATCAAAGTTAGAACAAAATATGTTGTTACTTCTAGGTACCTTTCATATACTTTCTGCTGATATCAGGCCTGAAAAGATTATGTTTTTATGATTTTTTCATAGATAATAGATAGGGTATGGGATAAAGAAATAAATGTAACTTCAGAGGTAGTAGAGTCACTAAAATTTTTTTTATAGTTGCTGAGATGAAGATGAATTCATTATATATTTTTCTTTATTATATTCTTACTTTTCTCTTTTTTTGCAGTTTACTCCTTTCTATTCTTCATTCTTTCTTTAAGTTTAGTTTAGTTTACATTTATAATAAAAAAAGTAATAAAATGTTTTATTATATATGGATATGAGTACAGTATGTGCATTTATAGGCAATTGCATGAATTAAAAGTTAAATTTGTAAATGTAAAAAAGAAAAAAGAAAGTGGATTTCCTCGGCCATGCCAATTTAAGAACTTTTTAAGGACTTAATGGAGATAAAATCCAGCATCAGGAAAGTGAGGGCTAAATCTGCATTTTCATTGCTTAGTCCAGGGGTCCCCAACCTTGGCAACTTTAAGCCTGGTTCCCAGGCTTAATCGGCTCCCAGAATTCCCTAGCCAGCAAAGCCCAGCAAAGCTGGCTGGGGAATTCTGGGAGTTGAAGTCCTCCAATCTTAAAGTTGCCAAGGTTGGAGACCCCTGGCTTAGTCAGTTTTACTGGTTTTAAAAAAAACCCAAACAGATTAGGTCTATTCCACTGTTTCCTGATACATACCGGTATTTATGTGAAATCATTTTACATCTGTAGGAAGCCAATGGGATTTTATGCCAGAAAAGAGAGATAAAACTTCATTTATGGAAAAAGCTGCACTAAAATTAATTTTATTGTATGACATAGGTCCGTGATGGCGAACCTATGGCACGCGTGCCACAGCTGGCATGCAGACCCCTCTCTGCGGGCACGTGAGCCGTTACCCAGCTCAGCTCCACCACGCATGCGCGCGCGTGCTCCTCCTGCCGGCCAGCTGATTTTCGGGATGCACGGGGGCGGGGCACATGAGGGAGATGTGTGCGCATGCGCAGGGGGTCATGTGCACATGCACGGGGGGGTGCGCATGAGTGGGGGCAGGGCGTCTCTCCCCCCCCACGGCCTGTTTTTGGTCCCAGGAGGCTGCAGGGAGGCCTGCTAGGCCCAAAAGGGGGGCGGTGGGGGTGTCATGTGCACATGTGGGGGGGGGTTGTGCGCTCATGCGCAGGGGCGGGCGCATTGCATTACTTGCCAGCACTTATGCACGCTGTCGCAAGTGCATGCACATGCTTTCAGCACACAAGAAAAGGGTTAGCCATCACTGACATAGGTAGATTAGATTCTTTGTGATTTTTTTAAAATGATTGGTAAAATGTAATAATCAGCGTTCTCTGTTTTGCCTCTTAATTACTAATTCTGCTTTCTTCCATTTTTTTTCTCCAAACAGAGGATTCATTATTGATTGGAGATATGTCTATGAAAAAAGAAGATACAATAACTGCTGCACATCTTATTCAGGCAGCTAAACTAGGAAACTCAAAAGCTGACAATATTGTTAGAACAGGTAAAAATACAAACCTAAGTCTGAAATCTTTGTTAGAATATTGACTAGTGGTAGATATTGCTACTGCTGTAGCATCTTCCTTGTTTGCTTCTGTTATAATACAATACCAAAAATTGTCCTTATCCTTCTCCCAATAACATTTTAACTTTCCTTTGGAAATGCAAAGAGAGGGGAAAAAATAGACCAGGCAAGTTAAGGAGGGATAGAAGTGAAAAAAATACAGTTAGAAGTGCAGAGAATCACCTTAAATACAATTGTGCAAAGCTTTGATAGGTTATAGCCACTGTGCTAGTGGCTCACCAGAATCACCCTGTGCAAGTTGTTCTTTGTAGCCCTGCTTGCACTTTTACATTTGAAACTAAATTGATTACTTTGTTTTGCTTCACTTGTTTCTAAAGCTTGTTCTAGCAGTTGCAATGAACAAAACTTTTTCCAGCAGTTTGGGGTGACATTTGAGGCTTTGGGGTAACATCAAGTGTTTTATTGAGGCAAAACACGTTGCTTCTTTGGTAGAACAAGATAACCATGTTGCTTCTACAACTTAGAGCATCTCAATACCATAAAACCAAGCTGCCTGGCGAATATTCAGCTAGTATTCTCCTGTTAATGGAAGAGGTCTATCAGTAGAATAGGAAAAGGAGCCTTTTTATGAATGGAGAGCAGTCTTAATTTCTGTTTCTTTGGAGGACAAGCCCTCATTTAAATTTTGAAGCATACTTGCTAGCATAGAATCATAATCCTTGAAAACTTCAAAGAGATTTTACTGAAACCTGTTTATATAACCTGAAGGTAGTAGAAACCATGTTTGATACTTCTTTCTTTGATAGCTCCTGTGAAAATAGACTCAATCCAATTTTAAGAAAATTATATTTGTGCCTAAAGCAACAGTTCTATAATCTAATCCAAAGAATAAATGGAAACACTTTAAAAAAAAGGTTAGAGCATTATTAATATTACTGAGAACCACTAATATAAGGATTATTGGCATTGTGATAGAAGCTGGGAGCTATGAATTCTAGTCCTGCCTTAAACACAAAGCTGGCTAATAAATTTAGGGCAATTCCCCTCACAACCTTAGGAAGACACTTGTGGCAGGACCACTTCTGAAAATGTTGCCAGAAAAATTGCAGGGATTTCTTGGGAGGCAAAACTGACTGCAAGGTACCAACCCAGCCCCACACCATTATGATCACTGTGGTCGTTACTACTCAAACCTATACTTCTCCTTTTCTTCAGGCCTGTCTGAAAGATTCAGTTACACCCTCGTACCCATGTATGTCTTATCTCTAGTGTCCATATGGACAATGGAAAACAGGAATTTGGATTGTACTGGCATATATAGCTGACTCTCATGAAACCAATTTTTATCAGTGAAATCATACTTACTTTGAAACTCCACAGTGGTTCTTAGGACTTTTTCTCCCATTTTTTTTCCTTTTATCTCAGCATACTGTATTTTAATTATTATTTTTAATTGTTAGCAGTTCTCAAAAATAGTCAATGGATACAGATATAAAACATCTGTAATGTTTTGGAGTATATTATATTGCAAAATAAAATTGTTTTTATCACGATTAGTTAAGCTGTTATGTGGCTCAGAATGTAGTCACATAATGTAGATAATTGCTTTATTTGAGACAGTTGAAAGTGGTGTGAAAGAGGCAGTTGCTACAGTAATTTACGGTTCTCTTACCAATAAGAGTTGTGCACATGCTGTTCAATTAGAGAAGATAGTGAGAGGAAAAAAATGTAGCCATATATCAGCACGTTGGGATTACCGTATGTTCCGGCGTATAAGACGACTGGGCATATAAGACGACCACCAACTTTTCCAGTTAAAATATAGAGTTTGGGATATACTCGCCGTATAAGACTACCCCTCCTACCATCTTTCTTTTTCTTTCTATCTTTCTTCCTTCCTAACATCTTTCTTTCTTTCTTTCTTTCTCTTTCTTTTTCTCTTTCTGTCTGTCTATCTGTCTGTCTGTCTTCCTTCCTAACTTCTTTCTTTTTCTTTCTGTCTGTCTGCCTTCCTTCCTTCCTAACTTCTTTCTTTCTTTCTTTCTTTCTGTCTTGTCTGTCTGTCTGTCTGTCTGTCTTTCTTCCTTCCTCCCTCCCTCCCTCCCTCCTTCTTTCTTTCTCCCTGCAAACCAATCCCCACCGTGGCTCCTTTCTCCCTCGCCCAGCCCTCTTCCAAGACGCCAAGTGGAAGCAAGGTAGGTGGGTGGGTTGCTCCCCTCCCCTCGGAGGAAGAAGGAGCCTCTGTCGCCGTCTCCCGTGGGACTACAGCCACCCGACTGAGTCCCCGACCGCGGCGTCGGCAGGGTTAACGCACAGGGGAGGGAAGGAGAGAGCGTGCTACCGCTGCCGCCGCTGCTATCGTACTGAAACTTCTGAGTCGGGGGACCTCAAAAACGGCCGCGGCTGCATCCCTGCCATTCTCCAGCCAAGCGGCCGAAGGAGCGCCACAGCCCCGACGCTGCCCTGCGTCTCGGTCTCCTGCCGCCAACGCCAGCTGCAGCCTTCCCAGCAAGTATGCTGCCCTGAGTCCTCCGGGAGTTGGGCGGCATATAAGAATACCAAAATAAATAAATAAATAAATAAGTGGGCGTGCGCAGGAGGGACCACGGAGCAGAGGCGCCCGGCGAGCGGTGCGAGAGGCGCAGGGATGCCAGAAGTGGCATCGGCGGCAGCAGGCTCCTGCCCGTGTCTCCCGCCTGCCTCTTGCCTTAAGCCGCCGGGCGCCTCTGCTCCGCGGTCCCTCCCCCGCGCGCCCACCTGCTGGGAAGGCGGCAGCTGGCGGTGGCGGCAGGAGACCGAGACGCAGGGCAGCGTCGGGGCTCCAGGACTCCTTCGGTCGCTTGGCTGGAGAATGGCAGGGATGCAGCCGCGGCCGTTTTTGAGCTCCCCCCGGCTCGGAAATTTCAGTACCCGGCGTATAAGACGACCCCTGACTTTTGAGAAGATTTTCAAGGGGTAAAAAGTCATCTTATACGCTGGAACATACGGTACATTTCCAAGAATTCCTTGCCAGCATTGACAAAAGCAAGATGGGTGCTTTAGTTCCAATATTTGACAAGAACTCCGATGGAAAGGCTAGCATATCATAAGGAGTTACTTGTGGGGTCCTCTGAGCTTGGTGATTTTCGTGCAGACATTTAATTACCAAAGTAGGTAATGAAAAGATGTTCTAGCACTGAAGATGTTACCTAGTTTGGTAAAGAAAAGCACCAGGCTCAGAGAACAGCAAGGACCCCACAGTTCAACCCTGAGCTGCAAATATTCTCTTCTATCAGTAAAGAGTTTCTTTCTTATGTAACTCCAGCTCTTATGTCCTCCCTAACTCATGTTTCCTTTTTTTTCCCTCACAGCAGGGACAGCCCTGGGCCTTGGAATTGTTAATGTTCTGCACACCATTAGTCCTTCCCTGGTTATACTTTCTGGCGTCTTGGCAAGTCATTATGTCAGTGTTGTGAGAGATGTGATTCGTCAGCGAGCGCTGTTTTCTGTCCAAACAGTGAATGTGGTTGTCTCAGACCTGAGTGATCCTGCCTTGCTTGGAGCTGCTAGCATGGTTCTGGATTATACAACACGCAGGATCTACTAAACACCTGGGGAACAAGTAGAAATCCTTATGGAGTTTGTAACAGGAAAAAATATTTCCTACTGGTTTTTCATTGTTTCATAAGGTTTTATGGAAATCTCACCATAAAAATTGTTCCCATCCGCCCATCCTTTATTTAATTTCTATTTTTATATGCTGGAATGTCACTAGAAACACGGCTCAGAAGAGGACTCTCTTGTAGACAAAATGAAATTAAGCACTTCTTGGGAACTGCAGATTGTAAAAAAAAAGAAAACTGAATGTACTCCTTCCTAATTAATGTATTTTCAAACTGTTTTCTCAGTAGGTGGTAATTTTGGTAACCAGACCTTTGTTAAGCAAGTAAAGAAAGTATCTCTGTCAGATACATGTAATCATTTCCAACTCTGCAGAGCTGGGCAGGTATGATCTCTGTATGAGAGAAATTGGAAACATCTCATGGTAAAATAGCCAGCATTACGATGTGACTATCAATGAGTTCATTAATTAGAATACAATCCTTATTAAGATGATGACATATGCTGCATAAACATGTTCACTTTCAAAGTTTCATTCCTTTCAGAAATGCCTTTCAGAAATACTGACAGAACCATCATAACTGACAATTATGTTGGCCAGCAATTACTGCAGCTGTACCTGGAAACCCCATA
This sequence comes from Diadophis punctatus similis, assembly GCA_023053685.1. Taxonomy (NCBI): domain Eukaryota; kingdom Metazoa; phylum Chordata; class Lepidosauria; order Squamata; family Dipsadidae; genus Diadophis; species Diadophis punctatus. Next base: position 93,628,743 of record JALIGW010000002.1, read on the forward strand.
ACAGGCACAAGTTTGGAGACATACAATGTGTTAGAATGGAAAAGAGAATAAAATGTATGCTTTGTCTGAGTTAACAGTAGTCATACTTTATATACATCCTCTGAATTGTGGCGATTCCTACCACCTGGTTTTCATGTTCTTTGCTTTTCATGTTTTCGGCCAGTTTTTCATGTTTTGGAAATTAAAGAGTCAGTTGCACAAGTTATTATGCTTTCATTAATTGATCTAGATTTGCTAGATATCTGGCTGAAGAGATAATCTGATCGATTTGGGCCTTGAGAAAACATTTGCTTTTTGAATCAAACCCATATTTAATCTGGCTTTCAGAAATCTGTCAGGCATATTTTTGTTAGCCTTACCATGCTCACCAATCCTACTTTTTTAAAAAGTACCATACTATGGTTTTACTGGCATTTGATTTGTGCTTATAAAACCCAAATATATAAAAGGCGAATATAGTGGACCATATATTAAAGATTTTGGGAAGCTACGAATGCTGAACCTCATAGTGTGCTTAAGGCAACTTTCGGTTCTTTATGTGGTTATCATAGAAAATAGTGCAAGGTTGTAGTACTTGGGAACCATTTATGTTTGAATTTGGAGGCTCTTGCTGTAAAATGTGGGGTTCCCCCCCCCTTATTTTAAAGGCATGTTTTAAAACAAAAACAGCATGATAGGATAACAGTAATAACAGAATTGCTTCAGGAATCTGTATCTACCAGAGTAACTGCTTTCATTTGTAGTATGTATAAGTGCATCTGATCCTTATATTTCAACACTTTGGGATCTAAAAATCAACTAAAGATACTTGATTAGAACTCATATTTAAAATTTTGCTTCTTCTAACTTGTTTATTAGAGGGTAAACTGGGATTTGGAAAATAATCCTCCTTTAAATGATTTGGGTTATCTAGATTTCTGGGTAAGCAAGAAGGTATCTCCTTGTTCTTTTGTGATTCTGTGCTTCACATCCTCAAATCAGCCCTAAAGGAATCTCAGTCCTCTGGATCAAATTTGGAATTTGTGCAGCAGAAAATCTGTCATACTAGTGAATTCTGTTCCTTAACTGACAGACACAACTGGATATAACTCAGGAAAAAAGAAATTAGATGTATTTGACAAATGAGTTTGTGCTAGGATTTTATGACTCCTCAGTCTAATAATATAAGGAAAACAGCCACTGCCTGAACATTTAAAATAACGAATTACCGTAAATAATTGAGTTTTGAAAATACAGTGAAAGTTATCCATGCGAAACAAAGTAGGATTTCTATATGAAAGTTTGAGCTCCTTCTCCAAATTCAACAAGTACTTTTGGTCCTTTTTGCTGGCTCTAATATGTCAAATGCCATACATGTTCTTCTAGTTCAAAGGAATATTTACCTTTCCCTATATATCCTATTTTGAAAATTATTATGCAGTATATTAAAATATACATTTTACATATTAAAATATTGATTAAAATTCTGCCCCAAGCCAAACAACCTTCTGATCATTGAGTAAACTTTTCATTTCCATTATCTTCCTGGAATTATAAAACAAGGGAATTTTCCAGACATTGGCTGCATTGAACTATAGGAGCGAGTTGCAGGCAATTCAGCAATTAATATAAATACTGTAGCAAAGGGTTAAATTTAAATGAAGAGGGTCCATTTTCATTCTAAAAACTGCTACTTTGAAGGAAGCTTTGGAGTTCAAAGCATTTTGCAAAACACACAACTTAGTTTTCAGTTAATTCTCTTAAGAGTGCTAAATCTGTTTTTCTGTATAAAATTAGAAAACACACGGGGTTGTGCTTTTGCTGTCAGTTTTATTCAGTTAGGCAAGTGGAATAAAAACAATGACAATGGTCTGAAGAAAAATGAAGGACTGGAAAATCCCATTCCCACGTCACTTGCAGCTTTCAGACTGGAACAGATTGCTAACATTTAAGGATTGCTCAAATTGCATCTGCACCCCTGAAGAGTGATTTTGGGGGAGTATACATTTTACTCACCCTTCTCCCTGCAATTATTAAGAGTTGCTAAAAAATGAAAAATTAACTGCATTGAAGCTACTACCAAAATTTATTGTTTGGGATTATGCCTGTTTCTTACCTGAATGAGTTGCGTGTGCAGTTAAGCTCAGGATTTGGGATATTTAGGCAAGGGATGCAGAAGAATGGACTTATAGAAACAGGTTTGACTTTCCATGCCTCCTTGAAAGCCTAATCCACTTAGTAAATTGGTAGGAGTTTCATCAAGCCAGTTTCTTCTCCAAATAATGTTCAACTGCCTTAAATATTCAATGCTTTTGGAAAAGACAAGTTCTTTATAGAGCCGAGATGGTGCAGTGGTTAAATGCAGCACTGCAGGCTACTGCTAGTTCAGCAGTTCGGCTGTTCAAATCTCACGGGCTCAAGGTTGACTCAGCCTTCCATCCTTCTGAGGTGGGTAAAATGAGGACCCAGATTGTTGGGGGCAATATGCTGAACTCTGTAAACCTCTTAGAGAGGGCTGTAAAGCACTATGAAGCGGTATATAAGTCTAAATGCTATTGCTATTGCTATTTATTTTTGTGCATACTAACAAGTTATCCCAAAATAGTGAAGCTGTCATTTTTGAGATGGCTTTTTGGTTATAAAATAGTTTGGTATTAGATGGAATGGAAAAGAAATGTAGTGCTGTGCTCACTTGGCTTCTAAACCATGAAGGGAACATCCAAATTCAGCATTAAAGAATGATATAGTACAGGTGGGCTGTTGTGGCTTCAGTTTACCTCTGGTGACACTTCAGATTTTTTTATTGGGCCTGATCTCTGAGCAATAATCTTTGGGAGGACATAAATTCCTAAAGGACCCATCCCAAGATAACATACTATCTTGTCTAATTCCCAGAATGCCCCAGCATATTAGCCTCAGTATGAAAGATACCATATCTTTAATTGCTAATCTAGCAGAGATCAATCTTATCACCGACAAAGGGCATTGCTGCACCTCTAAATTATGGTGCAGATGTGTTTATGTGGTTAAGTAACATTCATTTTATGTGATTACTAATGTTTTCATTCATGTTAGTACTGAATTTTTAACAGGCTCTCTGCCTGCTTTATTAAATTTGAAAAAAGAAGCGTTGGCTCAACTGTATATTCATAATTTGATACGCACCCGTAAAAAATAAAATGTTCAAGTGTCCCAATAGCATTACTTTAAAAGCAAAACTGTCTTTAATTGAATATTGATCTTAATATTTGTTATTTAGCTCAGCATGGCTCCTGTATCACTTTTTTAATTGGGAAAGGAGGATACTTTTACATCTGCCTATGTTACATGTATAAAAATAAAATCAAATGTTGAAATTTAGCACTTTTCTATTTCCTGTTGGCATGAAAAATAAGGTTTTCTCTGTTGCCTTTTTATTAAAACAATTAGTTCTATGCATTCTGTTGTCTAAATGTTGAAAAATAGATCTGACTAAATTATCAAAGATTGAAATAAAAATTAAAATTATGTATCAAGTTTCCATTAAGTATCTTATTTATTTATCCAGCTATTAGTTTGAGAAACATCACATCTGCAATTATTTTATCGTAGCTCACTACTATAAAATTCCTGAAATTAAAGCCAAAACCAGAAAACAACTGATAGCGTAATGGTTACTTTTAGATCAAGATTAATTCTACAAAGTTTATTTCTAACTCTCTGGAAATGGCTCAGTTGATCTTCAAGGAATCTGAAAAGCAAGCTTATTAATAAGCTTTAGCTATGATGTAATAACAGTTCACATCTTTTTTGAATAACATTAACTGCTTGGCTAGTAACTTTAATCAACTATCCAGAAAGTAACTTTTTTAGTTCCAAAGGTTTTGCATACTTAAGAATTATACAAAATGTAGCTTCCTCAAGTATTCACTTCTACTTAACGCTGTTTTAGAAGCAGCTTCTGTAGGAATATATCCCTTATCCTCAGTGTCTAAAACCTGATACAGTCATCAGATTCTAGGTTTTCTCACTCTTCATTATCAGGAATAATCCCTTTCTTTAAAAACAATCTCTTATAAACCTCTTCTGTTAGAACCATGTTCTGTCAATTTTACTCCCATTAGAGTCTAGCTGTAAAAGTATTTGAGAAGACAGTTTCAAGTTAAACCAGGAGGAAAAGATAATACAAGTCTCAAAACAGGCTTCAATACTTGACATTATAGTTTTAAATTAAAAGTACAGGTGCCAAGAATATGACAAAATGGAGCAACAAAAGATAGTGCTTTCTTTGGTATAGGAAAGACATTCTTCCTATGTTTTGGGTAAATTTGACTAAAATATGCATATATCACTTAAATGTGTGTTTAAAATAAATATGAATTTTTTTGTAATTAAAATTTCAATCTTACAGCAACATATTTTGTAATTGCAGGTTTTGATTCTTTGGAACTCATCAAGCTAGCTACAAAAAATTGTGGGGGGGAAATGTTAAATTTTTTTTAAGACAAACCATAATCCCGTTTCAGGCTTTGATGGAATTAAATAACTTCTAGGAATGCAAATTATGTTACCTGATACAGTGTATAGCCCTCCCTACTCTGGGCACCCTCAGATCTACAAACTTCAATTCCCAGAATTCCTAGCACCAGCCATGCTTGCTGAAGAATTCTAGAACTGGTACATGAAGAATATCTTTAAAGTCCTGCATGGTTCAGGGCTAGGTTAGCTGCAGAATCACATCTCCCAAATGCCATCTGCCTGTCCTAGTTTAAATAGGTGGGTATATTACAGGTCCCCTCCTTTAAGCCCTGCCATCTGATGGGACCTTAGATGTGTACCTTCTCAATGGCTGCCCCGGTCCTTTGGAAGAGCTTCCCATCCCAAGGATCCCTTCCTGAAGGCTGTGAAGATCTGGCTCTTCCCCCAAGAACTGAGCTAGAATGGGGGTAGAACTTGAGGAAGAGTTGTCTGGCCCTTGGGGAAAGGGTACATTTGTTTCAAACATTTTTTTATGGATTCAATTTAACATACTGGTTTTGACTTTTAAATACCTTCATAGCATGGGGCTGGGTTATTAGAGGGACTGCCTTTTCCCAATTACATCTGCTCATCCCATCAGATCTAGCAGGAAGTATGCTAAATTCCATATGCTAGGGAGCTACACATGGCAGGACCCAGGAGGTGGGCTTTTTCCTGCCATGGTGCCCTCTTTATGGAATATCCCCCCCCCCAAGTGAAGTTGGCTACATCCCTGTTGATTTTCCATAAGTCCCTCAAAACCTTGGTTATGCCATCAGACCTGGGGATCCCGGAATACCAGCAAAGTACTGAGGTGGCTCCATGGTGGTTAACGTTCGGTGGTCTCTTGTAAAATTTTCTTCAATAGTTTTTTTATGTGTCATTGTTTTATTATGTGTTGCCCAGAATTGCTTTTTTGCAACATGGGCAGCTATATAAATTTATGAATGAATGAATGAATGAACGAACTGCCTCAGGTCATTGTATGAAGTAGGTGGCCATTTAAATCTTGCAAATAGTTAAATATTCCCGGTTTGGAAATGATATACTATAGTGCCATGATGGCAAACATATGGCACATGTGCCACAGGTGGCACACAGAGCCCTCTTTACGGCCACGCGAGCTGTCACCCCAGCTCAGCTCAACTGTGCATGTGTGTGCGCCTCCCGCCGGCCAGCTGGTTTTCGGGTCTCTGCCACGCATGTGCGGGGGGTGGGACGCATGCGGGACATGCACGTGTATGCATGGGGGTAGGGCATGTGGGGGGGGGTCACTCACGCATTGCATTATGGATGTGCGCACGCACTTTCAGCAATTGGTGACAAAAAGATTAGCCATCACTGATATAGTGCAAGGGATAACTCGGAAAAGAAAACAGTAATTTTTCTGTTTTTGAAAATACAAATCTGTTTTTGAAAATGCAATTTTCAGCCATTATATTCCCAACTATTTGTAGCTAGCACAACAGAATCCTTTTAAATGAGTAAAGTTTCTTCGGCTTTTTAATATTCCCACACAACAGTGCAATTTAAACAGACCTTTAATATTGGTACATTTGAAAGTCAAATCTCATTGCATAAGAGGAGCATGGAGACTACAGTTCTGGAAGTTTTTTCCCAGTTTGGACACCAGGAGGACACAGAGGAGAAACATGCAATCACAGAACAATGATCAAACTCTAAATACATTGTGAGGTTTGGTCCAAAAACAAAAACAACAAAAAACATTTAAACATAATTAATCCAATTACTGCAAACACAGCTTCTCTGAGTAAAGTTAGATATTGCATTTGTAGTGTAGGTTGTGCTTTCCCTTCAGCGAACCAGCGGGGCCTGCTTGAGCGAAATCAGCACTGAGCGCATGCGGGACACATCTTTCGCCTGCTTGCTCGACTTGGGGTTAAAGTCACAGAGCCGAGCCACACGTTCCCACTCGGTGCCAGGAGATGAGTCATCAACATCATTCACAAAGACTTCTTCAGCTGCCCTAGAAATAATGCAACACCATGTTTCATTTCAATGAAATAGGACTCCCGCCCATTTTCCCATGAGTTGCTTCCTAATTATTTGTAAAATCATCATCACCATCATCACTCCAAGTAGGGTTAAAATTTCCAATCTTCTCTTTTTAGACCTTCAAATTATGGAAGGGGCAATGACCAAGAGCCAGGTGAACAGAGAGGTGCTAAGTCAAATGTCGGAGTATATGTGTGCTTGGTTTAACAGAGAAGGGTAATCTCAACCTTATATAGTGTACAAGGCTGAGGAGAGTGGGTTTATTGAGAATCAACTGTACAGATGCATAACCTGAGTCTGTGTAATGTGCAAATTTGACAATCGGCACACAATCTCATTACCTACACACTGAGTTCTTCATACAGTATAAATTAGAAGATCCACAATACAATGGCAGAGCATGTGTAATCCATGCAGAAGGTTCCAGGTGCAATCCCGAGCATTTCCATACAGGGCAAAAAAACAAAAAGATTCCAATCTGAAACTTCAGAGAGCTATTAGGAGTCAGATCTGATGATAATAAGTTTGAAGGATCACCATTTGATTCTATATAAGGCCATCGCCAATGATCCTATGGATACCAGTAGAAGTAATCAGGTTGGCATGGTATGCTAAGATTGGTATTCAGTTGCCTTCTTAGTAGTTATTTTCAATTTTTACAAACTATAACATGAAAATGGAACACTTTTCAATGCTGCGGAGAGATAGCATAAATTAGCATGAAAGAAAAGAAGTCATAGCCCTTATGCTTGAAAATGCTATGGACCTAAAGGCTGGAGCAAGGAAGACTGAAGGAGAAAGGCCAAGGAGAAATCTGCTTCTTCATTTCACCTGCACTCGTGTGCACATTCTCTGCTTAGTGACATCACAAGTATTGTCCCTTCAATACTAGCATTCTGCTACCTTGCTCACAAATAGGAAAATTATTTTCTGGAACTAATCGAAGCAGACCGTGAGCTCTGAACACAAGCAAATGCAATAAAGCAGACCTACTTATGGGGAAGGGAAAAGGAAGAAAACTACTCCCACAGAGTATGGGGGTGGGGGTGGGGGTAAGCAATGAGATGAACTTATGAAGTTCAGCACTGATCACAAGTATGGTTGTATTTTACAAACACCACTGATGACAAGGGTCACTACAACACTGCTATTTCATGGGACAAGACACTTAAGGGGCAGTGAAGAGTTTACTTAACTGTTCTAGGCTGTAGCAAGGATGGTTTATGTTTGTGCTTTAAAGGTGAAGAGAAACAAAAAGGAGAGTTTAAGTCAGATATAGAAAAATGAAAATGAGCATAATGCAGATGGCAAGTAAAGCTGGCCAGACATGCACTTTGCAGCACTATCAACATTCAGGAACAGGTGCCTCCAAAATTTCTTTTACGGCAGCTGCACTACAGGCATTCTTCTCTCCACCCCACCCCACCCCGCCCAACCAGTTACAGGAAACAGCCTTTCTGCCTGAACTTCGACTGCCAAAATCAAAGGCAGACACCACCTGTAAGTCCAGCATTTCACAAGTCAAAGGGTTTCCTAAGTCATCTGCCAAACTTCTATAGCATTGGGAAAAAGTTTCAGTACTAAATTCAGAATAGAAACAGGCATGAAATACCCATCGGCCTTCTCAAGGACTGCCATGCAACTCTTCCGGATTACACAACGAATCTGAAAATATTGTAGGCAATTAAGGAAATATAAATCATGGTGAGGAACACAGGGCCCCAGCTCCAAAGCAGTTTGATCACTATTTCTTTTTCCTCAATTCCTGACATACTCCATTTAACTACAAACTTGCCGTGTACAGACGAGGAACAGTGACTTCCCCATCTCCTGAACTTGCAATTAATGGGGTTTTCAAGCAGGAAGAAGGAAAAAAATGTGTTGCAAATTGCTCATGCCTCTTTCTCTTGGTTCTCTTTTGAAAGACAATTACTCTAGCAACACATGTATTGTAGTATTCTGTTTTGTCCATCTGGACTAGCCCCAGTGAACATAAATATCACAATTCTAGCATGTGCATTGAGGAAAGAAGGCATTTGATTCTGAACAACAAACATCCAGAAATAGATAAGAGTTTTATTTAAACTTTTCAGAGTATAGAACTGGAATATGAACAGAAAAACAGAAAACATTATTCCACTTATTCTGAAACAAGAGTTATTTTTACATAGGAAACTGGTATATCTAAATTTTATCTACAATTACTAGAGCTAAATTCTCTAGCAATATTTTATGACTCTGAATGAATCTTCCCAGTCTATATTTTATAGGGAAGTTATACAAAATTACCAAACCTTTTTTCTCCATTTGTTTCTATTTCTTGTTAACCACTGCAGTAGTTTTACACCTAGCATAGCTACAAAGGAGCTGCTTAAGTAACTTTTATTATTTTATATGCTTGGGTAACGTAATCCTAAACAGCCAAATATGTAAAAAGTACAGGAGAAGAGTACTCAGCTGTGAGAAAACAACTGAGTGTTTTCAGTTATTAAATATCACCTCATTTAGTTCAACAAAATTCAACTCTGCATGCTAAGTAGTTTAATTTTCAATATAGAATGAAATTTAAGACTAGTTTGCTTATTACAAAATTAATGAAACTGAACACTGATTTGAAAAAGTTGAGTTTACTATTCAATTATTTCACCTATTCCAGCATTATCTATCAATTTTAATATTTTTACAATTGTTATTCCAGATATACACTCTACTGCCGTGATGGCGAACCTATGGCACACGTGCCAGAGGTGGCACACAGAGCCCTCTTTGTGGGCACGCACGCCATTGCCAACTGCTTTTCTGGTTTCTGGTGCACACATGTGCGCTGGCCAGTTGGTTTTCGTGGGTGCTGGAGCGCCGGAAAACAGCCTGAAAACGGCCGAAACCCAGGACATTTCAGGACATTTTCCAGGCTGTGCTTTGAGCCGTTTTCCGGGCCCTTTTCAGGCCCTTTTCAACCCAAAAACGGCCTGAAAATGGTGCGGAAAACAGCCTGGAAAATGGCCACATGCACGCGCGTTCCGGTTTGGGCACTCGGTGCCAAAAAGGTTCGCCATCACTGCTCTACTGCATAACTCAAACCAAACCGAGTTATCTGAAGTCTCCAGCATTTGCTACATAGTAATAACTCTTTTAATACTATATTCAAAACCCAACAAGAAGTGACAACAAAACCATGGAATCTCTTTCCTTAACATTGGGAAATTGTTCTTCCTTACAATTTTATTTGAAACTTCCACCATTTTTTGATTAAAAGTACCTAAATTATTCAGTGATTATGTGGCCAGAAGTCAATTGACATTCTTTGGATACTATTATTGTCTATTTTAACTGCATGTAATATAGAAATTGTCCATTCCTGTCCCCACCCCCACAAGTCAGATGTCTTCTTCCTATTTTGCTCTATAACAAAGGTATGTCTCTCTCCTTAGGGGTACTTTGATCACAATAACTCTCAAAAGATTAAAAATGTTAAGTAAAACAGATGGATTAGAATATAACCAGTAGTTAGGCAACATACACATAACCGATCACGTCAGCGAAGGGTTGTTTGTAGAAAGCTTCATCTGCCACCCTAGATGGCAAGTAGTCCACAGAAGAGGCAAGCAGACAGAAGACAAAGAGAAAAGAATAAGCAAAAGGAAACATAGCCAAGTAGAATTAAATTTCAAGTGATTAGCATGCAGATTAATCTGATCCTAGAAATACTTAGAAATTGTAAGTGAGGGGGGGAAAACATGTAAGAAATATGTATGAAGAAATAAACCACACAGATAAGAAACAACTTAGTTCAGTTAAGATAAGTTAGTCCCTTGCAGACAATCAAACATCCTGATTGCTCTCTGTAGGTCTTCAGGCATTGTTTTGCACAGTAACATTTCAAACTATGGGTATCTTGGTAAACTAGGTTATAAACAACAGCTAACAAAGGCAACTTAAGTTGCAATAGCTTTTTTTTAAAAGTGCTTTGGTTTATGCTGAGAAAGGGGAAATCTGCTCTACAGAGCAAGCATTTCTAAACCTTTGAACCAGCAAGTGGCTATATAGTAAAGAGGACATTCCATCTGTCATCTCTGCAGTTCATTTTTATCACAAGGCTCAGGAACTATGGTAGAAAAAGGCTAAGAAGCAACTGTGACTTCCTGACTGAAAACCACAATAACCGCTAAAGAAAAACAACCCTATTTATTGAATTGGTTATAAAGTGAACTGTCAAAACACAGCAACATTTTCAACTGCTTCATTCAGAAATATCAAATTCTGATTGCAATAAAAAATCTTAACTCCTGTTCAGTTTTTATACCAGACTACTGCAAGAGACCACCTAATCAGGTATGTGTGCATATATACATACATACACACAAACACACACATATTATATAACCGCAAGTCTCTCTCTTTCTCTCTCTCTCACACACACAGATTATACACCTATAACATAAACAATCACACATAAACAGTCATTTAGTCTTTGGGAAAGGGTTGAGATTGTCTATTACTGAAAACAGTTGTTCAATGGTACTAGCCAAGTCATGGTAATTCTTACTTTACATATACATCTATACAAAAAAAAAGAGGGGGAATTGGGAATGAGAAAATCATTATCCTAAGAGTAATGGATTCCTGAAAATTTCTCAGAGGCTACAGTTTGCCAGTTATAATTAGCATAGAGCCACTATCATGTCAGCAAAAATATTAATAAAAAGGTATGCCAAAATCCAGTAACTGATCTTTAACTGTATCATTTACCTGTTATTTGCTTTCGTTTTCTGTAGCTGCTCATCTTGTCTTGCATACCACTCCTCCAATTCCTTTATTGCCTTTTCCTTCCATTCTGCTTCTTGCTTTCGAGAGTTTGCATCTTTAAAAAATATACACAGAGACATGTGGTTTATACATAAATATCTACTCTTTGGAATTAAATAAAGATAAGATTCTGAACTATTACCATCTAAAACTATGGAAATCATAGGACTTTTCTAGGGGGGAAAAATCAATGGAAGGTAGGCAGTTTACCACTTAGATTTTGTGAATGACTATTAATGGCAGTAAGCACAAAGGCTGGAATCAATTTCAAAATTAATTAGCAGTACAAATATATTAATTCCTTTCTAAAATGTAGCAAAAAATGAAACCAGATCCACCACACCAACCAAGTTCATGACCTGAAGTAACTCTACAATAATAATGAAATAGTTGATCGCATATCCCAGTTTCCTAAGACTTTTTTTAAAAAATCTTGGTTCTATTTTTGAAATATCAATGACTAGTTCTTTCAAAAATTAAATAGGACAATGAATGCTATGCAAACTAATCAGCAGAAAAACATTATACATGTTAGGGAGAAAAAAAACCACACAAATGAATTATTTCTAGAATTTGAGATTATTTGGCATGAACGGTTATTATATATATAAAATATATAAATATTCTGTGCTTTAACACTGTGCCCTATCTTCTGACTCTCCTCTCTACCTAATGGGCAGGCAGACATAGTCAAAATGGAATCAACATGCATTCAAGGGAGATGGCCAATGCCTTGCCTATGGCTTGCAATTCAAGGATAACTGACAATATTGCTGCTCCAACAATCCTTACTCAGATGAAAATAAAGTTCCCATTAACAGTTATGTGAGGCTGAAAATTAGATTCTTACCAAGCTCTTCTAGACGCTCTCGCTGCTCTTCTCTCCATTTGCGAATGCTCTCTGGTTCTGTCTGCAGACGATCAGCATGAGAAATAGCAGCATAGCAGTCTGTAGGACCATTGCTCTCCTGATCCAGACAAAGAGGCAGCTATTTTTATAATTGAATAAAAATAAAGTTCTAAGGTATGGTTAGCTTTGCTGTATGAAGAGCAAGAAGAAATGTAAGAGGAGGCAAATGGATCAACAATGACAAGTTATTTGGAAAGATTTGGTAATGTATACGGTAACCTCCATGGCAAATGAAGCATTATTTGGGAGATGAAAGCAGGGTTTCTGGGTTTCAGCCTTTTAAAAAAAAAAGTACCCTTTGGCTGCCAGCTTAAATTATGAAAAAGCATGAAAACCTGATCTTTTGCTAGGAAAAATAGGAAAAGGGCAACACTAATAATAATATTTTACTAAAGAAATGACTCCTAGTCATCTGTAGAGAAAAAAAGAGTGATAACTATCTGTCAGAAGAGAGCACTGGCAAGTATCTCCTGTACTTTGTTAATATCATGACGATCCTCAAAGAGGGGATACTACCCAATATACTTTTCAAATAATAAGGAAAAGACATCTAAGTTTATTTTAATTGGAAGATTCATCAAGTATTCATGGGAAATTTTTGGAAGCCAATTTGATGTAGTGGTTAGAGTACCAGGGTAGAAGAGGCATTGGCTTACCTGAACAGTCTCTGTGCGCTGCAGGGAGAGTCCAAGCATGGGATGAACTTCGGTCAGTTGCCAAGGGACTGAGTTATTTTTAGACTGAAGCACGCCCTCTCTGCTCCACTGGCTCTTGACGTGTCAGTTTCAAAATGAAGGCGGAATGACCAACAAATAGAGGACATGCAAGAAGAACCGTAGCGACCCTGGAAGAAGCCAGGGCGGGTTTGGACTCTCCCTGCAGCGCACAGAGAAGACTGTTCAGATAAGCCAAAGCTTTTTCTCCTGTGCACTGCTAAGGAGAGTCCAAGCATGGGAATACCCAAGCTTAAGTCTCGTGGGCGGGAGAAGGCTGGTCCAGGGGAGCAGATGTGGAGCAGACCCTCTGGAGTACCCACCTGCCAAATGCAGCCTCGGCCGAGGCAAACAAGTCCAGTTTATAGTTCTTGACGAAAGGCAAAGGCGTAGACCACATGACTGCCCTCCAAATTTCTTCAACAGAGGCCTGTGTGGCCCAGGCCGCTAAAGTGGCCACGCTGCGGGTGGAATGCATGGTTATTCCGTCCAGAATAGGCCTCGGATATCCCTCATAAGCTTGAGCGATGCACGCTTTAAGCCAGCAGCTGATAGTCTGTGACGTGACCTTGCGACCCATGGAGGCAGGTTGAAACGCAACAAACAGTGCTTCCGATCTCTAGAAAGAAGCAGTCCGTCTGATATAAATACAGAGAGCCCTCCTTACGTCCAACTTATGCCAACGATGTTCCATGGATGTTGTGGGTTGGGATAAAAGTCCAGCAGAATCACCTCCTGGGCCCAGTGGAACCAGGAGTTTACTTTTGGGAGGAAGGAGGGATCCAGACATAGGATGACCCTGTCCAGATGGAAGTGACACAAGTCCTCGCGCACTGACAGTGCTGCCAATTCGGAAACCCTCCTGGCCGAAATGATAGCGACCAGGAAGGCAGTCTTGAGTGACAGGAATCTGAGCGAACTTTACGGAGCGGCTCAACGGAGAAGTCGTGAGCGCTTGCAGGACGATTGAAAGATCCCAAGGAGATCTATGTACGACTTGGGGTCTCAAATTGGCTGCGCCCTTCAAAAAACTGCAGATGCTCGGGTGATAATAGAGAGAAGGCAAATTGTCAATTCTGATGACCATGGACAAGGCAGCAACCTGTCTACAGAGAGTGTTGGGAGCCAGGCCTTTATTAAGTCCCGCCTGCAAGGTCAAAATCTGAGGAATCGATGGAGACAACGGATCAAGGTGAGACTGGAGGCAAAATGTACAATAGGCCGACCACGAGCATTGTAGATGCGTGTAGTAGATTTCCGTCGAGATGCCTGAATGGTGAAGATCACGTCTTCTGGCAGGTTGTCCTCCCTCAGGAGATCCCCCTCAAGTGTCAGATGGTCAGACATAACCAATGAGGCTCTGGGTGGAGTAGAGCCCCCTGGCTGAGGGAGATCCTGGAGTCGGGAATCCGCCACGGACGAGATACCGAGAGTTCCACCAGATCCGCATACAAAGGGCGCCGGGGCCAATGGGGAGTGACAAATAGGACTTCCGCCTTCTCCGAAATCAGCTTCCGAATCACCTGCAGAATGAGAGGAAGGGGGGAAAGGCGTACAAGAGTCCCAGTGGCCAGGGACTGCAGAGGGCATTCACCCCTTCCACTCCCAGTGCTGGAAATCTGGAGTAGAACCTCGGTAGCTGTGTGTTGGTGTGAGTTGCGAACAAGTCCACCAGTGGCCGGCCGAACATTGTGGACAGAGTGTCGAAGAGCGGTGGATGCAGGCGCCACTCCGCCGGGTCGAACGTGGCACGACTTAGCCAGTCCGCCTGTATATTTGAGACCCCCGAGATGTGTTCTGCTCGAAGCGATTGTACATGTAACTCTGCCCACAGTCCGATTTTTTCTGCCTCCCTCATGAGGCGTCTCGATCTCATGCCCCCCTGACAGTTTATGTGGGACCGGGTCGCCACATTGTCCGTCAGCACGAGAACATGACAGTTCAACAGAAGTGGCTCAAAGTGTTGTACAGCCATGACATCGCCCGAAGCTCCAATAAATTGATGTTGGCGTTGACTAAATCTGCCTGTGTCCAACGACCCTGGGTCATCCGAGAGCCGGTGTGAGCTCCCCAGCCGAACAGGCTAGCATCGGTGATGAGTCACTTGAGTGGGTTCCTTGAAGAGGCAACCCTTCTAAAGAGCTGGAGACGACCACCAGCTGAGCGAACGAAGGACCTCAGGAGTCAGGCTCATCAACGTGCTGGAATGGGTGGTCCTGGCCCATTGGTACGGGAGGAGGCTCCAGTGAAGGGCCCGAGCATGCAATCTGACCCACGGCACCACATCGATACAAGAGATGAGCTTGCCCAGAAGGTGGGAAAGCAGGGACAAGGGCACACGTTGCTGTTGACAGACAGTCTCCACGAGGGAAATAATGCTACGTCAACGCTCTAGTGAGAGGAATACCTTGCAGGTCACGGTATTGATGATGGCACCAAGATGCAGGAGCGAGGTGGTGGAAGTCACGTGACTCTTTGCAAAGTTCACCGAGAAGTCGTGTGCCTGCAACGTTTGAATAGTGTACAGGAGGTCCTCGTGCGCACGCTGGTGTGACGCTGATTGAATAATTATGTCGTCCAAATAGCATTGGAGACGTGATGGACGTGCCCTCAGATACGCCGCCATGACATCGAGGAGTTTGGTGAGGGTACTGGGTGCCGATGAAAGGCCAAATGGGAGGGCTCGATATTGAAAGTGAGCACTGGTGAAACAGAATCTTAGGAACCTCCGTTGTGACGGATGTACTGGCACATGGAGGTAGGCCTCCTTGAGATCGATGGAAGTGAGCCAATCCCGGTGCCTGATGCATCCCAAGATGGACTTGAGGGATTGCATTCATTTTGAAGCGCTTGTACGCGACGTACACATTGAAGCGCTTGTACGCAACGTACACATCCTCAAATTGAGGATGGCCCTCCATCCCCCCGAGCTCTTGGGGACTAGGAAGAGGACAGAATAGAAGCCTAGCCTCTCCTGGCCCGGGGGCAACCTCTCTATGGCTGCAATATGTAGAAGATGGTGGATCTCTGCTTCCATCAGCGCCCGTTTGGTGGCATCGGGCGAAATGGGACACCAGGAAACAAATTCTATTGTGAGGCCGAATTTTATGGTTTGCAAGGCCCAGGCGTCCGAGGACGTTAGCTCCTATTGGGGGGCAAAATGTTGAAGCCTATCACCAATGGGAAGTGCCTCTCCGGAATCATTTAGATCTCTTAAACCCCGAGACCCAGATCCCCTGAAGGGGCGTCTTGTCTGGGAAAACTGCCTGCCCGTCCCTGGCAGTGGACCTGTCCTGCTGTCTATCGGTCCCCTGGTAGTACGACCTCTGGGGTTGGGGGCCCCCAACAGAAGACTCGGGCCGAAAGGGCTGCCTCCTAAAAAATGGAGCCGATCGTCTGTCCACCCATCTATGCACTCTGGGGAGAACCTTGCATTTGTCCGTCTTCCACCAGAATTGGGTCGAGGGATTCGCCAAATAAGTGGTTCCCCATAAAGGGGGCAGCAGTGAGGCGCCATTTAGGGCGCGCATCCGCTGGCCAATTGCGGAGCCAAAGCATGCAGTGAGATGTGACACTAGCTGCCATGGTGCGGGATGCGAATTTGGCTGAATTGAGTGTCGCATCCGCTGAGAACTCAGCCCCCGCCAACAACTTATTCAAATCCTGGCGAAGCCAGGAATCCTCTGCACCCAATCTAGAATGCATCTCTCTAATCCACATGATGGAGGTGCAGTTAAAGAAAGATGTCGCCATAGGTGCCCTCAAGGACCAAGCGGCCACTTGGTGGGATTTTCGTACCATAGACTCGGCCTTCCGGTCGTCAGGCTTAAGGCTCTCCGGCACCTCTGATGGAAAAACGGCCAAAGACACCAGATTGGGGACGGGAGTGTCCACAGTGGGAAGCTGCAACAGCTCATCAATTTCTGGGCCAAACCCATAAAACTTGCGTTCCGCCAAGGTCTGGCCAAGAGCAGCGGAAGGATGGCTCCAAGATCTTTTGATGGTCTCGATAAAAAGTTTTGACGATGGGAGAAATTCAGTCTCTCGCTCGGGCTCAGAGAACAGACCAGCAGCAGGGTCTGTCAGGGTCCAAATAGCATCGAAAAATCAAATCAGAGTCCGAGGAAAAGTATTCCTCAAAGTTCCAATTTATTAGCAGAGCCATGTTGGCACATCTGGGAGAAACCTGAATCTGAAGTCCCAGGGGTTTCTCCACCCAGTTGAAAGTTCAATCCCTTGTCCCCACGCCCCCACGTTGACCAATCTTCATCTGCCAACTTGGCGGCAACTCCCATCTCCTTCTGTGCAGGTGCAAAAGTGTAAAGACAAAGGATGACCTTGACAATCTAAAAGGAATTTGTTATGGCTATATGCAGACATCCCTCATGCAACTACCCTCCCAAATTCCCACAGCTAAGAATAAATTTTAAAATAGCGTAAAGTGTGGCAGGCCAAAGACCCCAACTAAAATGGCTGCGGTCAATGCCCACAGAGGGTTCAGAAGACCTAGCAGCTACACCAAGGTTCGCTGTGAGCTTGGCTTTGTGAAGCAGTGTTTTGAACAGGGCCGGTTTGAACAGCCTGGTGAAAGACGGCTGGTCTGGAATCAGACCTTCGTCATCAGACAACTCTTCATCCATCACACTCCCTTCACCCTGTACAGAAGCCTTGCCAAGCTCAGAAGAGTGGCAAGAGTAAGTGTCACCAACATGGGACTAAGTTCCCTGCATAGGGGCAGGAACTGTCTGGTAAGGAGACCTTTGTTGGAGGCCTGTGGCAATGCCCTGTGAGTAGGCATTGGCAATCATATCCTGCAACTCAGGCGGGAGATGTTGCCAGGCATCCACCCCCGGAATGAGACCCGCCGCTATGGGGGTAAAGGTTGCCGAAGGAGGTGCCCTTGAAGTAGATGGGATTGGAGCCGGGGTAAGAGTGGCCCCACGGACCAGGATCCCTTGCAAGGGAGCCTCCTCAAGTTCCATGACCTGAGCCACTGAAGGATGTTCTGGAGACCAATCCACCTCAGTCGCAGTTCCTGTAGACACCTGAGGATTGGCAATCTGGGGAACAGGAGCCACCTGAGATGGGGGAGGCAGCGAAGGCTGTGCAGCCAGTGGCGCCTGGAGCTGCTGCTGAGCCAAAGGTTGAAGAGTCAAAGACATGGCAGCCTGCTTCTGAGCCTTCTTAAATTGTTTTTCCAAGGCCCGAAGCCTCCTCTCAGCGTCTTTAAGGGTCCCTGAAGATGAGGACGACCAGAAGCCTTGGCCTTCTCCTTGGAGGAGGTATGGCTCTTAGAGGTGGCCTTCTTGGGGGCAGCAGATGTAGATGCCTCCTCTCCTGCTGAATTATCAGACTTGCCAGCCATATTAGATGTAGTGGGGCCCCGTAGAATAAGAAGGCCGCAAGAAGTGAGGCAGGAGTATAGCCTTGAGGCAGGGACTCCAAAAACTGTGGCTGGGTGAGAAACATGGCGAAGTCAGTCCAGCGGATCCCTGGGACAAGCACTCACCCGAGCCACGTTATGATAACGCCTTAAAGCGGTGAAGCAGAGACGTTTGAACAGCAGTGATCAAAGAAAACAGCCTTGCGAGGTAAAAATAGCAGGCAAAATGGTGAACGGAGGGTTTGTGGCCATTTAAAATGGCTGCTGGCACAAACTGCATTGGAAGACACGACTTGTGTCCAAACAAAATGGCTGCCGGCACTCAGCAAGCTGTGATGAAATCTGCCGAGACAAACAAAATGGCCGCCAACACACAGCAAGCGATGAGGAGATCTGCCTAGTAACAGGCAGATCATAGCATTCAAATGGCCGCTGCCAGAAACGGAGGTTAACCTCCGAGCCACAAATAAAGCATTCCCGCATGCGGTGAAATGGAAGGTAATCCTGCGCTACAGAGCGCTCCCCAGAAACACGGCAGAAGAAAGGGTAAAACCCCTTCAGCCAATTTTCGCTGCGCTGTCAGAATATAGCCCCGTGGGGCAGGGACTCTAGTCTATCTTCACTCCGCTGTCAGAATATAGCCCCGTAGGGCAGGGACTCCAGCTGCCTCAGCTGTTTGGCGGTGGCAGTTCTCGTCGGCGCACCGACTAACCTGAGCACACACCGGCAGCAGAAAGGTAATGAAATCCAAAATACCAGAAAGTGAGAGTCCAAGCAGAAATTCAGTCGTTTTGCTTAAGGTAGCTGAGATAGAAAAAAGCATGTTCCTCTTGCCGACTGAGTATTGAAACTGACACGTCAAGAGCCAGTGGAGCAGAGAGGGCGTGCTTCAATCTAAAAATAACTGAGTCCCTTGGCAACCGACTGAAGTTCATCCCATGCTTGGACTCTCCTTAGCAGCGCACAAAAGAAATCTGGATATTGTGAGTTCTAGTCCCACTTTAGGCACAAAGCCAGCTGGGTGAATTTGAGCCAGTCACTCTTTCTCAGTCTTAGGAAGGAAGCAATGGCAAATCACTTCTGAAATATCTTGCCAAAAAACCCACATGGACTTATCTAGGCAGTATCCAAGAATTGGACATAATTGAACAGAAGAAAAAACAAATGGCATTAGAGGTAGTATTAGAGTTATAAATGTAATGGAGCCTACCAAATACATTCACAACCTGAGGATTTGTAGGAATGAATTGTGTAGCTTGAACGCGATCACTCCCTCCTTTTGCCCATGCATTCCCTAATCGGATACGGGGGTCGTTAAGTGCACATGAAGTATCTCAGGTTGGGGAAGGCTATGGGGGGGGGGCTAGTGATGGAATAGACCACCTGCTTCAGACCACCAAAGGCCTCACCTGACCCAGAGACCTCATGCAATTGCTTCCCCCCTCCCCAATCCTGCAACGGCAGGTCTATGGAGACTCACTTACCTTTTGAAGATCTAGCAAGCTGCCTCCTCTCCTGCCTGTTTCTTTGCCTGCTCCCAGCAAGAGCAGAGAGAGAGCAGGACGAGTGTGACCTGCTCAGCTTCTCTGACTTACTGAGGCTGCCTGCCACGTCTGGAGCGGTGGGCAGCCTCAGTGAGTCTCCTCCAAAGGCTTCCAGTCTCGGCCCAGAAAAGTATTCAGATGGTGACGGGAGGTTTTGGGCCAGCAAAATCGCATTGCTTCAAGCCTCCCATTGGCGTGCAAGCACTTTTCACGTGCAGACTAGAAGCTTCTGGGTGCTCTAATCTCGTGGACTTTAGGTACCCATTCTCTGCAAAAGCAGAGATCATGGCCCCCAGAAGCTTCCAGTCTCTAGGTGAAAAGTGAGCAGGCAAGCAAAGAAACGGAAAGGCTGGAGAGGAGACAGCTTGCTAGATCTTCAAAAGATAAGTGAGTCTCCACAGGCCTGCCTGTGGACACCCAATGTGGCAGGATGGGGGGAGGGAATAGGCAGGATGAATGTTGCAGTGCCTCTGTGGTCATTCGTAAGGATGAATGACTGCCATGGTGTTGCAACATTCATAACTTGGGGACTGTGTCATAAGTACTTGGGGAGGGGATTTATGTCAAAACTTCGAACGGTTGCTAAGTGAACTGTCATAACTCAGGGACCACCTATAAGTATCATCGTACGTATGTACCGTATGGTTCTTTGAATTACAGGTAGTCTTCAACTTACTTAATAATATAGGGACCGGAATATTCATTGTTAAGGGGTACAGTTGTTAAGTGGGACATGATGTAATTGTGACTTGTGTCCTTTCTTGCCAGTTTTCCTATTGATTTTGCTCGCTGGAAGCCAGGTGGGAAGATTACAAATGACAATCCTGTGACTAAGCTATGTTGCAATCATAATAAATGTGAGCTGGTTGCCAAATGCCCAAATCATTATCATATGATCATGGGGCTGAGATGGTCATTAAGTCACTTTTTTTCAGTGCCATGTAACTTTGAACAGTTGCTAAATGAATGATTGTAAGTCAAGGACTACCTGTATACAGATCTGCTTTCTAATCACATTTGCCATATGACAGGCACTTTATTAGTGCTTAACTCTATCACAATTATTTATACTTTTAACATTTTATATTACTAATACCTTTTTATATTTTACTTTTAACTGCACAATTTTGATTGGTTCCAATTTCATTTAAAATCACAGAAATGCTTCTGATGTTTCCATCAAGACCAATATTTATCCTTCCTACAAAGATCACAGTGAGCCAGTTTTACAACATTCAGACTCATAAAATCATTTAATATGTCAGGGCAAGTATCTGACAATATGAAAACAACAATTCTTGAATGCTAACAATAACAGAAAAAATAAATAGCTGATATAATAGCTTATTTTCTAACGTAGATTATTTGCGATTAATTAAAAAAACCTTTAGCTTTCTGACAGAATGCTGTGAAGCCAGCTTACTAAGGTATGATCAGTTCTGAGACAAACATACCAAAAAGGCCAAAAAGGAAGGCAAGTTCATAAATACACAAGAATCTGTTGCAGGTGCAGAACACAGAACAGGTGCATATTTACAAATTGACAAATAATAAAAGGATATGTATATGTGATAATTAAAGTGCCTTGTCAGCTTTTTAACTGATTCGCTCTCCCTAATCTGTCCTCCCCCCCCCCCCCCAGCATAGGGAAACAGTAACGGAAGCTTTTAGGAATTCTTACATCGGCATAACTTCTTACTCTTTTACCTATGCCAAGATTCAAAGCTAACCGGGAGTAAATTGCTGAGATGCAGATGAAGGAAAACTAAGAGAATCTCTTCTGTTTTTTCTAAGAATACTTACTAGCCGGCCTTTTAAATTTTAGAAATCAGTTGACAACTCCAGCATCATGTGGGTTTAATATTGAAGTGCCGGAACAGGAGACAAAACTCATTGTCAAGAGTTCAGTTAAATCAGTGGCGACCATTCTTACAGTAGAATTTCACTTACCTGGTAGATATCGCCATTCGTCACTCCATCAATTGCATCTGAGGAAGAAGACATGGTCTACATTAACTTTCTTGGCAACAGAATCTTTCTTTAAAAGAAGTAGAATTTAAAAGTATGTAAGAAACTAAACTAAAGAATGAGGCTTTATTTAATTATAGTTAAAGTAGCTTCACCCTCTCAACCGGAAATTGAGACTATATAAACTAAGAGTAAAGACTACAGAAAGCTCAGGTTTCAAAGCTCTTCTCCTTCAATTGTTTACTTGGTGAAGCCATAGTTTTTCAGTCTACCTCTTCCCTTTGTAATATATTTTATAATAGCACTAGCAATAGCACTTAGACTTATATACCGCTTTACAGTGCTTTATAGCCCTCTCTAAGCAGTTTACATAGTCAGCATATTGCCCCCAACAATCTGGGTCCTCATTTTACTCACCTCGGAAGGATGGAAGGCTGAGTCAACCTTGAGCCGGTGAGAATCAAACTGCCAAATTGCAGGCAGCCGGCAGTCAGCAGAAGCAGCCTACAGTACTGCACTCTAACCACTGCACCACCTCGGCTTATAAGAAACCAGTTTCAAGGTAACCGTTTTAAAGCCACTATTATAATAGTTTCAAAACACTTGAAATGCTATAGTACTCATTCCCCAAGAAATAAATAATTCACTGAAAAATAATTTCAATGATTAAAAATTGATTATAACAAGAGTAAAGCATAAACTCTATTAGATTAGGAAAATAAAGGGCTACATTCACTTTGGGAGAGATCATAAATACAGATACCCTGAGGTGAGATTGGCCTTCCAGAAGGCATTTAAAAGCAATTCTGTCAACTCGCTTGGGGATCCAACAGTAGAAATGAAGCTTCTAGATGGCTATACTGTATTTTTCGGACTATAAGACACACTGGTGTATAAGACGCACCAAGATTTCGAAGAGGTAAGTAAGAAAAAAAGTTTTTGTCCTCCCCAGCCCCCAGGAGCACTCTGCAGGCCTCCCACACCCTCTGCGTGCCCCATTTTTCACAAAAACGGGCCCATTTTTCCACCCGTTTTTGCAAAAAACAGGGTGTGTAGAGGGTTTGGGAGGCCTGCAGAATGCTTCTGGGGGCTGGGGGAAGGCAAAAATGCCCCCGTTTTTGTGAAAAACGACCCATTTTTTGCAAAAACGGGGGCATTTTTGCCTTCCCCCAGCCCCCAGGAGCACTCTGCAGGCCTCCCAAACCCTCTGCGCACCCCATTTTTGCAAAAAATGGGCCAATTTTCACAAAAATGGGATGCAGAGGCAGGAGGCCGAAAATGACTGTATTCAGTGTATAAGACGCACCAACATTTCCACCCTCTTTTAGGGGGAAAAAGGTGCATCTTATACTCCGAAAAATACAGTAATTAATGGAATGCATTCCTGTCATTTTGGTTTTTTTATCTTAATCGTTTTAATTTAAATTGTTTTTTAATGGTTATGCATTTTATTATATATGCCCCCCAGGGTCACTATGTGAAATGGACAGTTATACAAATGTGGTCAATAATACAAATACTGTATAAATGTATATATAATCTGCTTGAATCAATCCAGTGAAATCAATCCTGCTTCATTGAAGATTATGAAGCTTTATCTATCATGCTGGTCCAGTGCACATTACTTGATAGATATTTTCAGTATAGGGCTGAGAGGACCAAAATCACCAAGCTGGCTTCTGAGTCTAAGCAAGGATCAGAACCAAGACTCCTTGCTACTAGTCCAACACCTTAAGCATGATACCTCAGTAGCTCTTAAGTGTACCTGTACATATATATGAGTGAAAGTGCTACTTAAAAACTCTCAAAACATTGTTTTCATTTACATACCTCAAACAGTTTAGGCAATGCAAATATATATTATACTATGAATTATATAACTAATATAGAGTACTTTGTAATACAATGTCTAGCATCATATATATTTCAATGGCACAGGCTTATAGCATAAATGATTTAGTATCAGAAGTCTGAATGACAACAGCTACTACGATTTTAAGCTACACTGGTTGATACAAAAAAGAGATGCTGCTATCCCAGAAATATTCCATTTATTTCCAGGAAGGAGGGTTTTAAATATAAATTTGACTGGAAGACCTCTCTTCTAAGAATAAACAGTGATAAGATTTGCCAGAAGAACGAACTGTTGCTTCTGATGGTTAGTTTTGTTTACCTACAGGAGGAAGACTGGTAAGGTAAACATTTTATCTTGAGAAGAGCTCTAAGGTTCAACTATTGTAAAAGCTCCCCTTCCCCTGAGATCAGCTTGCTGAAATATGAAGTCCAGATCATAGTAGAAATGGCTTCTTGTGGAACCTTAATTCCAAACAGACTAAATTTGTCTGCCTGGGCCAGTTGTTCAGAAGTATCAGTTCTATGCTACCAGGGTAAAGCCAAAATGAAGCCCAGACAACAAACCCAACAGTCTATCATCAGTGCAACAAGCCATTGAGTTTGTTTTTGCTAGCTGGAACTGAAGAGATAACAATTTGTAATCCAATAGCTCAAAATGTGCAGCAGTTTCAAATGTACAAGCCTAGACAAAATCATAGCTATTTAGCCCTTGTTACTTCGACATTCACTGAATATTACTACATTTATTCCAAAAGAAAATGATTCTCAATTAAAATAATCCAAAACAGAGTGATGGGTGGTGGTGGTGGTGGAGAGAGAAATGCCCACATTACTATATTATCATATTCTCTGTAAATCTAAGATGTCGCTGTCATTTTAATATTAAATTGAGGAAATACACTATTATTTTTCTCAGGTAAATACAGCAATCAGATTCTCTCATGGTGCCAATTAAGTTCGAATTTATCAAGCTCAAAGGAAATAAAAGGGCAACAAGAATAACTATTTGATACAAACTATGTGGAAAAGTTCAAATCAATTTGCAACTATGCAAGTAATCAAGAATTGTGAACACTTAGCTCTAAATCCAAAGCCTCCCATTTCTATTAAGAAGTATTTCAGACCTTTGCTAAGAGAATTCTAAATATAAACGGGCAAGATGTACAATCTTATCTGCCAAAAGGGGTTTACTTAGGTGGCCAAGTCTATCAGATTCAGCCCAAATAAAAATACTGAAATATAAAAGAGTTATGACATTGATGCATTTTAATGTGTTCCCAAGAACTAAATGAGAAGGGAAATATATTAAACTCCAATATGAAGACTAGCTGTGTTCTTGCAGGGTAAGCCCTATGGAAACCACAGATCATTTTTTTAATATTTTATTTTATTTTATTTAATGTCTTTACGTATTCTACAATTCCATTAATTAATTTTCCATGGCAAGGAAAAAATTAGATTCGTTTTCTACTGTCAGAATACAGCAATTTCATTTCTCATTAGGTTTTTAAAGTTGTACTACCTTATTTCTAAAATTCACAAGAATCCAGTTTAGAATTAATGTTTCCTTGAGATTATGTTTTATTAATATTTAAATTTTGTCCATAATAATTAACTAATATTGTGAGATTTGAGTCATACAAATCAAAAGGCTAAATATTTAAAGAGATGAGGAAAAAAATCCAGTGTACTAGAATTTTTTTTAGAAAGGAAGTTTGCACGTGCATATTCCATCCTTTGCCAGATTAGATATCTGTGGTCACATTTCTTCCTGTTATCTCTGAACAGAAAATAGTGGTTACCAGGAACAGAGCACATCAGGCCCTGAAACCAATTCAAAACCATGTTTTCAGATCCCAGATTTTTCTATAGGATGCTGAAATCAGCAACATGTAAGAGAAAGAAAGTGTTTGTGTGTGTATTTGCTTTATTAAGAAAAGATGTGAAACATCGAAACTGGATCATATTTTTAAATTTCCAGGTTGCCGGGTGGGAAAAAAGATTTCACATTCAAATGTCAACAGTTGATTAACGGAATATTTTTAATTCCAATTATCTAAAGAAATGTTTTAGTTGAGCTCCACTGACATAAAGAATAATTTAGATTATTATTATATGAAATAAATTCAATTCAACAGAACTGTATCTGGAACAATTTAGTGTCTTTAATTTTTGTGAAAAACAAAGTTTTCACTTGTCAATAGTTTTTAGGACTGCAGTCCTAATATACTCTTATTTTAGGTGGGACATTGTTCTTAATTATGCTTACTACAGCATACAATTAGTATTAAGCTTGTGGTCAAGGAGTACCTGTGGTGATTCTATACTAAGGAATTTCATCAAGATTGCACATATTAGATCTAAAAGGCTTCATAGGAACAGTTTTAGTTTTATGATGCAGAGATTTTGAAACAGAAAGGAACTAGGTGGTTAAGGCACCAGTCTAGAAATCAGGAGACCATGAGTTCTGGTCCTGCCTTAAGCACAATGCCAGCTGCATTAACTTGGGCCAGTCACTTTCTCTTAGCCGTAGCGAGGCGGCAATGATACACCACTTCTGAAAAACCATGCCCAGGAAACTACAGGGACTTGTCCAGGCAGTCTCCAAGAATCAGATACAATTGAACAGAGGGGAGGGGAGAGAGAAGGGGTTAAAACCAGATGTTTTATTTGGCCATTTCATCATTCTCCTAGCATTGAATGTATTTTAGTCCCAAAGACACTTAACTTCTGCATTGGCAGAAGATAATGTTGTACCACCACCAAATGGTTATCCACAGCCACCTGGACTTTGGTCTTCGCGTGCGCCGGAGTGCCAGAAACCCGAAGACCAGCTGGCCGGTGCGCATGCGCGCGCCGCAGGGGTGAGATGCTCACTTACCCAGACCGGTGCGCTGCTCCGCGGTCCTTCGTGCTTTGTCTCGTGCGCGCACGCTACGCGCTCCCCCTCGCGCAATTTTGCTTCTGCGCATGTGCGGAAGCAAAATCGCGCCGAAATCTCGCGAGGGGATGCGCGCGAGCGAGATTTTGGCGTGATTTTACTTCCGCGCATGCGCAGAAGCAAAATCTCATTGAAATCTCGCACACGCGCGCGTCCCCTTACAAGATTTCAGCAGATTTTGCTTCCGCGCATGCGCAGAAGCAAAATCGCCTGAAAATTCACAAAAAAGAGATGGCGACGCGCGTGACTGCCCGGTGGAGACGGTACCGGAGCAGTCACGCGCATATTGGGGTATCGGCGGGTCCCTACCGGAGCTCCGCACTGGACCGCACCGGTAGGATCCCACCCCTGGCGCGCCGGCCACCTAGTCTTTGGTTTCTGGTGCGTGCATGCGCACCAGCCAGCTAGTCTTCGGGTTTCCGGCACTCTGGCACACACACACATTCCGGTTTTGGCACTCTGTCGAAAAGGTTCCCCATCACTGCAATAGGGGATCAAACCATAGCCAAAAATGCAATCTGTGCTCTCAAGCTGAAATCATACAGATCCAGAACAGATCCATTTCTATAATTCATTTCATGCTAATCAAATATAGTGTGAATGAGAATCATGTTTAAGAGGGAGAGAAAAAGGAAACAATTTGTTTTTCTTTGAGTTATAAAATCAGAAGTGCTTAGCTGAAATGTACTCACAAAGGAGGCATTGACCTGTCTTGATTAGGGACAAAACAACAAGTTTATAAAAGATTAAAAACCTTTTTTTTGTGGACAATAAACAAAAAGGATTTGCTGGTTAAAACATATTAAACATGGGAAGAAGGGAATGCTTATATAATTCTAAAGGGAAAAATGGTAAAAGTTTGTAACTGCTATAAAGATCAGAAGCCACTTCTTTAACTTTCTTTTTTCCCTCTTTATTTCTATCCTTTTTGTCCAAAACCTATAGTCTATAACAAATCTAATATAAAACATTCAAGTTAATGGTTGTGATGGTGTCCCTTTAATGTTTAAAAGATATTTCAGATTTA
Source organism: Diadophis punctatus similis (assembly GCA_023053685.1). Taxonomy (NCBI): domain Eukaryota; kingdom Metazoa; phylum Chordata; class Lepidosauria; order Squamata; family Dipsadidae; genus Diadophis; species Diadophis punctatus. The sequence goes on from JALIGW010000002.1 coordinate 93,656,381, forward strand.
TTATGTTGTTTAAACTAAGAACTAGGTGAGTGAGAGAAGGTGCTATACTTAAAAAGTATACAGCATGAAAAGACACGTAAGCAGCTTAAAATATAAGCTAAGACCTACTTTCATGTTATTTTCCTAAATGGACTTTATGTTTAAATAAACAATTATATTCTTCCCAGTTCAGCATACAACTATTTTTTTTTTAAATCAATAAAATAAAAACGAATATTTCAACAGCTATATAGCTATAGAGTTTTAAAAAAGGAACTATATAGCATATGGGGATTAGACACATACTGCTGATCTTAATTGCCTTATGCTCTTTTAAAGGGCCAGCTCTCTGTTGCTTTGTGGAAAAATAGATTTCAGGGACACCAAATTCCACAAGGAACGAGGCTGCTACTGAAAAAGGCCGGTTTCAGGTCCATTTGCCCTTGAAGTGTTGAGGAGGAATCCTTCATGGACTACTCAAAGCAGGATGAATCGATGCTGAAGGAGGCAGGCCCATACATAATTACAGTAGTTCGGTCTTAAGAATTATAGGAATTATAAGTAACGACCAGCCTCTTGAATGCTATCTGGAAACAAATAGAAATATTGGGCATTGATAGGGACCACAATTATTGGGACGACGAGCACCCCAATAATCCGAAGTGAATTATGAGGCAGGAAGCAGAGGTGTGGAAAAATATGAAGCGCAGGCGTAGATGCCCAGACTAGAAAAATTACCAAAAGATTAAAAAGGGAAGTTTGAATTCAGTTCCGAGGCCAGTTTTCTTTACCGTGGCTCATTTTATTTGCCATTCGACGCTGGATTCTCCCTACAACCTATTAGGCGGGGCGAGGCAACCCGCCTCAGGCAGCAAACTCTCCAATACAGGCTCTCGTGAAGAAAGAGGCAGAAGAAATAGAAGGCGCCTAGAGCCACAAGGAGCGTGTCGGCCTACGGCTGCAATGGCTTCAAAAGTTACACGAACTGGCTCTGGTTTTTTTTTTGTGTGTGTGTGTGATTTTTTTTTTTGGGGGGGGGGGGTTGTGCTTGAAATACGGCCGATATTTTTTTCCAGAACAAGTTTTTTTTGAGGGGGGGGCTACCCAGTATTACAAGGCGTCTTCATCCGTTCGCTATGGCACAGATTCCCTTCGGGTCAGCCTTAAACGAGAACGCGGCCAGAGCGAGGGAGGGGAAGCAGGAGCTCTAACCATTAGACAATTCTACCCCCCCCCCCCGCCACTCTCGAGAGCTATCGAACGTCTAGATTGGGTCGCGGGGGAGGGCTCGACCGCGAATCTTCCATTTCTCTCCCCCCTCCCTTTCTCCCTCCCCCACCCAAGGCCGACCGTTCACGCGCGCGCCGGCTGTCACGTGACCGACTCCCGCTTTCTTTCCCCCCCCCTTCCGCACGTGCCACTTCACCCCTCCCCACGCGCGTCCTCGGCGGCCCCTTCCTAACCTGCGGTCAGCGCGTCTTGGCCTTGCATCCCGACGGGCACCTCGCCATTTTCCAGGATACTGTAGCCCTCGTCGTTCTCGATGCCCGCGATTTCATTCTCCTGCTGGGCCAGGAAGGCGGCGGCTGGGTCTTCTTCGCCGCCAACCCCCAGTGCCCCGTTTCCCGCCACCGGCTGAGGGGCGCCGAAGAGATCGAACTCGGCCATTGAGCGAAAAGGATCGGGGAGGAGCCAACCGAAGCGACGGTCCCAAGGGACAAGCGGCCAAAAAAAAAAAAAAAGAAACTACAAACCCGCCGGAGGCAACCGTTTAACTGATAGCAAGTAGTATTTCCGGCTTCCTGCAGCTAATCGTCCAGCAGTCAGCAGCCTTTTTCTCTTTTCCTTCCTCCACCCTCCCACCCCATCCCGGGAAAGCTCCTAGAGTGATGGGCCAAATCCACCAACCAACCGAGAGGAGAGAAAAGCATAAGCCAATTAGTGTGCCCAGAAGGCGGGATTCTCCACACGTGACCTCTACTCATTCGTCCGTGCTTTCTGAGGGGGGGGAGGAGAAGGAGGAGGGATCTGCTCGCGGGCGGGACTCCCTCTCCCCGTAAAGCGGACTTCCCAGTTGGCATATTAAACGGAGGCATTGAGGCAAGAACCGGATTTATAACGTGAATGGTCTGCGGTACATTCAATGAAAGGAAGAGCACCAGAGTTTGCTCGAAAAGGAAACGCTCCTTACTCACCTTTCTCTGAAAATGGGTCCTCCTAGTAACTTACTGGCACTTAAATCACTAAGATATTGTGGCTTTGCTGTCACTTTGCTGTAACAGAAAGAACGAGTACTATTACTACAAGGAGAAGGTTTCTTATCCTCTCTGGCCAGTCAGTCAGTTTATTACAGACAAGTACTAGGAGTTCTCTGTGAGTACTTCTAAATCGATCTTAAAGAGACAATAAAGAAAATTTGAGACAAACTTAAAATACTGTACATCTGTAAAACAATCTGGCTAGTATCTGTGAAGTCCAAAAGGAATATATATGGGTTATATCAGTGATGGGGAACCTATGGCACGCGTGCCACAGGTGGCACGCGGAGCCATATCTGCCGGCACGCGAGCCGTTGCCCTAGCTCAACTCCAGCATGCATGTGCGTGCCGGCCAGCTGATTTTTGGCTCGTGTGGAGGATCTGTGAGGGCATTTTAGGTTTCCAGAGGGCCTCCGAGGGGGTGTTTTCGCCCTCCCCAGGCTCCAGGGAAGCCTCTGGAGCCTGGGGAGGGCGAAAAACGGGCCTACCAGGCCTACCGGTAGTCGGGAAATGGGCCATTTCTGGCCTCCAGAGGGCCTCTGCGGGGGCGGAAGAGGCCGTTTTCACCCTCCCCGGGCATTGAATTATGGGTGTGGGCACTCACACGTGTGTGACAGCGCACGCGCACACGTTTTCGGCACCCGAGGGAAAAAAGGTTTGCCATCACTGGGTTATATGGTATCTGAATTTATATAAAGTGTGATTATGATTCAAATTACAAAAATGTGTTAAAATTTATGTAAAGTCAGATAATAGATAAAATTACAACTAAAATATCTAAAATCACATACAATACCTCTGTAGCAGTAACTTGGCACATTAAGGGTCTGGCGGATCTTACACGTTTCTCTGTAACTTAGTTACACAGCTCTATAATAAATGGCAGTTCATCTGGTCAGTTTATCGCTAAATGTCTATGGAGATTCTCAGTCATCCAGGTCATGGTTGTCCCAAAGGTGCTTTTACAAGAGGCAACTGGACTTCTTTGGTTTTTCTTTGAAGATGTTTTGCTTCTCATCCAAGAAGCGAAACATCAGAGCTGAAGAAGCTTCTTGGATAAGAAGCTAAACATCATCAAAGAAAAACCAGAAAGTCCAGTTGCCTCTTGAAAAAGTACCTTTGGGATCTAGCCAGTTTGTTTTTCATGACAAGCAGAAACTTTAACTTTTTTTTTTTTGCAACAGGACTTAGGCACTTCAAATACTACAAAATCTCTAGAGATATTCCTTGTAAAGCTTATTCTAATGAAAAGGTCCATACAGAGGTAATCGTTTTCTAGTTCTCCAGAATACAGTTCAAAACTTGGTTATGTCAGAATATTAGAAAGTTGCCTCTTACACTCTTGTTTTGCTTTACATTGATTTAGAAAGCCCTTTATTCTGAATCCATTTGTAACTGCAGGAATCACTTGTATAGCTTTTAAAGTTATAACTTATCAACTTATCTTCCTAGATCAGGAAGATCTTTCCTTTTAGTACAAATTAATATTTTAAGTTATGTATAGCAAAACATATCTGCTTTTTAAGTTGGATATCAAAGCAGGTGATAGTTCTTGATTGGCCTTTTCTGGGCTTGGAAGCTAAACAACTTTGGATACATTTAGTTCTTGAATGGGAAACTATGAGGGAATTCCAGGGCTATAGGCTAGACTGGAAAGCTGGAGTAGGCTGATATACTGTATATTGCCATCACTCTAACCTCCCCCTCCCAGCAGATGCCTACACTGAATATCACACTGGCTAGCCCTTCTTAGCATCTTCCTTCAGTTATCATTTCATTATAGTATATCCCCTATCTGTTATAAAACAGTCACTTCCTATATTATTGTATACCAACAGGTATTCAAAGCATAGAAACAGTTAAAAAAATAGCAATCCTTTTTGTAGTGTAATCCTAGAAGATTAATAACCTTTGGGAGTACAGCTCAGAATAACTTCTTAACAAGTTCTTGTAACAAATTTTCATTTCCTCTTTCTTCAAAGCTTCAGTTCTCCACTCTTATTATCTAGAAATCATTGAGCAATCATTAGTCGAATGACAGAGGTTTCTTTTTTTAAGATCACAGAGGTCAATACCTAGCTTTCTTGGACAGTCACAAAGCTAGAATTGTTCAACGTACTAAGCCATAAATTAGTTAACCAACTTAGTTTTATGGTCCAGTATGAATTACAACCTCCCCAAATGGGGTGAGTAACCATGATTCAATTAATAGTGTTATTTAAACATAATCATTGTGTAAAAAGACTTAGCATGGTACATACACCACACACACACGCACACACACCTTCTGTGGCCTACATTAAAATGCAGTTCTCTCTACTTTGATCTTTCACACCAAGCTGTATTTTTTAAAAGTGATTTTGGAAGGAAAGGAAAGGAAGGAAGGATCATTTGTCTTACATAACTTTACACAAGGAATTTGGTGAAAGGTATGGTAACTTATACTCTTTACATATATTTATTGATTTACAAACTTCTTTGTCTCCTCTGCTATTACCTGAGGACCAACTAAATGCTACTGTCAAATAACAAATATTTTACTGCAACAATAGCAACGGCTTTAATTCCAAGTGCCTCTTCTGGAAAAAATGGCTCCTCTATTCTCCAAATCCTCTTTGTGGAAGACAATTACTATGAACCAGGGGCAATGTTGGTTGGGACACTGGAAACTGCATAGCTCAGGGGTCCTCAAACTTGGCAACTTTAAGACTTGTGGACTTCAACTCCCAGAATTCTCCAGCCAGCAAAGCTGGTTGGAGAATTCTGGAAGTTGAAGTCCACAAGTCTTAGTTGCCAAGTTTCAACACCTCTGGCATAGCTCAACAATATCTGAATAGCAAACTGCTTCCCACTTGCTGATTTTTATTATTTTTGTAAACAGCTCTGCTAACTGGGTAGAAGAACCCCTAACATTACATTCTTCTTTTAAATCCTTGTTAGGAAAAGAGATGATGGTCATTTTTATTTCCATACAGAACATAGGAGACTTAGTGCTTGAGAATATGTAAATCTAAATGACAACACCTTTAGAAGTTAAATATTATTGTTATTCCTCTTTGAACCTGTAACAAAATAGTGAAGAATGTGGACTTTAGAAGTTGCCCCTGCAACAATTCCAAAATCTTAAGATTCTTCCCAAAGGTTAGGGCATAAAAATGTGCACGGGTTACTGCTGTGCAATTTCACATAGTCAGGGTTTTAGATGAACTATGCAATGCTTCGCTTGCTAGGCTGCAGTTGTAAGTCAAGCAAGAAGCCTGGCCTCTTGTGTCTGAACAAGCTAATATCCAGGTTTTTATCCACTGTTTTAAAATACATTTAAATATTTAACATAAAAGTCACAGAATGAAACATGTTAACTACTATATTAGTATTGCATATGATCTCTAGCTGATTATTTTGTGCCTCTAACCCTGGATAAGGGCCATATCCCCCTCCTATAGTCTCATCCTAATTACATTACGTACATGATAAAGGGACAAAAGGAAGTGTCCATCTATGTATCTGTAAACTGCATTTCAGTCATTCTTTATTGCTACAGATTGTTTCATTTTGGTTTCACAAATTAATTGACTACAGTTTTTTGGAGGACCTTGCATGGCAACTTAGCCATGCAGCAAGCAGGACAATCAAGAGCTTCTGGAGGCTCAGCTAAAGTCCTCCATTCCCCAGTGCTTTGGTCTAACATATATGCTTGCCGATTGATAGAATACTCCTCTGGACGTTTGTCACCTGGACAAATAAGTCCACCACATACAAACACTTTGTTATTCCCAATAGAACACACTGCATGTGACAGATCCAAACTATAGTTATGTGGCAGCAGAGGCACAAGGCTTGAGGTTTTGCTAACTTTAATCTTCTGCAGATTTATTTCCATGCTCTCTTTGTGGCTCTGTACACTCAAAATGTTCTCATGTGGAAAAGACAACAAGGGCTTGTGGTTGAACTGAATGGGAAAAGTGATATACTGGACCACATTCCGGGTCTCCGTGTCAAAGCAGTCCAGCACACCTACTCGTGAGAAGCGCCCATTTACCAGACATCTCCCTGTCACAATGTAAATAGTCTTGTCTCCCTTGGTGATCAGTGCAGTTGCATCCATAGGTATACTCATCTTCCCAGCAAGAGTCCATTTCTCTTTGCCTTCATCGTACTTGTAGATACTGGAAATGTACCTTCTTGGGGCTGTGCTACCTCCTATAGAGTACACTGCGCCTCCACAAGTCACCATGGAATGGAAAACAAGGCCAACTGGCAGATCTGGAAGTTTGATCCATGTGTTGGTATCCATATCATACTTCCAGGCAGTCTTCAGCCCAGAGATCTGCTCAGTAGTCCCTCCAGAGACATAAATGAATTTCCCCAGTGAGGCTGCACTGAGTGCGGCTGCTCTGTAAGGCATTTCTGTGAGTTTCATCCAGATATTCTCTCCAATTACATATGCAAACACTGCATTGTTGAATTTACCCTGTTCTTTTTGTCCCCCTAAGATTACCACTGAGTCCAGTAGTGCCCCCTTCCTTTGTTGGAGCATCAAACTTTGAAGATTTCCTTGTTTACGTTCGCTCAACACAGCCTCTATCCGGGACAGAGGTCCAGTGTGGTCTGCAAAGAGCAACACTTCCCGACAGGCTGCAAGTAGTGTCTTGGCAGAAACTGCTGTTAAACGTATATAGCCAAAGCACTTTTTAAAATGCTTCTCCCTTTCATTCTTCTTATATTTTATCCACTGAAGGAGAGCGAGAAAGATCTGATCTTCGTTTTGCACGTGAAGATTCTCCTCTTTAAGCAATCTGCTGAAGACATGATAAGGGCATTGCATAAATTCGGATATGCCCTGAGGCCCTACCCAATAATGAAAGTTGTCTCGTATCCCATCATAGGCAGCATTCCTTATGTCCTTCAGGTCATATGTAGTGGCTATCAGAATGTACTGGAGGCAGTTCTCCATTTTGAGGGACCGGAGGAGGAAATCAGAGCAGTGACTTCTTAAAGTTTGGGAACTGAAGTACTTGGCTCCCTTCAGCAGTTCCTCCACATTCTTCTCTGAAATCACAATCCTCCCAGTATAGAAATAATCAAGCAATTCCTCCATTAAGGCCATGCTCATGAATTTCGCATCAATGATAATAAAGAGTTCGTCATCTGCTTTCATATCATTGCTGGATATCAAACCCCTTATATGGGAAGACATAGCTGCTAAGACGTTGAGGTGGGCATGGAAGACAGTCTGGTCCACACTGAGAGCCACATCACAAAATTCCTTGTTCTTTCTTTGTTTGTTAAGGGCCTGTACCATAAAACTGTTGTGGTTCTTTTCTGTAAACTGCATCTTCATGTTTTGAGCTGGGTCAAGGTTGTCTGAAGTTGAGGATGATGGTAAAAGCCTATATTCTCTTGGCTTGAAAACTTCACTCTGAGTGCAGTAAAGTGATGTCAGTAGATGTAGATACCAGGTCACAATTACCTGTGACCTAAACTGAAAACAGCCTTTTGAAATTTGTAAAAGGTTCTGCGCAGCATTTGGATAATATAGGAATGTTACTCCAGATCCAGTATGGATACCCTTGGTGGCTTCCTAAAGAGGTTGGGCCTTTTCCTTCTCACTGTGGCTGTGCAGCTTCAGGAAAATAAGAGCTAACAACAAGGACAGCAATGACACTCGCTACAATCCGAGCCTCTCCCTACTTCAAATCTCAATACTGCTCACCTCCAGCTTTGCTACAAAAAGAGAAAAACTTCCTCTAATCAGAGGGTAAATTTCTTACATCACCTAGAAAAGTTTCCTCAGTTTTATATTTTTCGGCACGTTTGGATCACAAATGTCACAATTCCCAGTTATTTTGAATGGGAATTTGATTAACTAATCTGCTTTCCCTTTCCCTAAAGGGTAAACGGGCAGAAAGAGAAATAAAATCAGAAACAAAACAGTTAAAGTAAATTCTGAAAATGTTGAAATAATTCAAAGAACTTGGCTGCAGAAATGCTAAATGCAATTTATTTATTTATTTTATTTATTTATTTAGTGACATTTATATACCGCCTCACAGTGCAAGCACTCTCTAAGCGGTTTACACCAGTAAGCAATGTATATTTATATTGCCCCCAACAATCTGGGTCCTCATTTTACCTACCTCGGAAGGATGGAAGGCTGAGTCAACCTTGAGCCGGTGAGATTTGAACCGCTGAGCTGCGGATCAGTGTCAGCTAAAGTGGCCTGCAGTACCTGCCTCTAACCGCTGCGCCACCTCGGCTCTTTCATATCCCTAAAGATAATGTTTTGTGCTTGGGAACAATACAGAAGACTCCCTCACTATGTTCCGTAATTGTAGTCAGCATTTGAAGATTAGAAATATATCTTTTCATCACAATATTCTCAGTGTATCAGCCCATTTTAATGATAAAGTATTGTTGTGTAGAACAGGTGCGTACTTTTAAATATTTTTTTCATTTGCAACAATGACGAATTTAACCATTTATGGCTTCAAAAGATTTGGACCAACCTTTTCAATTATAATTATTTCAATTATAAATTATTTGTGGGAAAATGGCAATTTTTCAGATTTTCAACATAGGCATAGTATGGTCCTGTTACGTTTATGGGATAATACCTACATGCAACATCAGTTGAAATTTCTGAACACTCAAAAAAAACCACACCTAAGCACATTGCACTAGCAGAATCGTGGTACTATCTAATCGAGGTACTGTCCGTACCTGACTTAATTTAAGAAGGATTACAGCTGGTGTTCTGGGTGCAATGTTGTTTGGGCTTGGAAGTTCAGTTGAGGGAGACCTGTTTAAATATTTTGATAAAAGATCACCAGGAATTCCAGGGCTGTAAGTTAGAATGAGAGGTTTTTTAAAAAAATCCCAAGTGATAACAATGAACAATTTATTGCACTTTTTACCAGACTGACACTGGAGAATTTGTATTCACTTAGTCTAGTACAGATGATTTCTTCACAAGTCACAAAAAATTGTTTTCCTGTCTCACAGTTGCTAAATTGCTCTTTTCTAAGAACTCTGACTTTGTGTTCTTGCAGAGTGAACAATGCCCATTCCCAAATCTAAATAACTGCTGACTTGCTTCCTAAATCTTTCAGTAACTTCAATAACCTTTCCCTCTTTAGGATTTGCTTTACCATTTTTTTGGTGTGGGTTTTTTTTATTACCGGTACTTCCAACCCTTTTGCTTCTATTGGCCCTGGTGGTCTTTAGCTCCCCCAGCTATTTTTCATTCATTCCATCTAAACCAGATTGATAGCACAGCCTTGGAACTCTGCTGTTTTACTAGCAATTAGTCTGAAGACCAACAAATGAGCAATTGTTTCAGAGCCTTTTTTTTTTTGAGATACAGTATTTTTCCATAAAAACACTAGATTTTAATCCACAGAATGTTAGTTGTTACGGTATATATTTGCTAAATGTGAATGTTAGTAAATGATTTTTTTATTGTTATTTACCATCGTTACTGCTAATTTATTAAATTTGCATCCTCAATGCCTTAAATTTTAGAATTCCACTTCCCAAAATAGGGACAATTAGGAACATCTGCTTTCCAATGCAATATTCTCAATGGTTGTCCGTTTGAACAGTAAATTATTTTGCTATGTAGGATAAATATTTCTTTTAAAACTCAGAAAATAAATTTGTTATGTTTTACATCTCTTTGTCCTGTTTTGAGTTTCCCTGTAATAATAGTATCATGATTTTTGAACTCCAGGTCTAAAACCTAATTCTGGAACTAAGCCCCATTAAGGTGTGTTTTTCAATGGACATGCACATGATTGTTCACAAAGACATTATTGTTGATTCTTGTGTTAATACTTGGGGCTTGGCTAATTAATTTTCCCTACCTTCTGCTTTTGCACTTATTAATAACAATGTGGTCTGGAGACATAAATGAGAAAAAAAAATATTAGTTCTGTAAAGCTAAGTTTCATTTTGCTACAGAATTAAATGTACTTGTGTAGTCGGTGCCTTTTATTCCCTCCTGGCCAGGTGGTAGACACAAATCTTGCTTTAATGTTGTTTCTCCAGGACTTTCCTTTTGTTAAGATGTTACACTACTTTGGTAAGAAAACACTAAGAACATCTGGAGAGTGAATCAACCACAAAATTGGTCATCCTCCCACAACAGTTTCAATTTAACTGAAAAGGATTCAAGAAGCTGTGTACAGTGCTGTCTAATTAGCAGAGTATAGAGAACAAAAGCTGATCCAAAAGAGAAAGAAAGACAATGCTTCAACATTAGGGAAGAAATCTTATGAGTCACGCACATAGGAATATATTTTACCTAGTAACAGAATCTGGGGAACAGCTAGTAAAATTGCTCAGATAGCAAAAGTTTGGGGACAAAAATATATTTCTGTACTAGTTACGTTCACAAACATACCATGCCATAAAACATAATTTGTGAAGCTATAGTAACTGTAGAGAATGGCTAATGTAGTGTGTGTCGTGAAGGGGTACGTCTCAGCCCTCCCTACTAAAGCTTTTGATCCTGCCTCTTCAGACTTAACATGGGACAGCTTTTGATTGTGGGTTATGTTTCCTTTTTCCTATTGCCACTCAAGCACATGTTGTTATGAATGTTCAAGCTGTTCTTTGAGGAGTTTTGACCTTTGAGTGAAATGAACTTTTTTTTCAATCAAAGATTAGAATGTTATTCATCTCTTCATTTTTAATAATCTAGTAGTTGCAGTAGTAACCTTAAAATGGATGCCCTATTCATACTATTTTAGAGAATGATGGGAAAAAAGGAACTTGCTTCCATGCGTTTGCATGACTCAGTGATTTACTGCAATTAGAGAACAGTAATTTATAAAGAGAGAATTTGAAAATTTCCCAATTGTATAGGAAATGTTGAGTTAATCAAGTTCTATTATCACTTCTCTGGACTACCCAACCAACATTTAGTAATTGCAAAATTACTAATTTCTTGCAAAAATACTTCAATATCTTACTAATATATAGTACAAAATTTAATTGCCTTCATTGCTTGATGGATTTGTTTCCAAATTCAGGTACTCAGGGTCCCCTAGCAAAAGGTGATGAGAACTTTAGTAGAATCCCTATTATATTGTTATAATTGACTGTAACTTTAGTTTGGGATTATAATGGGAATAATATGGCATAAAATATGGTACATTTACCCTTTTTTTGGTAATCTTGACTCAGTGCTGACTCCTGATGAGGGCCTGGACAACTTTTTTGGAGATAGATTTTTGCAAATAGTTTGCCATTGCTCCCTTCCTAGGGCCAAGAGAGAATGAATGAATGAATGAATGAATGAATGAATGAATGAATGAATGAATGAATGAATGAATGGATGATAAATAAATAAATAAATAAATGACAAAAATAGAGGGAGGCAGATCAGTGAGCAATAATTTTAGCTCATTATTTTGCCATTTTAAAGCTAAGCAGCTTTTCAATTTAATCATTGGCTGAATGGGTGATGTTTTCAAGATTACCATGAAAACTGCATCATGTGGTTATGAAGTACTACAGGACTGGACAACAGATGAAAAGAAAATGTCAATAGCATTCTGTCATTTATCACTGCAACAGAGTTATCTACCTTTAAATTATCTGTAAGCTACCATAAAACCATCTATTTCCCTACTTTCTTTGGAGGTGGAGATTTGGGGCAAATCCTTCAAGTCCAGTGTTATTTTTGGGAGTTCATAAGATTCTGATTTACTAAATCTCATTCTATTGAAAACTATTTTTTCATCAGATGACAATGGGAAATACTGGGTGGCTTTATTGCTTGATTTTACATTTCTATGAAGGCCATTCTTTTCAATTCTTATTTCCTGGTTACCTATGTGGAAAAACTATAGTACTACACTATAATTGAATAGAGGAATAGTGATACTCTGGTCGCCATCTCTATATCAGTTTCCATGTCTGTATCTGGTGTACATTCCTTGTGACTGGGCAAGGGCTCCCACAGATATTTTGTTCAAGAATTGATTTTTTTCCCCAAAAAAATTCCAGATGGACCCACCACATGAATCTGCTGGGCACCAAAGTGAAGGCAGCTCTAAAAATCATACAATAATTATAATAACAATTACTAGGCATGCTTATTCAGGCAATAAAAGAATGCAATGTAAAAAACTGTTGCTTAACATTTCAGTCATTCACAGAAATCTTGGAACTAGATAGCGGCGAGGGCAAGCTAGTATGCTATTTTTTTCTTTTGCTTTCATCATTCTGAATTATATAAATCACTACTTAATTTACTGTACTTCTGTGGAAAATGCTTGTTTTCATTTAAGCTGATTTTCCAATTTAACATATGCCATGTGCTTTCCAGATTTAATACGGAAAACATACAAACATAATTAAGAAATAGGAGATACTGTACAATATTTTATGATAGTATTGTACAAAAATCCTTAAAATATTGTTGCCTTTAACCATCCTTCTTTCTCCCCACCCCCTCCCCGCAATCTGTTAAACTATTGGTTCAATAATCACATTTGGGGAAGAAACTCTGTGGTTTCTTCCCCAAACCCCCAAAACTTTAACCTTAGACTGTCTAAAGTCAACCTCACCCCATTTCTAAGAGGTCTGTAAGGGGCGTGCATAAGCGCACCACTGTGCCTACCGCCCCTGTCTTACTGTCCTATTGTCCTCATTTATCTGTACTTCTTTGCTTATGTTATGTTTATACAAACACCTACTATCTTGTACATGTTTGACAAACAAACAAACAAACAAAATAATAAATAAATAAATAAATAAATAAATAAATAAATAAATAAATAAATAAATAAATAAATAAATAAATAAATAAATAAATAAATAATTGACTGACTGACTCACTGCTGGGGAGGCCCCTCAGTATCAGAAGTTCTTTACATTACCTCAGAATAAAACAAAGAATAATAATGGGAAAATAAATTGTTCTTATTTTAAAAATTAGCTACACTGATGACGATAAAATACTCCTGAAGCTTTTCTAATTCAACTGATGTCAGGAAACGGCCAGCATATACTTGTCAACTTTGTATTAGAAGAGTTAGACTGGTGGATACTGAGCTAATTTTAATGTTCATGTCAGTTAACAGCTTAGTCCATCAGTTCTGCAAATCACACTGCTATTAACAACATTGCCTTACAGATCTTTGCATTATACTGCCCATGTAAGCTCCAGATGTCAAATCAGGGGTTATCAGTATAAACCATCTGGAGGATCTATAGTTGCTTCTATTTTAATATCTGGCTAATTTCTAGTGGTATTTTTCATTAGAATCCAGCAATTTCCATTTGAATGTGAAGGATGATTCTTCTGCAGCAGGGAGGTACTTGGCGGTTGTTTAATCTCAGAGGTATTCTGCCCAAAAACAAAAACAAAGTTAGCCATTAAAAAATAGCTTAAAAATACTTCCATCAGCTAAAATTATATCCATATTGTAATGTAGAAATTATATCTCTCACTTTTAACTGAGGAAATTTTATTTCCGGAAACTGAATTTTTACAAATGTCTGCTTGCTTTATCTTCCAAGAAAATTTACAGTATATGGTGTCTCTATACCAAGAATCAATTTGCATGAGTGACGTTTCTCAATCATATAGTTTAATAATGTAACCTGGTAGACATGGCTCATTTTTTTATTTCTCTCCCCCACCTGTCCCTTGTTTTTCTCACCATCTGGTCTAGTCAGAGCTCTTGAAACTGGAAAGCTTGAAGCTAACATTTTATTAGTTAACCTAATAAAGATGTTGTCTGTACAGATTAAAAATGGAGGAAAAACATATAGAAGTCATGAATATGGATTTAATTATATCTGAAGAATGTGGGATTAACAGCAAGCATGCATAATTGATTTATCTAAGATTTTAGCTAACACTAATACCTTCTTAAGATCTATTAATGACGAAACAAAAGCATTGGATGTCCTCCACTTTTGAAAATCTTAAGAATATTGAAATTATGGAATAAGCAAGTTCCATTCTATCCTCTATCTGTATTATTGTCCCCTCCCCCGTTTTGTTTTTAAGAGCAAAATAAATAAAACATTAGATCCAGTTGTAATATGCAGTTGAGGCAGCTAATCTGGCTCTCCTTTTATGACCCTGTAATCCCTTAATTATTCAGGGTAGGATCAGGGCGATTGGATGGGTAACACACTAGATAGATATAATATCACACATAAGAAACACAGGATATCTTTTTTTATGCATTAGGCTACTACCTGTTTCAAAATGTTTACATATAAATCAAATAATATTCCATTTTTACCTCCCCCAAAAGTTGATTCTATCATTTGATATTGAATAGATAAAAATGTCAAACTCTTTTGTTGACTAATTTTCTATTACTTATCTTCCTTTAGACATTTCATTTTGTTCAACTGAGTTTGACATCTCTCTTCTGTACTTTTTGAATGGGGATACTTCTTTTTGCTTATTTGAACTTTTCTATTTAAGCTTAAGTGTGCAGTCCCTTCCAGAAATTGCTTCCATTATAAACTAAATGAAAGGACCAACTTAGTTTTTCATTTTACTCTCTAAAGTCACCAAACTCTCCTAGCTTCAGTGAAAGCCAGTGCGTAGAGGCATAGTTGATCTTTAGACTTTGGCTCTCCAAATAGAATATGCTGCTACTTCCAAATTCTTCTACAGTTGAGGAAGACAAATATTTTGCAGCTGGAGGCCATTCTATTTTCAGTATTTTTTTATGAAGTTAAATAATTATATAAATGTTGCATTAGGATTCAATATACTTATTCTCTGTGTATAATTTAGAATATCAAGCAGAGATTTGCGCTGTAGTAATTCAGAGGGTTTCAACCGGAAATTGGCAATGCAATCTTAGGTAAACTATGCAGAAAAAGACTACTAGTACAAACAGAAAATCATAGAAAAGTGGAAGTTCTGCACTCTTGTTCTGCCATGCTGGAATTAAGTGGCTGGAATTAAACCATAACTTAATGCAACAAATGATACATTTGTTGACTAACAAAGACACACCTAAGTGCATAAATAATCCATGAAGCAATTCATTTAGGAGGCATAAATAAGCAGCAGTTTACAATAAAGGCTCCGTAAACACTGACTCTTGCTTTCAAATAAAGTTTGTTGAGCAGCCCTAAAGCCCACTCGAGAGCTAAATTTTAATAGTTAGATCTAGTGGTGGGTTGTTGCCGGTTCGGACCGGTTCTTTAGAACCGGTAGCAGAAATTTGGTGCTGCTCGCCGAACTGGCAGCGATGACCGGCGGTCCACGCTCCCAAACCAGTCCTCCGGTCGCCGTGGATTGCAAAAAACCCTCTGCGCATGCGCATGACCTTCTGTGCAGAGGGTCATTTCTGTGAAGTGATGTTTTGCGCATGCGTGCAAAATGTGCACTTCTGTCGTGATGCGAACCGGTAGGGAAGGTAAGTAGAACCCACCCCTGGTTAGATCTAACCTACGTAACATCATCAAACTAGGTGGCTGCTTGGCAGCCAATACTCATTCAGAAGAGGTGACAGCAGTTTTCTATACTCTGATACCTATTCAAAAATATTGTCTTCAGCCACACCTAGTTTCTGCCAAAGGTAGTTACATTATTAAAATGCTTCCCTTGGACATTGCAGGTCCAAGGGAAGCTGCACATACACTAAAAAAGAATAACTTGCAAGTGAGAAGACAATTTGATAAGGTATAGCATAGCTTTCTGAAATTCCGTGATAAACCTTTACATCTCTCTCTCTCTGTTAATACTGTTTCATAATTACTTCTTTAAATAGCAAAGACACTGCTTACCCGGTGGCAAAAATGAGGTAAAGTGAGGACACTGAGACACTGAAGGGAGGGGTATGTGTGCTTGGAGAAACTTTGAGGGTTGCAGAAATACAAAACTTACAAGACACTCAAGAGGGGCATTATTCCTGCTTGATGGCAGCCAAAGGACAAGGATGTTCAATCATGATTTAGATTTAGATTTAGATTTATTATTATTAGAGTTGGAAGGGACCTTGCAGGTCATCTAGTTATGAAGAGTTATGGAATGCAGAGTGTAAAATGAAAAAGTACCGTGGAAGATAGATCCTGAACTGGCTTGCCTGAGCCTTAGCCTTTGAACAACTTATTGTGAGATAAGATAGTCAATTATTTTAACACCTACAATACAGAGACAGATCTGGTTCACAATTCAAAGGTTTATTTAGAGAGAGAAAAAGGGTTTGCAAAGGCGGCCTCCAAGTCTCTTCTCAAGTTGGATTGAGTACAAGGAGAGCAAAAGCACATTTTACAATTCATACATTTATATTTTCTACTCAATAAACGCCACGCCTAATAATCCCGCCCCACACCCCTTTATTCTGCTAAGTTATTTTCTATGTTATTTATTATTTATTTTATTAGTTGCATTTGTATGCCGCCCACTCCACAGAGACTCTGGGCGGCTCACAACAGTAAAAATTCATATGCAACAACAAATATCAAAAGCATTAAAAACAATAGATATTAAAACATTAAAAAAAAACATTAAAAACCACAATTTAAAAACCCATACAATAAATCATTCATGGGGCCAAGAATGATCGGTGTTGTATTAAAATCATTGGCCCCAGGCCTGTCGACAAAGCCATGTTTTAACTGCTTTTCTGAAGGCTGGCAGGGTGAGAATAATGCGGATCTCAGGGGATAGTGTATTCCAGAGAGCCGGTGCTGCCACAGAGAAGGCCCTCGTTCGTGGGCCCGCCAGCCGACATTGTTTGGCTGACGGGATCACCAGCAGACCAACTCTGTGGGCTCTAATCGGTCTTAGGGAGGTATGTTGGAGAAGGCAGTTTCGGAGGTAAACTGGTACTAAGCCATTTGGGCTTTAAAGGTAATCACCAACACCTTGAATTGCGCTCGGAGACCTATAGGCAGCCAGTGCAGTTCGCGAAGGATGGGTGTCACATGGGTGTATCTAGGGACACCCATCACCACACGCACCGCCACATTCTGCACTAGCTGCAGTCTCTGAACGTTCTTCAAGGGTAGCCCCATGTACAGTGCGTTGCAATAGTCAAGGCGTGAGGTAACAAGGGCATGAGTGACTGTAAGTAGTGCCTCCCAGTCCAAGAAGGGAAGCAACTGGTGCACAAGACGAACTTGTGCAAAGGTCCCTCTGGCCACAGCTGTTAGATGTTGGTCCAATTTTAGCTGTGGATCCAGAAGGACCCCCAAGTTGCAAGCCCGTTCTGAAGGGATCAAATTCCCCCCCCCCAGAACCAAGGAGGGACAGATGTCGCAGTCCTTGGGAGGCAGCATCCAAAGCCACTCGGGCTTGTCCGGGTTGAGTATGAGCCTGTTAACCCCCATCCAGACCCTTACAGCGTCCAGACACCGGCACATCACATCAACTGCCTCACTGAATTGGCATGGGGTGGACATGTACAGCTGAGTATCGTCAGCGTACTGTTGGAACCTCACCCCATGCCTACGGATGACCTCACCCAACGGTTTCATGTAGATATTAAAGAGCATAGGGGAAAGAATCGACCCCTGAGGAACCCCACATACGAGGGGTCTCGGGGTCGACCTCTGTCCCCAGCCAACACCGACTGCGACCGGTCAGAGAGATAGGAGGAGAACCACCACAGAACGGTGCCTCCCACTCCCATCTCCCCGAGCCGTCGCAAAAGGATACCATGGTCAATGGTATCGAAAGCCGCTGAGAGGTCAAGTAGCACCAAGATGGAGGAGCAACTTCCATCTCGGGCTCGCCAGAGATCATCCATCAGCGTGACCAAGGCAGTTTCTGTGCTGTGACCGGGCCTGAAACCCGACTGAAAAGGGTCAAGATACTCCGTTTCATCCAAGAGCCGTTGGAGTTGCAGCGCCACCACTTTCTCCACCACTTTCCCCATGAAGGGGAGGTTGGAGACTGATCGATAGTTTTTAAGGTCAGTTATTCTATACTCTAAAGCAGTGGTTCTTAACCTTCCTAATGCTGCGCCCCGCGCCCCGCCTGCCGCCGCAACCCCCACCCTGCCGCCGCCATTTGGGTTCTTTTACCCTCCGCGCATGCGCAAAGCGTTCTGCGCATGCGCAGAGGGTAAAAGAACCCAAATGGCGGCATCCGGGCGAAGTCTCCCGACTCCTGTGAAAGGGTTGTTCGACCCCCAAAGGGGTCGCAACCCCCAGGTTGAAAACCGCTGCTCTAAAGGGTCAGCATGACAATTCTCTCCATAGTCATAGCTATCTTATCTTGTCCTCCAGTAGTTTCGCCCCTGGGCCATGTTCTTATCTTACTGTATTATAGCCTGACCATGGGTGTTCCAGTGGCCTGGCCTTGGGTGTGTTCCAGGAGGAATTATCTCAAGTCATTCTAATTTGTTTTACTGAATACATCCTGGATTAGTTTAGAAAAGAGTATTATAGCTTATGTTTATTGTATATAAAGCTTGTTAGTACATTAACTACTTTATAAAAGAGTAACTCATCATTATTTTCCTATTCTAGGAAAAAAGGCATAGTCAGCTGTTACCCAGAATAGGCTCCCCTTTTGGGATAAATTGGGGAGGATTCCTGTACTGCAACATTTTCTTACAGGTTCCACTTCTACATTACTTCATATGGATAAGCAGGGCGTTCAATCCAGTGGTGGGTTGCTACCGGTTCATCCCAGTTCTGGCGAACCGGTAGCGGCGGTGGCAGTGGGAGGCTCCGCCCACCCGCCCGGACATCATCACGGACAATCTGTGCATGCGCAGAAGCGGCGCGCGCACACATCTCCGAACCAGTAGCAAAGGTAAGTGAAACCCATTACTGGTTCTATCCCATCACTGAAATGTGCTTTGGAGTATTTGAGGATTTAAGAGGGCAATGGCACAATTCTGAGAAAGGACACAGAAGTTTTAAGTATTGCAGTGGGTACTTGATGCTTACACCTTTAAAGACCAAAGGGTTGTACACCGGTACTCCACATTCATTTTAGAGAGGAGGGAGCAGGAAAAGTTACATTTCCAAGTATCAGACTTTCTCAAAACCCATCAGGTATGTTTGGGGCATCAGTTCTAGAATTACCAGTAAACACATTTGATGAGTTTGAGGTGCGGAAAGGCTGCTGCTGCTGCAAATATCCTAAAATTCTAAATAAAGCAGCAAATTCAATTACCAGTATTTTTTAAAGAATTGTGAGGTTTAGGTGCATTACACCATTACAAAGACTATAACTTTGTTGCTTATCACTATTGTAGTATGTACATTGAGAGCTTTCGCACTGGAAACAAATTCCTTGTGTGTGTAATCACACTTGGCACTAAATAATTATATATTACAAAGGGTGTACTGTCAAGAAAGTGTAGGAAGTTAGCACCCACACCTCTCCTAGAAAAATGAAATATCGTAGGCTAGGGACCTAGGAAATATTAAAAAGGCAGAATATTATTCTATATATCCCTGGAAACATGCTTTTAGACAGGAAAAGACTCACTCATTCCCCTCCCCCCTTTGTCAATGGGCAATCTATTCTATATAACAAACATCTACAGGAAGAACCATAATAGGAATCCTAAAGCCCTTTCATTACACCACATGGGACCTGGGAAGATTACATCAGCCAAGCCTGGGACTCAGGACAGCCCACAAGAGTCGCCCCAGCATGGCTCCCTGAGAGTCTGACCACCAATCGGAGTGCATTGCATACACAGGAACAGGAAACTAGGAGGTGGGGCCCAACAGAGGTCATAAAACCAGGACACTCAGCATCTTTTCCTTCCTTTTCTCTTCACCCATATCTGGAAGCATGTGATCCACCTTTTCTGTTTAGGAGCTCATGCCATGTGCTCCTGCCCACCATTAAAACTTTCTTTCCAAGCAACTTCCATGAATCCAGTGTCTTTTCCCCCACTTGGAACTGAACCCAGAAGGATATTCCTTACAACAAAACATACAGGACCACACATCCCATAATTCATAGCCAGTAGGCAATCGGTTGGGGAAGGTTGGACCACTCTATCCAATATATCCAAATACAAAACAGAAAACCAGAAATCTGCCAAATTCTCTCCCCCCTCCCATTCTGTCTATCCTAGTCTCGGGACTTGCGCAAATTCTTTCCGAAGCGAGAGAAAGAAACGCAGCCTTTTGCAGCCTTCAGCTTTATTTTATGGAAAGGGTTTTCCTCGGTCTGTTGCCAAAAGAAATGGGTGTTAGCCTTAACCTCTTCCTGTTTCTTTTCAGAATGCACCATTCCCGGGCTCCATCCGGCCCTCTAAATAACGAAAGTAGCTCTAAATGTATATAACGAATCCACAAGGATATAATGGACAGGCCTCGCGTTTTGCCTTTGGGCTTTCCTAAACGGGCTTAGGCGGTCCTCTTGTGGTGCAGATTGCGACGTTAAGGGTTGCCATTAAGTCTCACAGAAAAATTACTCAGCCAGATCAACACTACGGAAATCTTAAAGTAGTGTTTCCCAACCTTGGCAACTTGAAGACGTCTGGACTTCAACTCCCAGAATTCCCCAGCCAGCATTCGCTGGCTGGGGAATTCTGGGAGTTGAAGTCCAGACGTCTTCAAGTTGCCAAGGTTGGGAAATACTGTCTTAAAGGGTCTCTTAAATCAGTGGTCTTCAACCATGGCAACTTTAAGACTTGTGGACTTCAACTCCCACACACATCCCGAGGGCGCCTGGTGGGAGCCGTGCCACGCTTATAGCGTTGATTGGCTTCGGATCGGTTCATTAGGATTGGCTGCGGCGCAGCGCCTGTCTCTTTCCGTCATCGATAGGGAAGTAACGCGTTCCCTCGGACTGCTGGGCGTGGGCACGGGGACGCATGCGCTGTGATAGGTTTTCGGTGCAGGAGGCAAAAAAAAAAGGCGCTTTGGAGCGGTTGGGTTTGATCGCGGAGCTTGCTTTTGCGGCCGTGGGTCAGCGCCCCGCTCCCCAGCCATCGCCACGATGCCTTTGCAGCTTGAGCTGTGCCCGGGCCGATTTGTCGGCGGAGATCATCCGTGCTTTATTATCGCCGAGATTGGCCAAAATCACCAGGGGGATCTCGAGATTGCCAAGCAGATGATCCGGCTGGCCAAGGTGGGGCGCGAGCACGGCTTGGGTGGGTAGGTGGGCGGGCGGGGTGAGCGGCTTGGCTTGAAGGCGGAGGTCGAGGATCGTGGGCTTCTCGGGAAAGGCGGGAGACGATGAATGGCTTAGGCTTAGTTGGAGGCAAAAGAAAGAGGTGCAACCTTTGTTTGATTCCTGGAGGTGGCAGCGATTCATGCCTTCATTGGCTTACTTGTAGCTGAGTTGAGCTGATTTGATTTGAAGGATTGGAGTTGCGTAGAATGGTTTATTAGAATTATATTCCGTCTTTCCTTTATGAAGCTGTGCATTTTAATCGCCCCCTCAAAAGGGAAGGAAGTAAGAGGGAAGGAAGGAAGGAAGGAAGGAAAGAGAAGGAAGGAAGGAAGGAAGGAAGGAAAGACAGAAAAAGAAAAAAAGGAAGGACGGACCGCTCAGTAGGAGAGCCAAAGTCTCCCGGTCAGCTTCCCTGGTTAAGGGTGGACTAGGAGCTGGAATTCACAAATGTTCTCCCAGTTCCCTCACCACCACTTTGTGAATGCTAATAAAGAATAACCACAACTAAATGTGCCTGTTTGCATTCACTGATATGTGGTCTTGGTTTGTCACCTTTGAGCAAAGCTCAATATAAAGCATAGAACAAAAGTGAATCAAATGAACAATCTCCACCTCTGGAACCTGGATATGTGACGGTTGCGCTGTTGTTCCACTTTTCCCACCAGAACAGAAAAGTTTGGAAAAGATGGGAGAATTATAAATAAGAGGCAGTTGTGTGGATTCCCGTTAAACGTATGTGAACAAGGCAGGGTGCAGCACACATGTTGCCTACCGTATGTTGAACCTTGGGATGTGTTTAGAAATAGGTATTAATCCCTTCATCGATTTTAAGGGATTTATCAGTTGGGCTGCTGATCTGCAAGATGCCTAAACAATATGAAAAAAAAGAGCCCTACTTGCTTTATTCCTGTGACTGTGAGATTTAGAATAGAATAGAACAGGGGTAGGCAAAGTTGGCTCTTCTATGACTCGTGGACTTCAACTCCCAGAATTCCTGAGCTAGCATGATTGGCCTGGAATAGAATAATGGAGTTGGAAGGGACCTTGGAGGTCTTCTAGTCCAACCCCCTGCTTAGGCAGGAAACCCTACACCACTTCAGACAAATGGTTATCCAACATCTTCTTAAAAACCTCCAGTGCTGGAGCATTCACAACTTCTGGAGGCAAGCTGTTCCACTGATTAATTGTTCTAACTGTCAGGAAATTTCTCCTTAGTTCTAAGTTGCTTCTCTCCTTGATTAGTTTCCACCCATTGCTTCTTGTCCTGCCCTCAGGTGCTTTGGACAATAGTTTGACTCCCTCTTCTTTGTGGCAACCCCTGAGATATTGGAACACTGCTATCATGTCTCCCCTAGTCCTTCTTTTCATTAAACTAGACATACCCAGTTCCTGCAACCGTTCTTCATATGTTTTAGCCTCCAATCCCCTAATCATCTTTGTTGCTCTTCTCTGCACTCTTTTATCAGAATGGTTAGGTACACATCATCTTTCACTAAGCTTCTCAGAGCAGAAAGAAATGGATGTCACTTTGTGTCATGTCTCTATGAGGTTTTATGACTTCTGCTGCCACCTGCTTGGGAGTGAGGAAATAATATCTTTTTTTACATTTGTATATAATATCTTGTGTGGTGCTTTTAAAATACAGGCAGTCCTGGACTTACGATCATAATGGAATCTGCCCATTATGGTTGCAAGTGGTGGTGGCTGATAAGCAAGATGGTTTTGCTTAACGACCTTCCACCCTCTGCTCTCCTTGATGTGGCTGTTAAACAGTGGTGAAATCCAATTTTTTTTACTACCGGTTCTGTGGGTGTGGCTTGATGAGAGGAAGGATACTGCAAAATCCCCATTCCCTCCCCACTCTGTGGCCAGCCAGAGATGGTATTTGCCGGTTTTCCGAACTACTCAAAATTTCTGCTACCGGTTCTCTAGAACCTGCTGGATTTCACCCCTGCCATTAAACAAACATGCAGGTTATTAAGCGGAGTGCAGGGTCCTTCATGAGGCTGAGGGAGGCCTAGTGCAGGTCAGAATACGGCATTGTGCACAGCGATGGATGCCCCTAAGTTATTGATTGATTGATTTGTCATGTGTACGTAGTATATATTGGAGGGGGTGACCCTTTGAGAGCTGTATGCAATGACATGTCCTTTTAATGTATTCCGATTAGTGTACATTCAAAGTGACAATAAAGTTATTCTAAGTATGCCCATCTAATACCACCATTGTGAAAGTGTCAGTGTCAGGCGCACTTCCATTCAAAGTCCAGGAAATAAAAACCCCAACTCCATGTTGATAGAGATGAGTACTTTTACTAGACAAGAACTGATAGCGACAAAAGGAAAGCAAGTTCTGAGGCAAAAGGCGCCTAAATGCATATACAAAGAATCCCAAAACCCTCCCTCATAGCCCCCGTGGGCAATTCATCCAATCCCCATGTCCCAAGATGTCAGATGGGTTCTCCGGCCGTTTGGGCTTACACATCTGGTCCATCGAAGCTGTTGACCTTGAGCAGGCTATAAACATGTCCATGTAGCCTGGCAGTACATGATGAGAACTTTCCTCCCTAACCTAATCAAACACAAGTAGAGACATCTCCAGCATACTTCCCCATCCCCCACCCAAATACCTAACCTTCCCCCCCCCACCCGTTTCTATGGCATCCGAAGCAAGCAGGCAGTGTGGAGACTGACAGTCAGTGGCTTCCGGTGTCTTTCCAGGTGCAATCCAAGGTGCTGGTCATAACCTTTAATGAACTATATTTATTTATTTTGTGAGATTTATATACCGCCTCATAGTGCAAGCACTTTCTAAGCGGTTTACACCATTAAGCAATGTATATATTTACATTGCCTCCAACAATCTGGGTCCTCATTTTACCGACCTCGGAAGGATGGAAGGCTGAGTCAACCCTGAGCCGGTGAGATTTGAACCGCTGAACTCAAATGATCACAGTCAGCTAAAGTAGCCTGCAGTACTGCTCTCTAACCGTTGCGCCACCTCGGCTCTTAACCTCGCCACCTCGGCTCTTAATATACGCCACCTCGGCTCTTAATATAGCACAGGGTCAGGCTATCTGGGAGGCCACCTTTACCTAAGGACATCGACCCGTCCCATCTGACAGGTCAGATAGCGTGGGCATGCTCCTAGCCCCTTCCCCTAAATATTGTCATCTGATGGGAGCTAGGAAGTATGCTTTTTCTGTAACAGCCTCTGCCCTACAGGACGCTCTGCCCCCTGAAGTTTGGCAGGCCTCTACCTGCCTAGCCTTTTTAAAGCTTTAATGATATTAGTTTTCGCCCTAAGTTCTGGGATAAGATGAGGTAACTGCACATTGGAAGCTTGACTTGCACCAAGTGTTTGTTTTTAATGTGCTTGGTTTAGTATGGGTTTTATGCTGTTTTAATTTTTGATTGGGAGCTGCTCGAAGTTTGTTATAAGATGGGCAGCTATATAAATGTTTTAATAAAATAAACATGGAGTTTACTGCATATCCCTGTCGCAATCTTTGTTGTGAGGTGGGCGGGTTAAAGCGGCCTAATGAAAGTCTTGCTGGGGTTGTCTCTTTGCAGGAATGCGGAGTAGACTGTGCCAAGTTCCAGAAAAGCGAATTGGAGCACAAATTCAATCGGAGAGCTTTGGAGAGGCCATACACCTCGAAACACTCTTGGGGGAAAACCTACGGGGAACACAAGCGCCACCTGGAGTTCAGTCACGATCAGTACCGAGAGCTGCAACGCTACGCCAAGGAGATTGGCATTTTCTTCACAGCATCTGGCATGGATGAGGTAAGAGTTGTGAATTTGGAATGTGAGGTTTAAAAGGAGCTTCGGGCTTCTGAGCTTGCCCACACAAAGGGAAGCAGAGACTCTTCCTATAACAGCAATCCCAG
This sequence comes from Diadophis punctatus similis, assembly GCA_023053685.1. Classification (NCBI taxonomy): domain Eukaryota; kingdom Metazoa; phylum Chordata; class Lepidosauria; order Squamata; family Dipsadidae; genus Diadophis; species Diadophis punctatus. The sequence goes on from JALIGW010000002.1 coordinate 93,681,594, forward strand.
AATTTATTGACATACCGTATTTTTCGGAGTATAAGACGCACCTTCCCCCCCTAAAAGTGGCTGAAAATTTGGGTGTGTCTTATATTCCGAATGTAGCTTTTCCCGAAGCTTTTTTCCCCAGCCCTAACGAGGTGCTAACGATCTTCCCGGCTTGCAGGATTTGCTCATTGCTACTCTCTCCAAAGAAGTTTTTTTCCAGCCCTACGTCTTTACAGGCTTGTTTTCATTGCTACTCCCTCCGAAAAAGGTTTTTTCAGCCCTAACCAGGGGATAAAATAATGTGCTGAAGCTGACCAAACTAAGGACGCTAGCCAGATGAATACCTGGTAGGTAGACCCCCCCCCCCATTTTCCTCCCCAAAAACTAAGGAACGTCTTATCCTCCGGTGCGTCTTATACTCCAAAAAATGCGGTACTTAAGACTCAATTCCTTGCCTCTTCTTTGGCTTTGTTATTTCAGGTCTCTACACATTTCATCTGCTTGTTCCCAGCACCTTTAGTCTTTCTTCCCACAGAGGAGAGAATACCAGAATGTATTACAGGGGGATTTTAAGTGGGGTTAAGAGTTTCAGAGCTTATTGTGTTTTGACTTCAGAAAATGGAGCCCAAACTGATTGAAGTTTAACACTGAACAACATCAAGATCCGTACTGTGGATCAAAGAAATCAACTCTTTCTAGAGATTGCTGTGTTGAAGAAACCGATAACATATTTAGCAAATGTTCTTTCATGATTTTGCTATGGCTATCATTGCCCTTTAATCCTGCTCTTAATTTTTTAGTGGGCCCATTCACCCTGTTGGAGATTTTGTTTTGATTTTTGCCTTGTTTCTTTCTCAATAGATGGCTGTAGAATTTCTGCACGAACTGGATGTTCCATTTTTTAAAGTTGGGTCGGGGGATACAAATAATTTCCCATACTTGGAGAAGACAGCCCGAAAAGGTAATTTGGTAGGAGCAGAGAAAATAATGGATGTGCAACTGCCTGTTTTTATTTGTATAAATAAATGTGGATTCACATTCTTTAGACTGTCTAAAGAATCCATAAAATGCACAGTAATTTCTCTCCCCCCCTCCTTCTCTCTCTCTCTCTCTCTCTCTCTCTCTCTCTCTCTCTCTTAGAGAGAGAAGGAGAGAGAGCAATAGTTATCTGCCTTGTCTGGTTGTAAATTGAGTATTTTACATTTCAGACTCAAAATTCATTTGCCAGTGATGGGGCCGGGTATGTGGGAAACGTAACATATTGATGCCACACTGCAAAGTTATTTCTATTAAGGAGAGATAGAGGAGATTCTGGGAGTTGAAGTCCATAGGTCTTAAAGTTACCAAGGTTGGACATCCCTGCATTAGAGGGACTTTCTAAAATTTTTTAGCTGGAAGCTATTTCATGAGAAATTTCAAGATGGATACATATCATCCTTTCTTGCTTGCAGAATAGGAATATTCATTCACATGTGCCAATTTGGAGTGTAAAATAATTGGAGAATTCAAACCCATGTTGTGGAATAGACAAAATGGAGCCACGTTACGTCTGGGAAGAGGCAAAGAAATGATGCAGTGAACAAGTTGAACTCAGATCTAGCCACACGGAAAGGAGGATATACTTCATAAGATTATTAATTGAGAGTGTATCAGTTCGTATAACTTGGCTGTAGAAGTCAATCTTAGTAAAATTAAAAATGCTGCCTTGGCTTTTCATTCCAGGTCGCCCAATGGTAATCTCCAGTGGGATGCAGTCAATGAGCACAATGCAGCAGGTTTACAAGCTGGTGAAGCCCATCAACCCAAATTTCTGTTTTCTTCAGTGCACCAGTGCCTACCCACTTCATCCTGAAGACGTCAATCTTAGTGTCATAACGGTCAGTGATGAATAATGTCTGGAGTGTTGTAGGAGAATATAGCAATGTATAACAGCATAGTTGTGATCATTCCTGCGAGACAATTTTGATTGCCAGCTCAGGGCTAGCTAGGCCTTGAATTTGAGAACTTTCTATGTAGAGTAAGCCTGCAAAGGTACTTCCAGTTTTCTAATGAGTATGCCTGTGTTAGACTGTGACACAAAAACATTCATATTCAACATGAGTGAGCCAAACCACTTTGCATTGGCAACTTCTGTCACTTTTATTGTCATTTTAGGAATACCGCTCAGCCTTCCCAGATATTCCTATTGGTTATTCGGGTCATGAGACTGGGATAGCCATTTCCATTGCTGCAGTGGCGATGGGGGCCAAAATATTGGAGCGCCACATCACTTTAGACAAGACCTGGAAAGGCAATGACCATCAAGCATCTCTGGAGCCCAAAGAGTTAGCAGAATTGGTGAGAAGCATCCGGATGGTAGAGAAAGCCATGGGATCACCAATCAAACAGCTCTTGCCTTGTGAAGAAGCTTGCAATGAAAAGGTAATTCCTTGAAGGCAGAAAGACCACCTTCCCAAGAATTATATTCTATGTTTTTCTGGATGACTGAGGGTAAGCCGTTGACTTACTCTTGTTACGATCTGCCTGATTTGGTCAGGTACCAAGGTACTAAGGAGGTGGATACTGAACTTTCCAATTAATGCTAAATGAAAGCTCAGAGCAGAGGTGTCTGTAGGGGTGGACAAGCGAGCATCCCATGATGGAAGCAGCAATAGAAGCTGTCTCCTAGTCCAGTGATGGCGAACCTTTTTTTGCTTGGGTGCCAAAAGGGCGCGTGTGCGCGCGATAGCATGCGCGCCGTGCCCACACCCATAATGCAATGCCCTCCCCCCCCACGCATGTGCGCACAACCTCGTTCTGGAGGGTGGGGAAAGGCCATTTTTGCCCTCCCCAGACTTCATCTGGAGCCTGTGGATGGAGAAAAACGGGCCCAACGAACTTCCGGTTTGGCTGTTGAGCCGTTTTTCGCCCTCCCCAGGCTTCAGGAAAGCCTCTTGAAGCCTGGGGAGGGCAAAAACGGCCTCCCCCTGCCCTCTGGAATGCCAAAAATCAGCTGGCCAGCATGTACATGTGCACTGGAGCTGACATAGAGCAACGCCTCGCGTGCCCTCATGGCTCCGCGTGCCACCTGTGGCACGCTTGCCATAGGTTCGCCATCACAGGCCTAGTCATACCTGTCTCCTGCCGTCACATGCAGATTCAAGGGAGTTTGGAACTTGCCGTGTGATGCTGCTTTCATTCTGGTGAAAGTCTGATTCCCACAGGTATTTCTGCCTACCATTATTCCTTATTATAAATCCCAGGCTTTAGGTCAAGTAAGACAAGCTGTTAACTGAGCAATATCTGCAAATTGCAGAACCAAAATCCTTAGATTAATAAGATTAATCCTCTAAAACTATCCGTGAATTCATGGGCATTAGGCATTGCCTTGTGACCGCAATCACTGTTCTCTTGCTGAAACTAAACCAAGGTGGGTCTGGTTTGTGCCTGGATAAGAAGTGGTCAGGGAACTCTGTATTGTATGTCACTTTAAGTTTATTGGAAGAAAGGTGGAATAGTACACATCTGGCTGTACAATTTCAAAACCAAGACTTTTTTTCTGATCTAAACACTTTTTCTATTCTAAAGCGTTTGCTATTCCGTTGTATTGCCCGCAAGCTCATTATGTAGTATTCAAACTACTACTGTGGGCAAAGCATTATTTCTGATTTAAACTGCTGGGTTGTTGTTTTTTTAAAATTTTATTTTTAATATTCATTACTGCAATTGTACTATCGTGGAATCCCAACTTGTTGTAAAATGTTAATTTGAAACCTTGAAAACCAATAGATGTGATCACTTTGGACAACGAGCAACAGACACCAGAATTAGTAAATGCTGATGTGGGAACAAGTCATAAAAGTTCTCCATAATTGGTTGCTGGGCAACAGATTGCACAATTGGAATGTAGGAACCCTGCAACAATGATTCTGCAGTGACAATTTGGAAGGTCGGGCTCCCTAATTTTATCTCCCTAGTTTAGGGCTGCATAGCTTTGTTGGATCAATCCTTGGCTTTTGATTAGTAGTATGTCAAGGCTCCATCACCAAAAGCAGGCAAAGCCAAAACAAATATAAAACTGCAAATATGAAAAATGCTAAATTTGTTCAACATAAAAGTAAAATTAACTACAGTTAATGCAGTTAATCCCAGTACGTTTATTTTCCCTTTCTGTCATATGAAAAAAAAAAGTATAGTTACTTGAGCACCAGTATGGAGCCCTGAGGCTTAGAAAATACTGTCTTCATCAAGTAAATCCTGAAAATGCTTTAACTATTTCACGATTACCACTGTGCTTGGTACCGTATTTTTGGGAGTATAAGACGCACCGGAGTATAAGACGCACCTTAATTTTGGGGGAGGAAAATAGGGGGAAAAAATCTACCTACCAGGTATTCATCTGGCTAGTGCCCTTAGTCAGCTTCAGCACATTATTTTATCCCCTGGTTAGGGCTGAAAAAAACCTTATTCGGAGCGAGTAGCAATGAAAAAAAGCCTGCAAAGACTTAGGGCTGGAAAAAACCTCCTTCGGAGAGAGTAGCAATGAAAAAGCCTGCAAGCCGGTAGGAGCCGGGAAGATCATTAACACCTGGTTAGGGCTGGGGAAAAAAAGCTTCAAAAAAGCTACATTCGGAGTATAAGACGCACCCAAATGTTCAGCCTCTTTTAAGGGGGGAAAAAGTGTGTCTTACAGTCCAAAAAATACAGTAAATATATAAGTTTCCTGAATTGTTATAACTTCCAAGAATGGTTCAGCTTTCACACTGCAAGTATCATAGCCAGAGTGATGCAGTCTTATCAGTCGCTCTTCTGACCTGTTGCTATACGACTGTACCACTGTGGCAACCATTCTATAAGTGAAAAAGGTCTTACTACCATGGCCACGATTTTCTTTAAGCATCAGCTGTATGTGAAAAGCATGCAAAAGGTTGGGTCACCCCCTCTGTCCCCCTTGAAAGTAAGTATTCTTGCTGTTCAGGTGCTATATTAAGTTCAGAGCTGAATACCACTTGTGGGGAGACGACAACATGGTTTTAAAGAAGTTGGGTAACAATTGCGAATGAGCTTCTAGATAGAAATGGATAGAATTGGATCTTTCAGTATGCAACAGATTTCTTAATTTTGTTATGGCTTTTTCATTCTGATCTAACCTAGCAAACATTCCATGAATGAACTCTACAGTGTGTGGCAATATTGCTGTGGTGTATGTTAACCGCACAGAGTCATTTCCTCTACCGCCTGCTTCAGGTCAGACTTCTCTGAAATCTGTGTTGCTTGAATGGCTTACGGCACTTCAGTCCTAAGTTCTCCGTAGAACAACTTAGCCTACTTAAATGTCTTTTTTTTTTTTGCAGTTGGGAAAATCCGTAATTGCCAAAGTCAGGATCCCAGAAGGCACCGTGCTCACGTTGGACATGCTCACAATAAAGGTGGGGGAACCCAAAGGATATCCGCCAGAAGGTATTTTCGAGTTGGTTGGCAAGAAGGTCAAGGTCAATATTGACGAAGATGAGACCATTGTTGAAGATGCAATTGAAAATCATGTGAAAAAAATGAAATGCTGAGTGGCATTTATATATTTATCAAGGGGTGTCTTGGGAAGTGTTGTTGGCCAAAATATTAAAGTCCTAATATTTAAAAATTACATTGAAGATGTGTGGGAAAGTGAACCTTGGTAGGATTTTTCTTTCAGATAGAATTTCATTTCTCTACCATTCTGAAAAACAGACTTTGATTGAAATATAATTTTTTCTTCGACTGTATTGCTGAGGACCTTATGCTCAGGAATGACATGTCCTTCCAGTTGGAATATTGCCCAAAAAGTACTGCACAGCTATGGAAATGATACTTTCCTAGGATTTAACTACTCTAGTCCTTGTTTTAAGATTAGACTCTTCTAGTGTGGAGAATTCAGGACAAGAATGTAGTGTTAGTTGGGACTACCACAGAGAATATGCTTTTGAGTAAGTCTATGCTCTTGCAATTTGATTTGTCAGTCTTCCTTCCCTGTCTTTTATCATTAAGGAGAATATATCATTATAGAGAAAGTATAAAATGTATGCAAGCTATGCTTTAGATTTTTAAACCTCCCCTACCTGCTTCTAGGCTACCAAGTACCGGTATCTAAGCAGCTTGTGCAGACAAACCTGATTATTAGACATTTCATAAATGTCCTAAAACTTGAGTTTATGATCAATGATTGCTTCTTTGAAAGAAAAAATTAAGTTGGCTGTCATAAGCAATTCCTATTGGGAAGCAATAGAGTCAACATGTTTAACATGACCCTGCCATAATTCTGTTTATGATGCTATTGTTTTTTATTGTATCATGTGCCTTGCAATGAATCAGAATCACTCAAGTTGTTTTTAATGAATTTAGCATTATTTTTTATATTACGGCAAGGATGTCAAACGCAAGGCCTGCAGGCCGGATCCGGCCTGTGGGGTGCTTAAATCCGGCCCATGGGGCCGGCCTGAAAATATCAAAGGACGAGCCCACGGTCCCTCTGGTGGCTAAAACAGGCTGTGTGTGGCCTGTTCGCGCCTCATTTTCACCCTCCATGGCCTCCTGCAGCACTCTGCCGGCCGAAAACGGGCCCAAAAACAGCTGGACACACACGGACCCCCTGCGCCCCGTTTTGGCCGGCAGGGTGCTGCAGAAGGCATCCGTCCCGCCCTCCCCGCCAGCCCGCGGAGAACTACAATGCTGATCCGGCCCTCGAAGAAATCCAGTTTGACACCCCTGTATATACCCATATACCGATAATTCACATTTCAATCTTGAAAACTTTGAATGAAGAATGTGCTGGCTTATGCTTGAAAGGTGTCCAAGAGATTTCATTCATGTGAGATTGGTTTACTTAAAAGCTCAAGCGGAAATTTCAGGCTTGTGTTAGTCCACCTACCCTGTTTCTGGGCCATTCCGGTACACATTAGTGTTACATTTATATAAACTTCACAGAGTCTAATATAGGCTGCAGCTTGTGAAAGAGAGATGCAGTCTATGTGCTATGGAGTCTACACAGGCGCATGCCTCTCCTAAAAAGTATTCCATTATGCGGATGCCATGGAAACCCAGAAACGAGAGGAAGTGGGTGTAGGCTTGATTGCTCAAACATTTGATGCAATATCGGCGTAGATTTTTTTTTGTGATTCATGATGGTGTCATTCTATTAATCTTGCTCTAAGAAAATGATCAAACAATAATGGACAAATTCTTTTATGATTTGAAAAACGGTTAATAAAATTTGTTGAATAAACTTTTTTTTTCCTATCCTGTTTGTTTTCATGGGGGCAACTCGATTGCATCTCCTGTGGGATCGTCTATCATCGAGAGGAAAAAGAGGCTTTGACAAATGTATCTTTTCTTTTATGTACAGTGAGAGCATATGCACCAAAGACAAATTCCTTGTGTGTCCAATCACACTTGGCCAATAAAGAATTCTATTCTATTCTATATTTATTCTATTCTATTCTATTCTATTCTATTCTATTCTATTCTATTCTATTCTATTCTATTCTATTCTATTCTATTCTATTCTAGACTTTTTGATTTGTTGAAAGGATGAGTGCTGCTAGAAATGCACCCTTGCTGCCCAGAATTATGTTCGAAACAACTAAGACTTTTTTGGCCATAGCGACAGGGCCAATTTACTAAACAGGATTTGTGAAGGATGGTGGGTCTTTTGCATATGTAGACCAAATCTGTCTCCGTCTTTACAAAACACAAACCAAAAAAATGGGGACAGAGTTATGGGGGAATCAGAAAAGCTGTTTAGGAACAAGGGCTCAGTCCTTCCTTGGGAATTCCACAAAGTGGTTTTTAAAACTAACCTATAGTTCTACCCTTTACCAGTAACAACCATCCAGGTGTATTAGTCTGCTTGGAAAGAGGGAACTAAGGCAGTGGTTCAAACTTACATCGTCACATCACGTATCGTGACTTTTTTCCCCTTTGCTAAAATGGGGGTGGGCATGGCCAGCGCGTGATGCATCCGATCCACAGGCCCTGACCTAAGGCAACATGATTCGCAGCCCCAGACCAAGCTGCAGAATTAACGGGAAAGCCAAATGGGAGTTGATCCAACACATAACTGGAGGATTGTGGTTGCCTGAGGTGGTCGTATCTGGGATTTTGTTAGATATACAGATTTCAAATTTGTCCTTCCCCATGCTGGTTGAAATGCTAGAAGGACTGAAGTTACCTCGTGGTGGTGGTTATAAAAAAAGTCATGCAATCAAATTAAGTGAAAGTCAAACATCCTTAACATTCTCTTTTTCCATTATTTATTATCTCTTAACTGTCAGCATTCTTAACTCTTGTGAATTTTTTTTAAAAATTATCGCTGTACTCTATTTTACTCAAGACATTGCTCACTCGAGGCATTAATACAATGCTTTAGTGGTAATTGCATCTCCCTTTAGTATACAGTATGTCACAGAAGTGACTACACCCCCTCACATTTTGTAAATATTTAAATATATCTTTTCATGTGACAACACTGAAGAAATGACACTTGGCTACAATGTAAAGTAGTGAGTATACAGCTTGTACAATGGTGTAAATGTGCTGTCCCCTCAAAATAACGCAACACACAGCCATTAATGTCTAAACTGCTGGCAACAAAAGTGAGTTCACCCTTAAGTGATAATGTCCAAATTGGGCCCAAAGTGTCAATATTTTGTGTGGACACCATTATTTTCCAGCACTGCCTTAACCCTCTTGGGCATAGAGCTCACTAGAGCTTCACAGGTTGCCACTGGAGTCCTCTTCCACTCCTTGATGATGTCACAGAGCTGGCGGATGTTAGAGACCTTGCACACCTCCACCTTCCATTTCAGGATGCCCCACAGAAGCTCAATAGGGTTTAGGTCTGGAGACATGCTTGGCCAGTCCATCACCTTTACCCTCAGCTTCTTTAGCAAGGCAGTGGAGGTGTGTTTGGGGTCGTTATGTTGGAATACTGCCCTGCGGCCCAGTCTCCGAAGGGAGGGGATCATGCTGTGCTTCAGTATGTCACAGTACATTGGCATTCATGGTTCCCGCAATGAACTGTAGCTTCCCAGTGCCGGCAGCACTCATGCAGCCCCAGATCATGACATTCCCACCACCATGCTTGACTGTAGGCAAGACATACTTGTCTTTGTACTCCTCACCTGGTTGCCACCACACACGCTTGACACCATCTGAACGAAATGAGTTTATCTTGGTCTCATTGGATCACAGGACCAGAAACCCATGTCCTTAGTCTGCTTGTCTTCAGCAAACCGTTTGCCGGCTTTCTTGTGCATCATCTTTAGAAGAGGCTTCCTTCTGGGACGACAGCCCTGCAGACCAATTTGATGCAGCGTGCAGCATATGGTCTGAGCACTGACAGGCTGACCCCCCCCCCCCCCCCTTCAACCTCTGCAGCAATGCTGGCAGCACTCATACGTCTATTTCCCAAAGCCAACTTCTGGATATGACGCTGAGCACGGGCACTCTTTGATGCCCATGATCAGTGTCTTCTTTGGTCAACCATGGCGAGGCCTGTTCTGAGTGGAACCTGTCCTGTTAAACTGCTGTATGGTCTTGGCCACCGTGCTGCAGTTCAGTTTCAGGGTCTTGGCAATCTTATAGCCTAGGCCAGTGATGGTGAACCTTTTTTGGCTCGGGTGCCAAGAGTGCGTGCGCGTGCAATAGCGTGCGTGCGCATGCCCACACCCATAATGCAATGCCCTCCCCCTGTGCATGCGCACAACCCCCGCACTGCTCCCCCACATGCGCACAAACACCCCCGCGCTGCCTCGTGCATGTGCACAGGCCTCACTGAAGCCTCCGGAATTCCGGTAGGCCCGTTGGGCTGTTTTTCGCTCTCCCCATGGTTTAGGAAAGCCTCCTGAAGCCTGGGGACGATGAAAAATGGCCCAACAGGCCAACCGGAAGCTTGGAAACGAACTTCCGGTTGGGCTATTGGGCCATTTTTTTGCCGTCCACAGGGTTCAGGGAAGCCTCCTAAAGCCTGGGCAGAGTAAAAACGGCTAAATGGGCCAAACGGAAGTTCATTTCCAAACTTCCGGTTGGCCCGTTTTTCGCCGTCCCCAGGCTTCAGGAAGCTTTCCTGAAGCCTGGGAAGAGCGAAAACGGCCAAAAATCAGCTGCCAGCGCACACATGTGCACTGGGGCTGACATAGGGCAGCGCCTCACGTGCCCTCAGATATGGCTCTGCGTGCCACCTGTGGCACGCATGCCATAGGTTCGCCATCACTGGCCTAGGCATCTTTATGTAGAGCAACAATTCGTTTTTTCAGATCCTCGAGAGTTCATTGCCATGAGGTGCCATGTTGAACTTCCAGTGACCAGTATGTGTGTATGAAAGTGATACCACCAAATTTAACACATCTGCTCCTTCACACCTGAGACCTTGTACCACTAACAAGACACATGACACCAGGGAGGGAAAACGGCTACTTGGGCCCCTATACTTAAAATATTTACAAAATGTGAGGGGGTGTACTCACTTCTGTGACATACTGTATATCAAAGTACTAAACTACTTTTAAGTTTTACTAGGGCCGTTCAGAAATTTGATTTCACTCAAAAAGAGGCTTCAGAGGTGTAGGAGCACAAATACAGAACTTGTTTACAGCCCTTTAAAACAGCTGTATCTTTTCCTAGAATTGCAGGTTCCTCATGATCCTGGGAAGTTTCAGCTGCTTTGAAGAGTTGCCACTTTTGTGCCCTTGTGCATGCCTAAACACTGGCAAAAATCAAGCACCAAAACGGTAGTCCCAATCGTACTGGAAGAGTTCTGGGGTTCTACGCCATTCCAGAAACGGGCTGAGTTTAAATGGTGCTATTTTGTGCTCACAATATTTATGGAATTATTGAGGGAGCCTTGGAAAATGTTTGGGAAGGACAGAACAGTTGTTTTGATCTTAAAACTGTTTAGGCTTCAAAATAGCAGTACTTTGATCTTAAAATGTTTCAAACTGGAAAAATCTTACTCATTGTAACTTTATAGGCATGTGAAGTAGAGTCTTGCTTTAGAAATTAGAATACTAACTTCTATACATAAGGAATGATGAGTGTTTTAAGAGGGAAAGTCAAAAATTATCAGTTATGTTAAGAACTGAAATAAGAGACCATGGCTTCTGGAATTTTTTTCAACTCCCTTATAACAGTGTCCAGATTTATGCACTGGGAAGCAGGACCTCCCTTGGGTTTCATGACTCGGAAAGAAGGGGGAGGAAGGCTTTGAATGGAATAGTCAATAACATTCGGAGTTACTGCCCAAATTCTTCTTCAAAGAGGACTGGGGATTTTTCTTCAGAGTATTTTTCTCTGTGACTCTCAGCCAGGTCTGGCCTATCTTTGTACTCAAATCTTATTATTGCTGGCTTTCCCCTCCATATTAGATTTGGTCCCATTCCACTGTTTCTAGAGTATTCTGGTGGGGAACTGAGGTCCGAGATTTTGTTTCAACTTCCAAAATAGCACCAGTATTTTTAAGCAGTATATGGAGCTTTCCAGGAGCATCCTCCTTCCTACTGAAAACATCTGAGTCCTGAGTGGCAATGAAAAAAGCAGGAAATAGTAGGAAGATAAAATGAAAATGAAATTGCCAGTATCCTACACACCTTTGTAAACAAAGAGAGGATCACTAGTCAAGCGCCATCCATTATGCAGGGATCCAACCCCTCTTTCATCCAGTTGAGAGAAGAAACATGAATATTCCACTGTCCTTAGATTCAGCTCCACTTGCATACATCTATAACAAAATATCAAGAGTAGGCCAGACGAAGTTTATGCAAATCTCCAAACTTTGCTATTAGAATAGTGTTTCATAAACTGAGCTGCGAGTCCATCAGATAAGAATATGCAAATGCATAGGGATTGGTGTTCACTTCGATGCTTTGGCACATTAAAGATGGAAACAAAAGGAGCATTTTGGACTGCATATAAATCATCTGGAAATGGAATGTCCCACATCTGTCTGTTTACTTTTTACCCTAAAGACGCTAGTAATAAAAAGCCGTTAGTAAGCTGATAGTTTAAATGCATAACTGAGTCCCACGCATTAAAAAGCATATTATAAGCAGCAACAATATAAATACCCAAAAGAAATAATACATATCAATCCACGTGAATACCCAAAGCAACCCTTAAAGCAGCGGTTCTCAACCTAGGGTCGAACGACCCTTTCACAGGGGTCGGGAGACTTCGCCCGGACGCCACCATTTGGGTTCTTTTACCCTCTGCGCATGCGCAGAACGCTTTGTGCATGCGCAGAGGGTAAAAGAACCCAAATGGTGGCAGCAGGGCGGGGGTTGCGGCGGTGGGGTGGGTCGCGGTGGGGGCGCAGAGGCGAGTCGCGGGTCACAGCAATAGGAAGGTTGAGAACCACTGCTTTAAGGAGACTGGGCATTTCCAAACCTTCAGTTGCTGAAATTTTAAATGATGTATCAATGCTAAATTAGAATAAAGTCATTTGAGTTTTTAACAATTTTCTTGCTGTATAAATACGGATATAGAGAACATAATTCAATCTCTATTACTATTTTTAAATTAAAGGGGAGGTTCCCAGGCCAATTAATAGATTTTAAAGAGCTAGTTTAGAAGAAAAAACACGAAATTGTCTAAGTGTACATCATACATTTATTACTGAACAACCCTCTCAACTCCAAAATTGGGCACAGGGATTAAAAATAAAAATTCATTGCACTACTTAGTAAAGCATTACTAGTAACTCTCATAAAAAATGTACAAATTTTGTTAAAAATTTATCAAGCCTTCAAATGATTTGGTTACAGATATTTATAATACATTTAAAACTACATGTTAAATGATACAATGGAGTATGATCTTAAAGAAAACACTTGACAAATATAATTCTAACAAAATCCATAAGCTTTTATAATCATTAGCAAATTTGCAACAACAAAAAATACCAAAATGAGGTAACTGAAGGTACCAAAGGGAGCAAAGGTGAGAGAACCACCGTACTCTGATGTCTACAAATAACAGTTTTATTGAGTTTTTAGAAAGCAAAGTTAAGAGTTGGTAAATCCCAAATAGTACAAGACGTGGAAATGTTAACAGCTGCGACAAATATCACATTCTGGAGACTGTACAAAGAAGTTTATACAAAAGAAATTACTTTCCACAAAATAATCTGCAAAAGAAAACCAAGAGGTGTGACCTTAAAGAGGTATCCTTAAGGCCTTTATACCATTTATTTTTTAAAAGCCAGGAGGTCAAATTAAGTTGACAATTCATGCAAATAAAACCCCAGCAGTGCCAACATGATAAAGCCAACTTTATTTTTTTTTCCATTAGGGAGAGGTAGGGATAAGGGGGAAGAGGCTACCCAATAGTACAATTAGGTGCTGTCAGGCATCAAGGGCTGTAGAATTAGATGTGTCAATGTGCATAATGCATGGCAGTTTACTGCGAAGAATGATCTCCCCCTCTCGTCTGCCAGCCGCAATGGCTTCAGAATTCCACTGCAGCCAGCTCTGAGTTGGTTCAAAACACATGCACATGTGTCTCACACAAACCTAACCACAGGAAGCAAATCTGCACACATTTGCAAGAGTCCCAAGCGAACAAGTCATTCAAAAAGATCTGCCACAAGAGTGCAACAAGTAACTTGAGTATGCTACCAGAACAGTTCCCCTCCTGCAGTCCTATCCCTCCATCAACAGTGTCCTTCAAACAAAACGGGGATTCAAGGGACAGACGCTGCACTGCAATATTGGATACAGATGCAGGGCTGGAAAGCCCTTTCTCAGAATTAAGATACTAATGAGCCTCATCACTGTGTTCCAGAAAACGTCTTTTACTTTTACCAAAGCAAGATTTACACTGAGTGGATACTCAGCGGACAATGAGCAGGGTAGTATTATGGTAATTCTGCGTGGTAATTTTTTCTTTTTTCTTTTTCTTTTTTTGAAAATCCAGCAATATAAAAAAGATCCAGAGTTTCTGTAAAACATGTGTGGCTTCCCTCCCACTTCCCGACCCATGATTTTGCTTGCTTAAAAAAATAAAATTTACCATGTGCAATAATTTAAACTTTTCAACACACTGAGACAATTTCTTAGAGCACATTGAAGAGAAAAATTGTAACATGTAAAATCTGTCACACAGATTACAGTTCCTGACACTATGGACAGACTAAGGCGTCTAAGTTACTAAACAGAGGCAAACAGTATCTAAAACAAGGAAGGTTGGTGGGAATTGTGCTTTTTTTAATTTGTAGAACCACACACTGCGATTAGTCATCAGAGCTTTGAGAAAGGAGGATGATTCACAACCAACACTGTTCTGGAGGAATAAAGAGATTCAATATATAGCAGCATATAAAGCATCAGAAAAGACACACAAGATCCAGAAAGCTGACTCGCAGCAATAGCTGCAGCGCTTGTGCTGTTGCAATCAAAGGTTTTGGCGCTTATAAATGAAATCCAGAAATAAATGTTCCTCTCTTGGAGAATCATGTAGCCATGGGTAGACAACTGTTTTCTTTGTTGTAAAAAAAAAGTTAAACACCAAGTCCAGAATGTTAAGTGATGCCAATTTTACCACTACATTATTCAGAAGGCAGTTGAAAGGAGGTCAACTCCAAATTCACAGCATTTAGGTTTTTTTTCTTGATTTCGAATACCCGCCCATTCTTGACCATGAATATTCTTCATACTATCCATACAATACTGAGGATGCTTTAACATCCACACAAAAACTCGCTACCCAGGGTAGCAAGCTAGAAACTGCATTTGTGACAGTTGCCAGGCAGTAGAAGGTGAACATGGTACCATGGCTAAGATGAGGAACCACAATGTTCTATCTCTAAGAAAGTGCTAAGGGTTTACTTTGTTCACAAAACTGAAGGCTTTGAAAAAGGGAAAAAATAATCTCTTTAAAAGGTATTTAATTGTATACGGTAGCTTGTATATGGCAAGGAATGTGAATTAGTGCCAGTGTATCTGTATATTAAAGCAAATATATTGCCAACAATACAAGAAGCATTTGCACAAGATTTGAAGATCCTCTCCGTTTCTGTATTTAAAGACAAAAAATTAAAAAAAACTCAAAACAAAGTTATCTTCACGCTCTCAAATTTAAAAACAATGTATTCCAAAGTTCAATCAAAAAGAACCAATATTGATTGGAAGAATTTTTAAAAGAGAGGACAATCAGCTTTTCCGTTATCAGTTGAGAATTTTTAATATTGCTACCTGACTGTGCAATGCTGCAACTCCATATACAGTTAGCAGTGAGCTGCAAGGTCTTTTTTAAAAAAATGTAGAAATTCCAGCAGCCTAAAATTAAGGCTAATTAATTGTAACTGAGAATCAATATGCTCTATAATGACAGATATAGGACCCCCAATTAATGGGAAGCATAATAGTTATCTGAATAAAAGCAAAAAGGACCTTTTATACTATTAAATACATGGGGGATGAAATATCAAATGTCTATAATTGCTGCACCCTTTGCATTCAGTGTGCAACTGCAAACGCAAGGAAAGAAACCAGTGTACAGTACTAGTACTGTTTAAATAACACACAAGATTATACATTGCAGCATAATTAATACTACACACATACATCCTCAGTACATGCTGGTATATAAGTCCTCTCACACGCTATCGCCAAACTCTTGCTCGCCTGCATACATAACAGACATCCTGCGATCAACGCACCCACCCACACCATTTATTCTCACTCACAGTATTTGAAGGCTCTATATAAGGTAGATTGCTATATTGTTTGGAGCTACCACTTTTTATATAAAAGCACATGCTAGAAGATCACGTTCCACTGTAATCTCGCAGCAACACTCGGAATGATCACACAAAAACCAGGGAATGTTAGTGCACACACGAAATTAAGCTAAAAGAAAAAAAAATCTTTGGAGTTCCAATCACACAGTTAGTATAACAATCCCATAATTGTGAAGACTAATTATAAGCTTTATAGTTGATTAAATCACACAGTGCAAAGAAAGGTCCATTGACCCTTTTGTGTAAAGGGAAGGCTGGAAGCCACACGGGTTAAGTTCAATGGAGAGTTCATATATATATATACACACATGTGACTAGGAACACCCAAAGTAGAATTGTGCTCTTAGACTGGTCATTCTGAATCACGATGCACTTCTGAAGCATCAGCTCTGCAGATAGGGCAGGTACGATTTGCCTAAAATACAAAAAAGAGGTTTTACTGAAGGAAGGCTACACTGACTACAAAATAGAAAACACCCTTCTGAGGGGGTAAAACTGCTCATTGTAACAAGTGACATATTATCTTCAACAGATGTAGAAATTCATTTGGAGGATGAACTTAATAGGAAAAGAGAAAGATTTTGAGGGTAGGAATGGCAGTCTTTGATTTTCCATCATCTCTCTTACTTGCCTTTATGCCATATGCTGATATCTACGTAAGATTTCAGCCTAAAATGAGAAAGCATCGTTTTCAGCAAATGTGCTAACAAGACTCGGTGGCTGGTTACTTGTCCTTGCTCAGTATGGTAACAGAATTCTGAGATGAAAGAACTATACCAAACCTCAAGGGTCATACCAGTCATACTTAAAATCGAGAGTCAATACAGACTTTCGTTATAAACGTTTTTAGTTGAAACTTCCTAAAGATCAATTGCAAATATAACTTTCTGCAGTGTCAGAAGGGGAAGACCAAAGTTCTTACAATCACTGAGGTCTTCAGGGATATTATGCACTTGCATGTATGCGTAGATCACAAAAGATACTTGGATACTACACAAGAGGGAAACCCTGATACTATCTTCTATATGACCAAAAACCTGAGCTTGTGCAATTTATTTTGTATGCCTCCCTAAAATCAGAAAACAAAGCAAAAATATTCAAAAATAGACACCCTTAGTAAAAATTGAATAATATGTATGCCACAAATGCAAATCTTTAGTGATCATGTTTCTATAATATTCTCTAATATTTCAACATTTATAAACCAATCATAAAATATGGCACAAAAAGGCTTCAAAATGTGAAGCAGTCTTGGGCACCCCTAGGGTTATGCATGTAACAGCTCTGTTATAACAAGCTTGGGTGCCAATTTGTTTCCAGGTCCAATTCAAGGTGTTGGTTATCATCTTTAAAGCCCATGGGTCAAGTTACCTGAGGAATTATCTCACCCCAACTGTATTGTACTGTCCCACCCAGTCAGGCAGGGAGAACATATTGTGGGTCCCATTAGTTAAAGAATTTAAACTGGTAGATTCCGGAGACAAAGTCTTCTCTGCTGTTGCTCCTCCCCTTTGGAACACATTACCCCGGAGGTGAGATGTTCCCCCCTTTTCTTCCGGCCTTCAGGAACAGGGTTGACTTGGATCTGCCACTTGGCATTGGGTTCAAAGAGTGATATGCAACCCCAGGGATGGTTGTCGTGAGGGGGTTCTCTCCACCTTAATCACTTGTTACCTTTTAATACTGTAATCTTGCCTTTTAAATTTGTTTTTAACTTTGCTCTTATTTATGTTTTTATACTATGTTTTTTATTGTAAGCTGCTTAAGTTAGATGGGGAATGTGGAATGAATGAATACATGGTATATAAATAACCGGTAAGTTCTGTGTAGAGTAGTCTGCAGGTAATCTGTTTTCTCTGTTAAAAAGTAGGATAAAAATGTTGAATGTATATATATAACTTCCATGTACATTAGTGAGGATACCAATTTAGATACTACAGTAAAGTTCTGCCCGTGCACAATTTCAATAGGATGAATGGTGACATCTAATTCTATTTAAAAATTCCTCCAAATTTTTTCATACACATGCCTTTTTTACAGGCCATTGAAAATAAAACTGAATAACTTTGTCTATGCAGAATGTTAGGTTTTTGTATACTGATTCTTTAGAATTTACCGTTGTAGTGATACAATAGAACTTAAGGCATCATCTGAAATTTCCAATTTCCTCTTGAATTTATGTTTTGCAGAATGCTGTTGTTCTTACATCTATTTCTGGCGACACCAGCTAAATTTTAAATATACATTTTTAAAAATATTTAATGACATTTTTAAAACTTTGTTTTAGGAAAGATTATAACACTTTCTATTCTTCAACAAAAAGACACATCTTAAAGAAAGAAAAGTTATTCCTACAGTTTGATAACTACTGCTCCAAGCATCAAGTATGCTTCTGAACATGCTAGATCAGGGGTGTCAAACTCCATTTCATTGAGGACTGCCTCAGGGTTGTGTTTGGGGGGGCGTGGCCAAGGGGGCATGGCCAGCTCGACATCACTCATGTCAGGGGCGCCTATGGTGGCCCGAGCACTCTGCCAGCAAAAACAGGCTTCCAAGCTCCGTTTTTGCTGCCAAAGGCACCATGGGCCGATCCTTCATTGTTTCCAGTGTGGCCCTGCGGGCCAGATCTAAGCACTCCGTGGGCCGAATCCGGCCCCCGGGCCTTGAGTTTGACACCCCTGTGCTAGACTATTGCAAAGTTACTGCGTGCAATATGGACATGATTAAAACAACTTTCTTTCTAAAAATAACATTACCTTGAGCCATTTGTCGACACACTTGGCATGGAACTCATGGTTACATGGTAAAACTCTAAGCAGTTGCCTTGACTCAAAGTCACACATGCATACTACACACCTAAAAAAGAACATTGCAAGATAGTTTACTTAACAAAAGCAACCATTATATTTAACAAGTTTTTACTTCAAAAGTTAAAGCGGTTTTCTATGCAGCTTAAAAATAAAAAGCCATACATTTCAGTGCATGTTGATGAATCAGTCAGATTTTGTTTTAAATTTAAACTGCAAAAGTTCAATATCAATTATGAGCAAAGAATAACACCTATTAGGATTGGTCATTTATGCAGGCCTGCATGAAATGGGAAAAATGTTCTATATCCAACTTAAAATAAACCACTGCATTCTGGAATTGGGGTCAACTTCCATTCCACAGAACCTGGGAACTTTTTATTGTTTCAGGGTTTGGATGAAGCAAAATCCAAACAGGCAAAAAAAATCCCATTTTCATCAGTGACTTCCTGAGTGTCAACTTCTTAATGGCCCACCTACCCCTCATCTTCCCAGCTCCCTTCCTTCTCTCCCCATCACTTGTGATATTCCAGTACAGCATACAATATCCCCAATATGCTAGCCCTCAATCTTCTTGGCACCTTCCTTCCCACCTCAGCTGACAATATCCTTGGCTTTTTTCCTGCTCCCTTCCTCTGTGAAACATTTGTGCCTGTATCAAAATAGTCCCTCGTGTGCCGTGCCATGCCTGAAACAAAACAACCAGCATGTTGCAGTGTGGGCACAAACCACCCAAACCCAACAGTTCTGCATACAGAACAGTTTGTGCATGGAACAGCTTGTGCAAGGAATGTTTTACACATTCCTAATTCTTATTATACTGCTTGGACTGTAAAGCATTTCACATGCATTACCTCAGCAATCCTCAAGTAGATGAAAATAGAACAGAAGGTAAGCAGTGGGTCGACTCTATCTATCTAATATAGATTTTCAGTACTTGAAGTGAGTGGCATAGAAGGTAATATGTCTTTAACATTTTGAATTTGTTGACAAAAAAAGCAGTTGTGTGACTCAACACTTTTTTTAAATTCAGAGTTTGGGGGAATATAAAATATGTATTATTAATTCATTAATTCGCTGATTAACTTCATATTAAATTCTTATTAACTGCATCTTGATCTAAGATCACTTGGGTATTTAAAAAAATAGCAGTGCTGTATAAAAGTGTTACTTATTCATATAATTACATTTATAATTATATCTTTACAAAATGCATTTTGCTCTTGCATTTCAAAGTAACACTATACTGCTTTTATTGTTTTAGGGTACTGAAGTATAAATACCTTGCCTTACTATACTCATTATTCTAAAATGAATTATTTCACCATAGTAATGCTTTCCAAAAGGCTGCTACTTTTTCATTTTGGGGAAACAAACAAACAAACAAACAAACGGGATTTTAGGCTTCACATCGAGCTGAATTAATTCTAAAAATTACAGTCCTGTTTAAGGAGATTAGAAGTGCCTGATCTCTGACTTCCAGTTTCTCCTTTGGTGGCAGACTGCGAGCTCCGCGGCAAGCTCCGAATACTTCGAATACTCCGAATAGGGTCCTGGATTGGGACCTAAGCGCCCCCCCCCGGAGAGGGGGCGAAGCGAAGGGGGATGCCAGGAAGGAAGATGAGAGCCGCATTTCCCCCCTGAACTGGAAAGCCCCTAGCTGACAACGTGGTGCAGAGGCAACAAACATGGCTGCCACAAAGCCGAAGGAAGACCAGAAACAGCAAGACTGAGCAGGAGGGAAAAGTGAGTGGTTTGCGATCGGGGATTGTTGCCTTTTAAAAGAAAAAAAGTGACCCCAAAAAATATGAGGGGGGAAAGATATGGAAACTAAATGTTAGCGGCGGGACAAGCATACTAAAATCTTGAAGAAAACGTTTTGAGAACTAAGAGGGAAAAAAAGTTTTGTTGGCAGTTTTAAAAGAAGATGTGGCTTTGGAAAGATACTTTGTCTTAAAGAAAAAATATTGACATTTGAACTGGAAGTTGTCTTTACCTTATTAAAACTAAATTGATTATTAAATACTTATCTACATATTGGACTTAATAAAATTGAAAGTGCAGAACAACAAAGAGGAATAATAGTGACGTGAAGCACAAACGCCATCTTAAAGAAAGAAAGAAGGGTGTAGCACTTGGAACTTTTGTTCTTGCTGATTAAAAAAAAGCGGAATAAACTAAAAGAAGAGAGGTGGTTAAACCCCCGGTTTTTTCCTTTGAATTTTGGTTGGATTGTAAAAATGAAAACAAGTGGAAGCAGAGACATGGAATGGATATATCAGGATATTAAAGACATTATAAATGAACAGCGTATGGGAATGAAAGAAATATTTGAAGATATGGACTGCATAGAACTAAAACTGGAGAACATAATACAAAGAATAATAAGTGCAGAACAGATAAATGAGGAAACTATGGAGAATCCTGGAAGAAACAGAAGAATTGGGGAAAAAAACAACAAGAAAGAAAATACAACAAAGGGATGATGGAAACTTCGAGGGTGAAAAAGGGATTGGAACAGAAGGGGAAGATCATAGATGGCAGGGAAAATATAAGGGGGAGAAAGAAAACCAGAAAGGGAAAAGAAGATAAAGCTAGAAAAGATGAAAGCAAAATAGAACAACAAAGGGGGGAAAAGAGAGTAGAGAAAGATAGAGTGTATAGCAAAAAAATGGAGTTAAGAATAGAAATGAAAGAGTTGAAAGAAATTTGGGGGAGGCAACCCAAAAAGAGAAATAAAAGATTAAAAATATGGAACAGGGTAAAAGATAAGGGATAAAAAAGAATAAGAATGTGTATGTTAAATTAGTATAATAGAGTTAAATAACTTGGAATAAATTGTTTTTTGTGGTGATAAGAATAAAAAATAATAACACTTTTGAATATGAGATATGAATATAGAGTTATACTGTGGAAAAAATAACTTGTATTAAACACATGTATGAACTAGTATGTAGAAATGAATCTATAAAATAACATTAGAAAATATGAAAATTAAAAAATGGTAATTTTGAAATGTTTTGTATGGGACATAAAAGATAAAAATTAGTTTTGAACTGATAAAGTGATAGGTGATAAAGTGATAGAATTATTTGTCAAGAAGATAAAATTAGTTTGTATTAAAGAGTAAGAATTAAATGGAGAAGTGAAGTAAAATATTTTAAAGTTAGAAATGTACGTATGTATATTAGAAATTTACAAAGTGGGAAAAGACCACATCTTTGATTGTTGGAAAAGGAGAAGAGTAGGAAAAAGGGAAAAGAAAAGAGGATTAAAATAGAAATAAGAGAGGAAAAAGACCAAAAGATAGATATTAAGATGAAAAGAAATGTGAGAGATGTATCAAAAATGAAATGATAATGAATTGTAACTATTAAAAAAAATATTGTTAAGACTATTGTATGGATGTATGAAACTCAGAAAGCAAACGCTCACGACATGCGATGTTGAAAGATCAAAAATAAATAAAACTTATTGAAAAAAAGGTAGTGCCTGATCTAAATTCATGCAAAAATTGAATTGTTGAATTCTCAATTCAAACTTCATTCCTTTTGTAGCAACACTTTTTCTACTTTTCTTATTTAGAATTTTTGTATGACAATGATGAATGATAAAGAGGGTTTTTTTCTTAAATCTTCTCCCATGTAACTTCTTCTAACTCTCATTATAGAGATTCAGTGAGGAGTATATGTTTATTTTTTTTCCAAAATGCAGATTTATGTTTAGTTATTTTTATTTATCATCTTGGAGGAACAAAAGGGGAATTTTTTAAAAATAAGGCCAATTTTAAATGAGCAGAGGTAAAAATTCAAGAAAAAAGGATTATTTTGCTGTTTTTATGTGATAGATTTTCGCCTTGAAAATCTATACCCGACTACATTGCAAACTAATTTGATAATTTCCATATTTCAAACGCAGATACCAATGTATTATTACAGGAAGGAAAGGTTGACTGAATTTCTGAAGATGCAGAAATGCTACTTCTTATCTTATAGGAATGGCCTTTCCTTCACCTAATTTTCTGCTGTTCCAGTACAATTCCAGTATAGTAGAAGGCAGCAAGAGAGAAAATGTTCCCCTTCTGAAATCTAAAATATTGTGAGTAGACAGCCAGAATTAAAATGTTAATTCCTTATGATTAAGATTTCAGTTCAATGGTTAATAAGGATCTTAACTGAAAACTGGGAAAGCCTCAAAACCAAAGGTCAGCCTATATACAAGCTGGGAAGTAATTTTAAGTCTACAGGTGCTTCTGTGTAGGACTCCAGCAACAAGATAACATGCCTTCATACTAAAGGTTCAATGAAAGTATGAAAAACTTACAAAGTCTGTTCTGACTGATGGTTATTTGGGTTGAACCTATAAGACGGAAGTTGTTCAATATCTGCTTTTGTCAATCCCCTTGGTTTGGCCTCACCCAGTCTTTCTGCCAAGTTCAGCAGTGCCTGTGAGAGAAATAATGCTTTAGTTCAACCCTTTGACTTTTCATATCACAACTAGTTTGCGATGAGGAAGGAACCAGAATATACAATCCATGATATGCAAAACCAAAATTATCTGAATGACATACTATAAAGGTAAAGGTTCCCCTCACACATATATGCTAGTTGTTCCCGACTCTAAGGGGCGGTGCTCATTTCCGTTACAAAGCCGAAGAGCCAGCTCTGTCCAAAGACATCTCCGTGGTCATGTGGCCGGCATGACTAAATGCCAAAGGCGCACGGAACGCTGTTACCTTCCCACCAAAGGTAGTTCCTATTTTTCTACTTGCATTTTTACATGCTTTCGAACTGCTAGGTTGGCAGAAGCTGGGACAACTAACGGGAGCTCATTCTGTTACACAGCGCTAGGGATTCAAACCGCTGAACTGCTGACCTGCCTGATCGACAAGCTCAGCGTCTTAGCCACCACGTCCCTTACTATACTGCGACACACTATATATGTAGATAAATACATATAAGGTGAACAATTCTTACTTGGCAGTTAAATTCAAAATAAACAGATCTTAGAAATCCATCTGTGTAAATATATTCTTACACATTAACTAGCTTTATGGAATTAATATATTTTTTCTATTCCAAACAAAGACATTCACGAGTTTATGATTTTCATCCAAGGATGCATTTTTTAAAAAATCACCTCTAAAAAGAGTGGTATGAAAGGGGATGGTGTTTCAAAGGTATTATGCAAAAGGAAATTGCTAACATGCTCTATGAGATTCTTCCACACAATTTTAGACTTTCCCTCCCTCACAGTACAATCATTCTGACTTCTGCCCAGTGTTAAGGAGAGTTGGCTGATAATAGGTAAAAATTAATATTGTGTTAACTGCCTTCCAGTACCAATTATAATCTAACACCTTGAGAATGTTTAAAAAAATAATAATTAA
The DNA here is from genome assembly GCA_023053685.1 of Diadophis punctatus similis. Lineage (NCBI taxonomy): Eukaryota > Metazoa > Chordata > Lepidosauria > Squamata > Dipsadidae > Diadophis > Diadophis punctatus. The sequence continues at coordinate 93,705,514 of JALIGW010000002.1, forward strand.
ATCCTCATGACTATACTTCATATGCTTATTTATTGCTAACCAACCTCATAGTTTTCTACTTCACCATCTTCTACATCCAGTTCAAAACTGAAGGCTGGCCCAACGGCAGGTGGCACAGGAAGCATTGATCTATGAAAGAGGGATGGGCTTATTATTCCAAAAATAAAATACTTTTTAATCCATGTTTTTCAACCTGTTCCCAGAATATTTGTTAAAATTACAGTAAAACAAATATAAAAAACATAATGCACAAAAGTAAAGGATTAAAAGCTTATTGGAGCTTTTGGAAAAGCTTATTGGAGCTTTTGGAAAAATTCTTACCAACCTCAACCATTTCTACACTCAACAATAGTGGGCGTGGACAACTCCTACTTCCTCAATTAATACAAACTAGGGAGTAGAAGGAAAGTATTGTTCAAAGCCAAAAACTGCTCTAAAACATATACAGATAACCCTCAACTTATGACCACAAATGAGCCCAAACTTTCTGTTGTTAAGTGAGATAATTTTTAACTGCGTTTTGCCCATTTTACAAGCTTCCCTGCCATAGTTGTTAAGTTAATTATTTCAACTGGTAAGTTAATAACATGGTCGTTAAGTGAATCTGGCTTCCCCATTGACTTTGCTTTTCAGAAGTCACAAAAGATGATGACATGACACTGCAACCGTCATAAATATGACTCAGTTGCGAAGCATCTGAATTATGATCACGTGACCATGGGGATGCTGCAACGGTTCTAAGTGTGGAAAACAGTCATAAGTCACTTTTCTGCAGTGCTGTTGTAACTTTGAACAGTCTACATGTACTGTTGTAAGTCAAGGACTACCTATAATATTGCCACATGATCAAGTAGCAGATTTTCTTTTTCACATACAAATTAGTTTGGTTTACTTGCCAGTCATTTTTGTGTGTGTATGTGTGTCTGTTTACCAATCTCCTCTCTTCCTCTGGCATGCCCAGAATACTCTGAAAAGCAGCAGCATTTTTTTCTTTTTTTGATTGAGATAATAAAACTATTCTTATTTATTTTTGCTATTTCTTACTTTCTCCAAGGCAAAACATGAGTGAGAGCTTGAAGACAGTCTGATGCTACTAACAAATGCTACAACTAAAAACAAGTAATATGATGTCTTATAGGTGAAATTAAAAAGTATGAAATCAAGCTTCAATAGGACTCCAAAAACAAAAACTAAGAATTGGTCTTTCAAAAAGAACAGGAAGCATTTATCTCTCCTATGGAGGAACCATAAGGATACTGGAGACTGGGTTTAAAATAGCAAAATTAGAGACCATGCTGAAATCTGGAAAAATAACACTAAGAAGGAAACCAACACAATATATTTCTATACAAAATAAGAAAAATAAGAGCAACAAAAAGATTGTAATATATTCACTGCTAGGTGCTATACGTTCTCCAGAAAGTTCAATAGCACCGATACGGCACTCTTAGACATACTTTGCTTTACATCTAACCTCCCTTGTCCAGCTTCCATTAGCCACCAAAAGTAGCTCATTCGGTTGTTGTAATTTCTTACTGATACTTATCAATTTGCACATTAAAAAAACCTTATTAAAATCTTTTGTATGAGATTTGCAGAGCTACCATATTCCAAAAACTGAAAATTCTATGTCTAAATTAGAAACTTTATATACAATCTCGTGACAGAGTGGGGAACCTTGTGCCTTCAATACATTTGGAAAATGATTCCTATACTTCATTCCCTATAAGCTCATTATTCAGGATGTAAACTAAAGCATTTACTCATTCCTGATCTAGAAAGTTTTCTTATTCACCTGAATGCAAAGAAAGAGAACAGCACAAGAATGTAGCATAGCGGTACATTTGCATGGATACCAGGGCTATAATACACAGAGATTAAAATAGTTTCCATGACAATATATGATGCCTTCTGTAGGCTGTTTGCATTAAAACAGCATGTATTTTGTGGGGTTTAATTAAACAGAGGTAGTCCTCGACTTATGATGGCAATTGGGACAAGAATTCCTGTCACTAAGCAATGCAATCATAAAGCACAACTGCGTCACCTAGCAATGGCAATCCCTGCAGTTGGGGTTGTTGTTATTAACCAAATTCCATGGTTATTAGGCAAGACAACTTCCTGCCAGCCCCTAACCAAATCAGTGGGGAAGCTGACAGGAAGCTGCAAATCCCAAGTGGTTTTTAAGCAGGCCAGCAGGCAGGTAAGTGGCTGCTGCCAGGTGGGGGAAGAAATAAAGGAATAAGAGATCGAAATGCAGAGAAAGTGCGAGGGCACGCAGGGAGACACAGTGAAGCTTAGAGTGTTACACAATGGTGTTCAAATGGCCAATGTGGCACACAATCAGAGGGACTGGGGAAGATGCATGTATGGGGAGACTTACTCCAATGACTTGCAACCTTTCCTGTCAGCTTCCTCACTGATTTTTAGGGGAAGTCAGCAGGGAAAGTTGCAAACGGCAATCGCATGATCATGGGGAGTTGCAACCAGTTTTAAGTGTGAGCTGATTGCTAAGTGTCCAGATTATGCACCAGGATGCAGGAATGACAGGTCATGACCAACATTCATTTAGTGCCTTTGTAATTTCAAATGGTTGCTTAACAAATGGTTGAAGACTACCTGTGTCTGATCTTTTAGGAAAAAGGTGTCATCCACCTTAAATTCATGCAAAAAAAAAAAAAGTCCCAGATGTCAAACTTACAGCACATATGGCAATAGGCTGGGATGGTAAGGGGGAGGCGGAATTGGTTGCTGAGATCGGTATCGACTGCGCCCTGTGAGTCTTCGAGGCATAAAGGGTGGATAAGGCTAAAAGAAACAAAGCAAAGTGTTTTAAAAGTATGGTCAGTTATTAAATGAAATCAGTCATACACGGCACTAAAAAAAGGTTTTACATGTCAAAGTATTTTTATCACAATGTGTTTTTTTCTGCAGTAAAAGCCCTGCTCAGAGATCTTTACACAAATAACTCACACTTTCATCATGACTAAACTACAGCAATGTATTTAAATGGAATCTTCGAACATTGCTAGGGAACTGCAATTGATACATAATGCAGTAGTCTTCATGGAAAGGGGGGAAAGCATCCATAATTATATACCATCTATACTGTAGACACTACATTGGCAACCAATGGGTTTCTAAAGCACCTGGTTTAACTTTGAAAACTCTTATGTGATTCGGTTCCCAGATTATCATTCAGAGCAGTCTCTTTTGCAAACAAATGCCACATCCTTTGTATTCAGCCCAATTGGAGCTTCATGGCTCCAGTTTTTGTGAGATGAGATAACTGAGAGTTCAGAGGTATTATTTCTCCTTGATGGCCTATACCCTACCGAATACAATAGATTTTCAACTACTCCACAAAGTTAGATCCATAGCACCTTGGGTAGTTTTCTCTAAATTCTACGGTTATGTCATGAGAAACAGTGTTGCTGCTAGTTTACATCGGGTATATTTTTGTTTGTTATTTTGTTCCCTAATGTATTCCCAGAAGGTATCATAATTGATTTATGATATATAAGAATGACAAATAAATACTCCATACAATACAATTTCAAGAGTCTCTACCCATCTAATTCAATCTAGCAGATTGGGCATGCTGCAGATCCCGTCAGCCAAAGAGTGATGGTTGGCAGGACTAGAAGACAGGCTTTCTCATGAGTCATGGTGGTGTAGATGTTAGAATGCAGTATTGCAGGCTAACTCTGCTCACTGCCAGGAGTTCAATTCCTTCAATCTGACCGGCTCAAGGTTGACTCAGCCTTCCATCCTTCCGAGGACTCAGTTTGTTGGGAGCAATATGCGGAGTCTGTAAACCACTTAGAGAGGGCTGTAAAGCAATATGAAGCGCTATATAAGTCTAAGTGCTATTGCTGTTCTGCAGTAGCCCGAGCTCTGTGGAATATCCTCCCCCTGAAGATTAGAATGGCCCAAACCCTGTTAGCCTTTCATAAAATCTCTAAACACCTGGCTGTGTTCCCGACCCTGGGGTGCCAAATATGCTAAGGATTCCATTTCCTGGCTTTATTTTTAATTGGCCAAGTATCTCGGCTATTGTGTATATGTGTTTTGGATTTTTTTATGGTTTTTGTGTTAAAATATTTTATTGTTTTAATTGTACTATGTTTTTTTAAACTGTTGAGTGCCCAGAGTCATTGGTTTAGATGGGCAGCTATTAGAAATTGAATAAATATGATCAAAATGTGCATTAAAAAGCTAAAACAAAATGTTTTTGTCGAATTATTTTGTCGAAGTATCACTTACTACTCCAAATGACATCTCTTGATGTAAAGGGTCATGCGCTAGGAACTGAAGGGGAGCTGAGGGAGGCAATGTTGGTGGATGGGCTGAAGGTGGATAGGTGGTAAAACCTCCTACGGGAAGATGATCTCCAAGTAACTCTACTTCATTTTCTATCCTTTGGAGAGGCTAAGGAAAAAGAAAACAGAAACATCATATGGTATTTAACATTTTAAATATATGGTTAGTTGGCTAATTAAACAAACGGACATTATAGTATAAACAGTATAAATGCAACAAACAGTATAAATGCACATTTATACTCTTTTCAGAGCAGAGCTGAAGACACAGAATGTACTGCTTAACATTAATCTTACTAATTTGAAAGCATTCATTATGATGCTAAACAGTATCAAATGTAATTAATTTGCAGTCTGTTTTACCATGGTTGCTACTTATTGTACAGTATTTATGACACAACTTTTTTCTACTATTGGACAATTGATAAGCTTTTAACCTTTTCCTCCCAAACTTGGCAAGGACTGTTGCAAAACATTGATAAGCTTGGTAGTTCTCCTGGAGAAGGCTAAGCAAAACATTTTCTAGTGGAGACTTTTGGCTCTTGAGTATACTGGAGAAAACAGAGAAGAGCATTACTTCACAGCAACTCTAAACATTCTCCACCAGTACCTGCTGAAGCCAGAAGAAATTGCTGTGTAGCTGCTGTGCTGAGAAGGAGCTATGAAACAAGACAAAGTAAAACAACACGATTGTCATGACTTTACTGGACTGCACTGTTTTGCAAGATAGCTCCAAGAGTGTTCAATCAAACTTTCAACAAAACAAAGCACCTTAAAAAGGTGTTTTTAGAAAAGAATAAGGAGAATGTTTTGCAGGTTGAACCTTTAAACTGACAGGCATAACATTCACATTTTTGTGGTTTTGAGGTTCTGTGGGACGTGGAAGATTAAGTACCTTTGGCTTGTATGCATAGCTCCATTCTTCTCTGAGCATTTTCACATCAAGAAATAGCTAAGCTAATACCAAATTCCAAGTTTAATCTCAGAATTTTCTAGGATGAGATACCAAGGAGATATGCAAACCGCAAGTTGCCTAATTCTTTTTCAGGAAAACCTTGTGTTACATGAACTAACCACCATAGTCTAAGTTAGAAATTTACAATTTTTTTCTGGGCAGCAGCATGAAAAACTAAAGCAAAGATGACCAGGTGATTGTATATCATACTGCCCAAATTAATAGCCTTCTTGGCATAGGCAATCTAGCATCTTAGTAACAATGGGCTTCATTTGCTAGCCATTGTCACCTCAATTTTGGATCCCTGCCTCTGAAGAGCCTTTTGAATCTTGGTCTGAATACTTCTGAAAAGCATCAGGAGATATTTCACTATTACAGTGAGACTAAAAAAATATATTTAAGCTTTTTTAAAAAATAAAAATCTCTGTGTGAATAACAAAAGATGTAAAGAGATTTTACTGAAGCAGAGCTATATTCTTAAATCTGAAACTGCAGTTAAATTCAAAACTGAACCCCCAGTGGTTATTTAAACAGCATTAGCACCTTTGATTTATTCTTTCCACATTTAGATAGGAAACCCAGTGCCACAATACAAACTTAAAAATCTATTTTTAATTCTGTTCCTCTATCAATCTTGGACAACATGATTAAAGCTAGATTGCTTTTTACATATCACAGGTTTTGCATATCGCAAGAATTTACTAATGGAATTTCTCAATTTAATAGTAGAACAACCTTTGGCAGCCAGTCATCAAAACATGATTATCTTAAATACAATATTCCAAAATTTATTCCTAGATTTTTTTTAAAAAAAGGAACACTTACCGATCGTGATTGCTGTGTCTGAAAAGGAACAAACTGGCCTGGAGGTGGCAAATGTGGAGCATGGTGTGGGGAGAGGTGTGGAGGATGTAAGAGAAATGGATCACTAGAAATGAGGGGTGGGAAAGCTGCATATGGAACCGGCAAATGTTGAACAGAACAAGCTTGAAGCATCTGCAGAAGATAAACATATAGAACCTTATGTAACATACAGTATTTGGATGCTTATGTTTATAAAGGAATAAGATAAAACAAAGCTGTATTTATTTTACAAATACTATTGCAACAGTATAGATTATCTCCCTTTCATTAATGAAAGCAACATTAATTATGCAAATTAAGAATAATTTATTGGCATGGCAGAATTAATCTTTTCTAAGGAATTACATAACTCCAGTAGTTTAGAAACTAAACAATTACATAATTACAAACTATGTAAACACCATCTATGTCAAATGGAGAATTTACTACCATGCTATTATTTGGAATCTTAAATCAAGCTTAAGCAATGTTAAGTTTCTTCTGTAGGAATTGTATATACTAGCATAAGACTTGTAAGCGCTTTCATTGCCACTGAGCTGTATGTCAGTAAGTCAATTCAATATATATGCTTTGATGTATTTTTTCCTATTAGGTTATTAACTATTCAGAGTAACTAGATAGTTTCAGAGAAGTAGCACCTGAGAAATGGATGATAATTTATTTTTTAAAAATCTGCCTGGAATGTCAAATATAGGAAAGGCATTTTATTTGAACTTTAAAATAACAGTTCTGAAAGAATTCTCTGAACCAAGGTTGTTAAAAATAGTAACTAAAGCCTTCCTTAGACACGGAACCTGGCTGGGTATTTTTGGGCTAATCTCTTTCTCCCATCCCAGCCCAAACCACCTCACAGGAATGTTGTTGAGGGCAGGGGTGTCAAACTGGCGGCCTATGGGCCAGATGCGTCACGCGCAGGCCACGCCCACCCCAGCTCCACAAAGGGGAAAAAGGCCCAATACGTCACATGACAGCAATGTGACTGCGAGTTTGATACCTATGTTGTAGGGGAAACAGTAGACAGGATTATTAGGAATGTTCATCACCTTCAGTCAACATAAAAGCAAAGGTAGGATAGGTACTACAACAATTATTACTAATAGCGAGATAAAACAGGTATTTTCCAATTTTGTACACAAATTACTTTATGGAAGTAATGTTCAAAAATATCAAGGGGAACAAAGCCAATATTCTACTCTCGAAGTAATTAAGTTTGTGAAATAAACCTAACAGTTATTTAAATACATAATGATGCACTGTTACAAGAAACATAACTTTTTAACATGCAAGTTAAATATCACTAAAATTAAATTTCAGTTATTTATATTTATAGTCATACAATTCAGGTATAAATACATTCCTTTAAAGCTGTCTACTCTTCCAATTATTTTCAGCACCTATTCCAAAATTAAAATTAAAGAACTACTTACTGGAGGAGGCACACTGCAGACAGGAAGGTGCTGCCCACTGAAAACCACAGAACACCCTGGGACCTGCTGCGTATTGCAAGCTGGTATGTGCTGGCCTGTGCAAAGTGGGATCCCATGAGGGGCTACTGTGGTCACTGTATATGAAACAGGGACCGTGCCCTGGTGAATCTAAGGACAAGGAGAATCAGGATCAATACACAAGGACCAAAATAACAGGAAACTCTGAAGTCATCGAGATTATGGTTTTCCACAAAAACACTTTAGGAGGTTTGATAATCACCTGCCAGCTATTATAAACTTAGTACAGATAATCCTCGACTTACAATAATTCATTTAGTGAACGTTCAAAGTTACAATGGCACTGAAAAAAGTGACCTATGTCAATTTCTCACACTTATGACCGTTGCAGCATCGCCGTGGTCACGTGATTTATATTCGGATGTTTGACAACTGATTCATATTTATGACCATTGCAGTGTCCAGGGGTCATGTGACCATCTTTTGCAACCTTCTGACAAGCAAAGTCAATGGGGAAGCCAGATTCACTTAGCAACCATGTTACAAACTTAATTGCAGTGATTCACTTAACAAATGTGGCAAGAAAAGTTGTAAAATGGGGCAAAATTCACAACAAATTTCTCACTTAGCAACAAATTTTCAGCTCAATTATGGTTGTAAGTCAAAGACTATTTATTTGGCAGCAGTCAAATATTTCAGAAAATGTCTTTTCATAATAAAGAACAAAATCTATCTCTTTTTAATTGCATCAAGGCAACTGACAGCCACAGCTAAAACATGGATTCTTTTACTCTCCAGCATTACAAAAATCTTTTACCTTCCATCCAGACATAGAAAACATGCATTAACACATAGTGAACACACATCCAGTGTGGTCACTTGTAACTCTTTTTATAATACTGCTCCTACTTAAACTGCATGGCTAATCTTCTGATTGTACGTGGAATTGAACCTTGAACAGAAATATCAGATTCAGATTAAATAGCCTTGTATCTGTCTAGTGGAATACACTTCAACAACACGAGTGCCCCTATAATTTGCTGTAGAAAGACAGCCTCTGTAATATTGTTTAACAGAGCTGTTAACGACCACAATTTTACAATTCTGGGCAGTGTACAAAAATTAAGACTCAACCAGGATAATGGAAGTAATAAAACAAAGTTCAATTAAATGCACACACACACACAAGCATCTATCGAGTGGACCTAAAAGCTGATTAGAAAAGAACGATTTTCATGATCTTCCAGAGCACAAGATGGAAAGGTGCCTTCAAAACCTGACGGATAACATATTTCTCATCTAAGATCCAAAAACCTTACAAGGGGAAGAGATTCTGAGGTGGTTAATCTAAATGGATGAATGCAGATAACTGGGCAAGGTGGTTGCTGATTTACAACTGTAATTGAGCCCAGAATTACAGCTTGTAAGTCATGCTGGTTGTTAAGTGGGTAATTAGGTAACTGTGTCTGATTTTAGAATCTTTTTTTGCAGTAGTTGTTAAGCGAATGTGGTGGTCATAAGGCGAACCCATTGTCATTTGCAGCCAACTTATGCCAAGCAAAGTCAATGGAGGAAGGTGAATTTGCTTAACAACCACATGCTTCACTTAACAACTGCAATGATTTATTTAATAACCATAGCAAAAAAAGGTTGCAAAATCAGACACGACTCATTTAACACGCTAACTTCCTTAGCAACATAAATTCTGATCCCTTTTATGGTCGTAAGTTGAGGACTACTGTACTGTATGCAAAAGGACAGAAATAATTTAGTAACAGAAAAGAATAAAAAGACATTATTCTGCCTTTGTTTCAATTATTTTGAAATAGTTGAAGTGCACAAGTTACATCCCAACATTAGGAACATTCTGCTAATTGTCATTATTTCTTGTATAATTGTGGCACTGAAATCCTTGCTGATTCACTGGCAGATCGAAGATTAAGTAGTAGACCCTAATCAACCTTCTGGCTAACTCACATCTAAAGCCCTTTCAGTCCAGATCTAAATATCATGTTGTATTGTGTATGCAAACTAAAAATAGTTACTGCTGCATGTGAACATCAATATGCCTTCTGGCAGCCCAGTCCATCCACATGAAAGCTGCAATACTCTACACTGTACTCTACTGCAGCTTCTAAGGTATAAGCAGGATTTATTTGAGAAGACCTTCGTGATTACAGAAGTATGACCGGTATATCATTCTTCAGACATAACCCATCAAGTTGTATGATAATCATGTTAATCTATCACAATGTAACAAAAGAGGACACTGAGCAATTTCTACTGCCTTTTCTACCATCTGAATAGTTAAAAGGAATGTCTAAATATAATTTAACCACATTTAATATGCCCGATGGATTAATTACTCCTTTTTAGAAGATGTGGTATTTTCAGAGCATCCGCTAGTAATTCCTACACTGTATCATGCCGCAGTATAAATTATGAAAATTCATTTGGAATCAAAGAACAGACCATTGCATTCCTAGAGAAATAAGGCAAAGTTCTGGCCTTCCAATCAGAGTTCACTTAAGTGTGACTACCTTGTTAAATCAGGTTGTATTAATGCAGACACACAGTTGTTCAGCACAGACAGTGGCACAAACAAGAATGATTCATACAGAATGACAGGGGATGAGTCCTCCCAATATACCCAGGTAATTGGAAATATTAACAATTTAAAAAGTGTTAGTCATAAGAAACTTGGGAGACTATTTTTCTATCTTTGCCCATACCTGTTCATGGATGTCAACCATGACTGCATTCTGCTGTGGCGGATGAGCAGCTGGGTGCAACATACGGGGAGACACATTTGGTGGGTGAAAGGCTCGTGGTTCTTCTATTGCTTGTTGCTGTCCATAAGGAAGATGGTAGTTTTCATCTTGACTAATGGAATTATGTCGAGACAGTCGATCTCTTCTTGCTCTCTGGCGTCTAACAGGAGGGCTATAAATAATCAAATGGGACAAGTTTTATATTTTGAACAGCTATGGTAATTTCTATTTTTAAACTAACTATATACTATGGATATATACTTTTATTCCTGTATTCCTACATTTTTCTCATCACAAAAATTTGAACGCATTTGTATTTTCTTCTGGGGCAAAAGCAACATAACATAATCAGATCAAAATTGCCAGATGGTCCTTTTCTTCTCAGATAACTTAGTAGCAAGAGTGAAGGTCAAGCTGAACTTAGCAGATGGGTCAGAGGCCAGACAACTGGTTCTGTGATGACTATTGCCAGTTGGCAAGCCATTTGAGTACTGAGCAATGCAGATCTTCTTTACACTCTACAGTACAAATACATTATAGAGGTCCTTACAAAATCTTTGCCTTCTACAGTGTGATTGAACTGAAGAGGAAAAAATATGGAAAGAGGAATACAAACTTATTACTAATACGAAAGTATTTAAAACTTCTGAATTAATTTATGCAAATCTGGAGATCTGTAACGAATAGATTGTGGGAACGTTTCTGAGAAACCTTAAAAAAACATACAGCATCTGATTAAGCTCAAGGTAAGCAGATATGATGGAGGCAAGAAGTTAAGAATGAGACTGAAATCATCTAAGTGAGTATTAATAAATAATTTAAATGAATCTAGCAAATCATGATGTTGCATATTAAATAATGGCACAGCTCAATGATATAGTTCTACATTCAATTCCTTTCTCATTCATATGCTATTTTGGGGGGAAAACCTTTAATTTTTAGCCCAAATTTCCTCATTAGATTGTGGTAAGAAAACATAATATACAGTATGTTGTATCTTGTGTTTTCTGGAAAAAGCATGTAATAGAAACTTAAAGAAAAATATGAGGAGGTAACAAAATACCTTATTCTTGGTAACTGGTAAGTTCCAATAACAATACCAACTTTGTAACAAAAATTGATTGATTGATATATGATATCTTGACTTCAGAGTTTTATTTTATATTTTGCAATAATTTCAAAACAAAAGTCATGGCTCACTGACTTTGGCCTACTTACATTTTCTCAGCTAAACCTCCCCCACAGTTATGACGAAGGAATAGAGGGGAGACAAGAAGGTTAACACTTGGACGTCAATTCTGATACCTTTGGATAAAGATGTACTAGAGTACTAGAACAACAATATTTAAGCTAACAACCAAATATTTTGGACAATCAAATATTAGGATTTACTAATATTAGAAGCATCTCTGCAATAAACCTGTACAGAAAACTAATTAAGACCTTAGGATAAAGTTCACTTCTCTGTGATGCAAAATTCCATGTTTCTGGCATAGGCTTCATGAGGTTCATAAAATTAAGACTCCATAGCTTTAAATCCTGGAGTGATTAGTTTCTTATACATGAACCTAAAACTAATAAATTTGATGCTTGAAACACTACTTTCTAAATCAAGACTATTACTGTCCTCCAGGAAAGCTGACCTCCTTCTGTTGCGCGCAGGTGTGTTGCATCGTTCCCCTGAGAAGTGATGTTGGCTTGGTCGAGCTGAAGGAGGCTGCCTATTTGATGTCATCTCCCATGGTCGCATTGGTGGTGATGGGGCTGGTGATGCTGCTGCGTAGTCAAAGACTGAATGAGAAAGGCGCTGTCTCTTGGGACTTGGACTATCTTCGCTCTATGCAATAGTAAAATGAATATACAATTGATGGGTATTTCAGAATTAATAAGTAAGGCATTACTTCAGGAAATTGATTCTGATTAAAATAAAATCACAAAAATTAATTGTTTAGCTGCATATTACTATTAAAACAATGTAATAATAGTAGTATAATTTCACAGATTAGTTAATCGACCATAGCAAAGCAATGGGCATCAGTCACAATAACATACACTAAGATGAAATAAGGCAAGATATAGTAAAATAAGATAAATTAACATGTAAAGTAAAATATGGTAAGGTATGATTAAGAAAAAAAGAATGAGATAAAATAGTACAAGATAAAATTAAATGCAGAGATGAAAGATAAGATGAACATTACAATACAAAGCAGTATAGATTTAGGTGAATTCATCACCTTTACACGCAGCCCCAATGCATTCTATAAAATGTGTTCTCAGCTGGACAATCTTAATCATAAACTTAACCATAAGTTTTAATGACTATATATGTTTGATTCCTGAAAGAATAATGATACATCTATTTTTTCATGCAAGGATTGTTTTCTAATTGTGCAAAAAATTGGTTACAAGGGTAACAATTTTAGAAAAATCTTCTGTGTTAGAATAAATATTAATCTTTATTCTCTAAGATAGCATAGTCAGTTTGCTCATTTTTTAAAAAAAACTATTCTACATAAGCTTTAATATGTCAATATGCTCTAGGAATGTAAATTATTAAAGAAACTGCAGCCAGATGGAGTTCCAGTTCAACACATGCCCTCATTATTTACTAGATATACAATTTGTTATGTTAGCCAGGCTTTGGCCTTCTATGATAATCCCAATGTATCACTTACATATTTTCTTGCTAATACAGTACAAATGAACTTTTGAAAAAGTACTAAAAGTGACAAAGGGTTCTGGAACAGATATGGGAACACTTTTCTCATTACCTCCTTAAGTCAAATGCGTGAGAATCCAAAGATGCAGTTTCTTTAAAGAGCAGCAACAGATGTGGTGTGTACACCTGCTTTGAATCGCTTGATCTCCTTAGTTCTCACCTGACCTAGGTTAGTGCCTGGTTTTACTGAAAATTGCAATCCCAGTACAACCAGCTGGAAAAGTACTCCTTGAAAAAGGGAAGATACTGGATACCAGCAGAAAATGAGTATATTATGACATTATAAAACTGAAAGAAATACAAAGGAAAGGGTGATGGTGAATATGAGCAAAAAAAATGAACCTAGAGTGGCTCAGGAAAAACTTTGCAGAAAAATGCACAGTATTTCTGTAATTTATGTCTTGCTTTTCAACTCTTCAAAGTACAAATATTTAAACAATACTGCACATACTGCCCTGTTATCTACCACTGTTACCTCAAATTCAGCAGTTTCCTAAATACTAATGAACGCTCTACTTGGTCAAGATAATATTTTGTTAACAAAGATGCTGCCATGTTCCAAGGCAATTAATTTGCTCAAAAGCTTAATACATACAAAAACAGTTATATCATCAGAAAATGCATCAACAAAAACACATTATCACTGCCCTTTTGCTCATCTTGAATATTAACTGGCTTATTTTTTTCTCTTTTGAAAATAAAACATATTGTCAATACAATTAGAAAACATGACGTGTGTGCCATTATAAAATGTAATGGCAATAAATTTAAAAACCTGTATGACTACTAGTTGGAACTGTGGTCAAGTGTATTAATCAAACCAAATACATGCGCCCAGGCATAACAGGCTTGGTAAAGTAGCTACCTAAACAAAAACAAAGATTGAACAGGAATTGCTAATTGTCAGTGTGCAATGTTTTAGTCCCAAGCACTTACAGAAAAAAGAATATATGTAGCTCAGGATTGAACTGTGGTGTCCTTGGTGCTCTTTCAGCTTGGCTGTTTACTTGCAGACTCTTCATTGCTCAACTAGGTAACATTAGTATTAGTGAGTGTGGGGTGTTCTCCTTGCTTATATGAGAGCAAACTCTGCACTCTTGAGTCTTTTTGTTTCCTTTATAATGTCCCTTTTGAATGTGTTAATATGCCTATTGAGGGTTAATTTGTCTGAATACCAAGCTTCTAGGAATTCTGCAGCATTCTTGGATTTGTTCTAGAATTCTCAATTTCCTAGAGGAAACTATGGTTGAGTCTGATCATCTGTTGTGAGATTAAGGACTTTTCATTGTGTCTTCTGACTGTTAGTTGGTGTTTACGGATGTGGTCCGCTAGTTTTCTGTCTGTCGGTTCCATATACCGTAGCGGTTGTTATACTTCTCACATTTTATGTTGAAGATGACTTTTGTACCTAACCACTCAATTCTATACAGCACATTTCAACCAATACAACCTATGAAAAGGACAACACTATCATACATCAAAATCATCTCAGAAACAACCAACAGACTATTGTTGAACTTTGGTGAACTACAGTGATCCACACGGCATCACCGTAGCACTTAAACCAACTAAAGTCTTCCAAAACATCTTACGTAAAACAAAGATTCAGCAGCCCAACAAGGAAAAACAGGAAGCAAACAACTAAGCTTCAAGGGCATTTCTCATCATACTGCAGAAAAGGATTAGCTGTTTGATGGGTCACCAGATAAAAGTATGATGGAAAAGAGAACAAGCAAATAGATTCTTTCCTAACAGCATGACTGTACCCATGCAAGACCTCTATGACTAAAAGTCCCCGCATATATACATATAAAACATCCAATTCTTCACAGAAATATCGTTTATTATTATTGATGTATAGGTAGGCCTTGACTTATGACCACAATTGAGCCCAAAATTTATGTTGCTAAGTGAGAAATTTGTTAAGTGAGTGTTGCCCCATTTTACGATCTTTCTTGCCACGATTGTTAAGTGAACCACTGCAGTTGTTAAGTTAGTAATACAGTTTTTAAGTGAAACTGGCTTTCCCGTTGACTTTGCTTGTCGGACGGTCGCAAAAGGTGATCCCATGACCTCAGGACACTGCAACCGTCATAAATATGAATCAGTTGCCAAGCAACTGAATATTGATCATGTGACCATGGGGAGGCTGCAATGGTTGTGTGAAAAATGGTCAGAAGTCACTGTTTTCAAAGCCATTGTAACTTTGAACGGTCACTAAATGAGTACTGATAAAAGATCTATCACATGTTTTTATTCTTAACAAGAAAACAGCAATGTTTTTGAGCAGTCTTTCCTACCTACCGTAAATACAGTTCAATTCCTCAGAAAGCAAGGCCACCTGCTGTGAACTCTGGGAGTTGAAGTCCAAACATCCAGAGTACATCCAAATTCTGCATAAGTGTTCTTGAGCAAACAGTATAATAGGGAAGGAGTTTATTGTGTCCAGTAGGGTTGGAAAAGAAAATTGTATTTTGTCCTTTCATATCAAAACTTTCAAAGACATGTGTTGTTGAAATACTACAGGCACATTCCATGAGCAATGGAGCTTCAAAGGGAATCATTTAAAATGGTCAATAAATCATGCTTAGTAACACAAATACAACCTAATAGCCAATCTTCATTAACTTTGCCCTATCCCACTTAATTAAAGCTTCTTCAATCATTTTTAACATTTATTCCACTTCACTTTATTGTTGTTGTTTTGAAAAGAACCAGGGACTAATTACCTTTTCAAGTATCATATATTATGGTATGGTAATACAGGTAGTCCTTGACTTACAGCCATTCATTTAGTGACCGTTCAAAGTTACAACAGCACTGAAAAAAGTGACATATGACCAGTTTTCACACTTATGAAATTTTCAGCATTCCCACAGTCATGTGATCAACTGGCATGTATTTATGATAGCTGCACTGTTACGCCTTTGGTAACCTTCCCAGCTGGCTTCTGACAAGCAAAGTTAATGGGGGAACCCAGATCCACTTAACTACGATTTGCTTCAGTGATTCATTTAACAACTGTGGCAAAAAGGTCACAAAATAGGACACAACTTACTTAACAACTGTCTTGCTTAGCAACAGTAATTTTGGGCTCCATTGTGGTCATAAGTCAAGGACTACCTGTACTGCATAATGTTGCATATTCCAAAAATATGAAACTAAATGTTGCAGTATTTAATCTTTTGCTGTATCTTTTTCCAGGTTTTATGAACTTTTCAACAATCTTGCAGTTGTAAAGCATTTAGAAATTACTCTTTATTTTACAATTCTACAGATATGGTACTAGGGATGATCCAATGTCACCTCTGAAATGATAAAAAAATAAACCTTTGAAAATCTCACTACATTCTCAGATTGTATTCTCCTCCAATTTCCCTCTTTTCCAGCTGCTGCTAGTGCTGGGGGAAAAAATGAACCAAACATCTAATTCATTTTCTTAGGCAAAGCAATTTAAACTAATACTTCTGTGTATTATTCCATTATGAACAATACTGTACAAACTGGTGTTACTAAAAATCCAGTTATGAAAGCCAGAAAACCTTCCTTGCATCTCTTATAATGTGGCATAAGTGTATTATGTGTAGTATTATATCCTATGTGATCTGAGTGGAAAATTACTGTTAGAATAAAAATAAATATAAATATGTGAAAATGTCACAGTAACAATCTATCAACTGTATCAAACCATCTTACTCCCCAATGTGTTACACATGGTAACGTCTCTGGGGTCTAGATAAAATGGATTTTATCTCCCTATACCATGGGTGCACAAGCTGTTGATCTTCCCAAGGTTCCTGTATTGTTTACCGCTCTCATTAATTGCAGTTAATACTTGTAAGTAAATAAAAAATGACCCATAGTTTTGAGAAATGATAAATACAGATGGATGGGGAAGTCAAATTGTGACAATAAGCACGTAAGAAAAATGTATTATTTTACTGTCAACAAAGCTTAAAGCTTTGACAGTGTCAATTTTCTCTCTGCTCCACTCCCCCAAACATGCAATTTATGCTGCAAAGAGGTTGTATGCATTTACAGTAGGCACAGGAAACCTGCAACCATCCAGTTTCAACCAGTAGGGCTAATCAAGGGAGTGAGGAGAGATCTTGATTGAAAAGGAACACATTCCTCTCTGGATCTGAGCTGAACATACAATATTTCATTCACTTGCAACTGGTCTTAGCAGCTGAGATATGTGTTCCTGTTTGGGAGCTGCTTCTTTCTCTCTGGAGTACTGAGTTCTAGACTATGTTTAAGGTAGCAGTAACACAAAGAAAAGCAGCAATTAAAAGTGGGTTAGGAAATATGCGTCTACTGATTTTTTTGTAAGATGCCTCTGCTTTTCTTATCTCATCTTTGTCAACTTTTATAAACCCTCCTCCAACATAAAATTTTGAAATTCTGAATGCAATAAATATGGGATTTAGTCAGTTTATCTCTCAGTTCTGGAGTTAAGTAATTCCTCAATATACTTGTGTTTCAATCCATGATCGGCAAAACAAAGAAAAAAGCCAGTTGAAGCTTAGGCTGTACAATAAGAGAATCAATCAATCACAGCATTCAAAGCATTTTAACTTGGTTAATGACCAGTGATATATCACAAGGCCACAGAAGCATACTTTGTGGAAGGTAGCATGTGGAAGACCACAGATTCCCATGTCTATACCACAAGATGGTATATTTCTGAATTAAGATGTTTTTATATCCATATACCCACACTACGCTGTTTATCTCAGCTGACATTTTCAAATTAACTAGTAACTATCAGTCATTTTACAATATCAACAAAACTCGTTTTCTGTTGCAGAAAAAAATATATGCATTGTTCATGAAGCTCCATTACTAATTTTAAAAATAAAACATCATAGTAAAATTTTATTTTATTATAAAATTACTATAGCAAGTCTACCAAAACTATTTCTCAAAGATTTTAATAATGCAAATTATTCTTAAAATTAGACATTAACAATAGATCTCACAATGTTTTCGCTCTCAAAATACCAAATGTTAATGAGATAGTGAATAACATTTTCCAATATCACTAGTTATATACAATTGTTCTCATTAACGTTTTATACAATGTGCATATAATAAATAATTCACAAAATATAAATTCAGAATATTAGTAAGATAAGCATAAAACTAGTAATTCATAAATGCCTTGCAGAAAAAACTATGCACTTTTTAAAAAAGAAATGGAATCAACATAATGGAATTGGCAGGGAAAACTGACATAGTAATTACTTGCCAATTGGAAAAGTTTAAACTGTGGAAGCCTCAGAGATCTAGGCTGCAATCTCATCAAGAGAAAGTTAATTTTTAAAAAACCGGATTCATAGTCAGTTAAGAATATATCCTAAGATTCAGAATCATCTAGGCCAGTGGTTCCCAACCTGGGGGTCGGGACCCCTTTGGGGGTCGAACGACCATTTCCCAGGGGTCGCACCGGCATCCTCAGCTCCCCCCCCGCACTGCCACAAGCCTGGCCATATCGGCTTAACTCGCCCGAGCCCTCTGATTGGTCGGGAGAGGTGCCATTCGGTGAGAGGCGTTTGTTGTGGAAGATGATATTCCTTGTGCTCTTGCAAAGACTGGCCCGAGAATTTCTCATCTGGCATAATTACATAGTTTTTGTGATTAATCGCTATGCTTTAATTATGTTCAATTTGTAACAATGAAAATACATCCTGCATATTAGATATTTACATTACGATTCATAACAGTAGCAAAATTACAGTTATGAAGTAGCAACGAAAATAATTTTATGGTTGGGGGTCACCACAACATGAGGAACTATATTAAGGGGTTGCGGCATTAGAAAGGTTGGGAACCACTGATCTAGGCATAAAAAATACTAACATCTACTTGGTAAACAAATTAATTTATTATTTTTAAATACTTTGCAACAGAAAGATAGCAGTAAAAAGCTGTAATATAAAATTGTTGAACATGTATTCTTTTTATGTTTCATTTTATTTCTGGGTAAGTTACCAAATAGAAAAAATATGTACTGCACGTTTACAAAGTTTTGCTATTTTGTTTTTCAGATTTGTAGATGGCGCAGTACACAGTACTGTGAAGTCACCAATCAAAAAAATATATCGATATAAAAAGTATATTAAAAATAATAAATTAATCTGTTTATGGGCTGGATTACTGAAATAAATAGATACTTAATAAGTATGTTGTAAATTCTTTGTTTGAGAAAACTGCAAACATTTATCTAATTGTTTCTTCAATTGTTTGCAGTAGGAAATTCAATTATTTAAAA
The DNA here is from genome assembly GCA_023053685.1 of Diadophis punctatus similis. Classification (NCBI taxonomy): domain Eukaryota; kingdom Metazoa; phylum Chordata; class Lepidosauria; order Squamata; family Dipsadidae; genus Diadophis; species Diadophis punctatus. The sequence goes on from JALIGW010000002.1 coordinate 93,724,867, forward strand.
AACAATCTCTGTGGATACTTTTTGTGAGTTTTGGATGGTTACTAGTGGATTAACCCATGTACTTTTATGATCCAGAAACAACAAAGCAAGGGATTTCTTAAAAGGTCCCACTGTTACACAAAACATTCAAAATATTTGAACTTGAATCAATTTTTAAATCCAAGGCACAGCACCAACTAACTAACCAATAAATATTTATTACTATCAAGAAAAATGTGTTGATGATTGAAACATATTAATCAATTTTAAGTATTAAATTTTTTAAAATGAGAGCACAAAGTTTGAGTTTGATCCCCAAAAGGGAAATAAAAAAACCACCTATGTCATTGTACTTATTTTTGTATTATGATAATCCACTGTCCAGTTCACATAATTATGGCTTTATTTTGGAATTTCCTATTATTCAGGCACCAAGCAAAGGATTATGCTATTGCAAGCATTCAGAATTCCCCAGTTTATTTCTATGTAAAAATATATCTATAGTATACTTCAGAGGCATGTGCTTTGAAGACTGGAACATACTCTATATTAAGGCAGTATTTAATTGTGAACCAATGCTCTAATTACAATACCTATTAATATGCACTTTAAAAAATAGTACACCAGACTATTAATTTCAATTTTTCATAACAAATATACCTTGATTAAAAAAAACTTTTCAAATCATTAGATACCTAGATAGAACTATTATAAAGCAAAGTTGGAACAGTTAGGCTGTTTCCTAGATGGATTTTCAGAGCCTGCATCTCAATGCTATATGACACTCAACCAATCTCCAAATACAATGATCTAGCTCCAACAATTGCTTTATTCTACGTCTAATAACCTTGGCCAAATTAAGTATTTACTGTTTTACCATTATGCTATGATATAGAAGCTTAAATACCAAAATAGATATTTCCATACCAAAGTGGTAGTTCCTTAGTATTTTGAAAGAGCATTGACCTAATCTTTCTTATCTACAAAGCTTAATTCAAAGCAACTTTATTATTAGATGTAATGATGCTTAATAGATGAGAAAATCCCTAACTGCAGGTACAATTTCAAAATTTGGAGGATGTATCTAACACTTAAACAAATGGATGCACCTAATCTCCTCCCTCCCTGCATCCGTCCTTCTCTAAACTTCTCAGGAAAGCTTAAATACTGTGCAGCTTGGCCTGCAGAGAATTTGCAAGTGAAGGTAAAATACAGGAAAGAATACCACTGGATACAACTCATGGCTTCTTTGAAGCTGAATAGTTCATAAACATTTATAAATAACCATTGTTATTATGTATTTCATATATCCCCAACCAATGTAACACTTTATATATAGGAATGTATAGAAGTATACATATAGGAAACTTCCTGAACAATACATATACATTGCAGAACTTAAGTACCCACCAGGATAATAATACTGTGCTTAAAATATATTTGGGGCACCAATCATGTTTCCTTCCTTGATTTTAAGAAAAATAAAACTTAAAATAGTAGTTGTCATATAGTAAAGAAAATATTTCCTTCTAAATGACAGCACGTTGTCTTAGAAAATAAAAATGGACAATTACACCAAAGCAGAATAATAGAATAAGAAAGCTTCAAGGGTTCTGCAACTGCTTTTGGGGGGGGGGGAACCTAATGATGTCTCCATTAGAGCCATTTTAAAAATTAAACAATTTCCCCAGTATCCATTTTATGAAAGCACCCACAACATATCCTGCAAAAATATAATAGGCAATGCTTCAGAACATTTTGAAAAATAGCTATCGCTGTATTTATAATTGAAATAATATATATCACAGGCCTTTGTCATTAGTAAGTTAAGAAAATGATAAAAAAGTATAATTTATATAAAATGTGAACATAGGGCAGAAAAGATAGTGATTTCAAATGCAAATCCATGAGATCTGACCTACATGGGGTGCTATCTAACCTAGTCATGACTAGCTTTTCAAAAGAAACTTAGCTTTTATATATTTATATAAGTATGCAATGTGTCTTCAGGAAAATTGGTAAGTATGCAATTAAAGAAATTGTATAGCTTTTCCATAATCCATGTAGACACCATCATACAATTCCTTACACTCCTGTCACACCAACCTTTCTTTTCATTCTTCACTGAATACTTTTTCCTCTCCCTTCCAATGTTTTCTCTCTGTCCACTCCACCTATTTCAGAAGAACAACATATGATTGCTTTTTGCACCTCAACTAAAACTGCTACTAAAAAGGCAGGACTATAAATTAGCAAAAGTACTGTAGTGTATTAATCCCCCAATATCACGTATGGGTCACTGTAACTGTAACTCTTTGTACAGTATTCAACTGTGTGAGATGGAAAGAGAATGGTTTGGCACCACCAAAGTATTACATCAATTTTTGCAAACATTATTTCAGAACAGACGGGCACCAATGGAAAAATGGAACATAAGATCACATACAGCAAACTCTCAAACATTAGAACGTGTGATTCAATGAACTATCCCAAACCAGCTTTTTCAGAAGAAGTCGCTGTGGTGTTTCCTGTCCCCTTTGTACGTGCTATTTTTAGCACTGCCAATAGCTACATGCAATTTATAGTAAACAGATGTTGAAGGGGAGATGATGGATCTTTCAAGATCATGTTATGGTCTTCCTTGACACCTTCCCCACTTTCCTCATTTCAGGTTCCACTAGTTTTAGGAGCTTGCTTTTTTTCCTCTCTCCAACCCCCATCTGATATATTAACACCAAGCTATAAGAAAACACAGCAACCTCCCCTCTCCTAAGAAAGAGGGGAAAAATCAAGGGATGCTGAGGGTGGGTGGGTGGGAGACACAAAGGACAGACCTCCCCGCACAGTCCTACAACCATTCAAAAGGGGTGTGGGGGGGAGGAAGAGTGTGAATGTATTCACACATCACCTCCACAGCCCTTCTGTGACCCCCCCCCCTTTTTAACAGGTTCAGTAGTGGTCGTCTGCAGCCTGCATTTATTTCATAACTGCTTCCCTCACGAAACAGTCGTAAATGTTAGCACCCCAACATCCCACAGGAAGAGAAAGCTTCGCTCAGGGTGGTGCAAGGAACTCCTCCTAGACGAGACAACCTCCCCCCACCCGCCGCCTTTCCTGTCAGGTCTGGAGGCAGTTTGTTATCCGCGGGAAATGGAAGAGGGGCGGGGGGGAGGGGCGCGAGAAACCAAACCCGGGTCTTCCCCCTCCCCATCCAGGCGCCGGTACCTTACGGGAGCTGCGAGGGGTCTCCTTGTGTTCGGGGGCGGCGGCGGCGGCCACCGCTTGCACCAGTAGGCCCAGCTCCGCCACACCACCCCCTGCAATGGCTTCCCGGATAATCAGTGCGACTCCATCCGCCCATCACAAGAAAGAACCCGACCGCGCCGCCTCCCTCAATGAGCGCCCGACCGCGTCGCTACCAACGTTCTCAGAACCTTTCCCCTGCCCGGTTGCCGCCAACGTCCAGAACCCACCACCTCCGCCGCTCTCCATGATGCTCTGGTCCCGCCCCCTCCCTAAGGAAGCCTTCCACCTACCCACTCAGCCAGCAGAGGAACAGTGACGTCATGCCAATTGACTTCCTTGCTTACCAATCGCCGTTGCCAAGCCAAGCCTTGGTCGCCTGCGAGCCCTCCGGCTCCGCCTCCTCTCCGCCCCCCTCCCCCTCCCCCCGCCAAGCAACCAGAGGAGCCCTTCCTTTGTTTTAGCTCAGTTACGCGGAGCCCACCAGAGGATGTCTTCTTTACGTCAGCACGGTGACGTAGACCTAACAGCCTGCACGCGCTGGAGGGCTGTTGCTTTAGGAAACTCTCTCGCTGGCGGTGGCCGTGCACGTGACTACCGAGTGGCCCCTCCCTCCAACGCCTTTCTCCTTTAAGAAGGCGGAGTCGAATCTGGTTTTTTTTTTAAAAAAGTTTCAATTTGTGGCGACGCTTCTTGCATTTCCCCCGCTCCCAATACTGACTGGTGGAGATGTCTGGCTTTTTGGGTCGAAGGTATAAAAAGCTCGGCTCCTTTTGAAGAGCCTCTGCCTGCGGCCCCTCTTGGAGCTGAAGGGAGGGGATGTTACTTGACTGGTCGGAATTACAACAACAACAAATATACATATATCAGAATATGTACACCACTTTTAAAACACCTCCAACCGTGCTATCAGGCAAGCGACAGATCAGGGCAACCACATGTGGGAGGAAGGGGCTTGGGAGACAACAAGGCATCCGAAACCTGCTTCACCCCTTAGCATACAATCACTTTCTAAATCTATCTTAAGCTGGGAATGGAAAAAACCACGAGTGTGAAAGATGAATTTCAAGTCACACAAGGGGGAGAAGGCGGAAGCAGATAGCAAATTCCTTTACCTAAGTCACTCCCCTCTCTTCCAAATCTGTGTGTCTGTACTCATGCTACGGCAGTATAATTTTTGACAGCTTTAATGCAAAAGATGAGTTAGGTAGGGTCTCCAACCTTGGCAACTTTAAGACTTGTGGACTTCAACTCCCAGAATTCCTCAGCCAGCAAAGCTGGCTGAGGAACTCTGGGAGTTGAAGTCCATAAGTCTTAAAGTTGCCAAGGTTGGAGACCCCTGAGTTAGGGGATTATTTCAAATCCCCTAATTTATCTTTTGCATTAAGAAGACCGGGATACTTTGAACCTGACTTCTACATAAGAAATAAGAGGGGACGACGACTCATGTTCAAGAAATCTTTCTCAGGACTCACCTGCAATACAGATAGTCCCCGACTTACGTCTACAATTGAACCCAAAATTTATGTTGCCAAGTGAAACATTTGTTAAATGAATTTTGCCCCATTTTATGACCTTTCTTGCCACAGTTAAGCGAATCACTGCAGTTATTAAGTTCGTAACAAGCTTGTTAAGTGAATCTGGCTTCCTCATTGAATGCTTGTCGCAAAAGGTGATCACGTGACCCCCAGACACTGCAACCATCATAAATATAGATCAGTTGCCAAGCACCTGAATTTTAATCTTGTGACCATGGGAATGCTGCAATGGTCATAAGTGTGAAAAATAGTCAAGTCACTTTTTTCAATGTCGTAATTTTGAACGGTCACTAAATGAACTGAACCCTGAGAGGGATTTGGTCAAATCAGTGCTTTTAATTATTTTTTTTAACAGCAGAGCTATCTATTTAACAAGTGTTTCTTTTAAGAACAAACAGCACTGCTGGAATTTTGTGACATCATGTTCATTCTAATAGAACCAAGCTATCTCAGCAGTATATCAATGCACATCTGATTAGAGTTAGAAACTTAGATTACAGTTAGAAACTTACTGACCGATTTAATATTTGTGAACAAAATGACCACTAAATAGAATTGTACTAAATTATTAAAACTCTGCAACTCAGATTAGTATAGCAAGCTAGTGTAGCAATCTTGTTTCCCTTTTCCTTAGGCTCTATATGGGGGAAGAGGTTGATACCAGTGGTGGGTTCCTACAGGTGCGGTCCACTCTATAGCACCGGTAGTGGCCCGCTGGTGACATCACAGTACCGGTGCGGTCGGTTGCCGGTGCCTGGGCGCCGCCATTAAAAAAAATTTTTTTTTTAATTTTTTTAAAAAAATTCTTCTGCGCATGCCCAGAAGTCAAGCTTCCGGCACTGCGCATGCGCTGCCTTCCTACCCCAAAGTGAGTCCAAGCAGGGGAGGATGGCTGAGGGAGCATGTGAGACGCTGAAAGAACGGGCGGCAGGAGCTATCTCCATTCCCCTCCCTTCAGCAGTCCGAGAAGCCACGAACGCGCGGTGATGATCCTAGGCATTTTTGCACGTTCGAGCTTCTCGAGCTGCTGAGGGGAGGGGGAATGGGCGGCAGGACCTATCTCAGTTCCCCTCCCTTCAACAGTCCAAGAAGCCACGCCCACCCAGTCACATGGCTGGCAAGCCACACCCACAAAACAAGCCACGCCCACAGAGTGGTAGTAAAAAAATTAGGAACCCGCCCCTGGTTGATACAATATATAAACTTGAGAAACAATTCATGAAAAATGATATTGAATGTCTTAAGCAGAACTGATAACAAAAATAATTATGTCAAAGCTAATAATTTTTTGAGGAGTAAGAGAAGAAAGTATTCCAATCCTGTTTCACCTCTTTCCATGCAATCACTTTATATAATCAAAGCTTAATTGCCAAAACCTCAAATGTTAGGCACGGGTCTTCTACACCAGGGCTGTCAAACTCCCGGCCTGCGGGCTGGATGCGTCACGCGCTGGCCACGCCCACCCCCAGTTTAGCGAAGGGGGGAAAAGTCCCGATACGTCACGTGATGCCGCCGTGACGTGAGTTTGACACCCCTGTTCTACACCAAGTATTTAGAAATGAAAACATTTCAAGAGTGATGATGGCTGAGTTTCCACAGCATGATAGACCATAGTGTTATTGGCTAATCTGAAATTTAGTGTGCTATGTGGCTCAGAGTAGGGTTAATTTATGGTTCAGAGAATCATGTCTATGGTAACCATAGATTAGCCAGTTGTGTGAATATAGGTGACCTGCTAATTTAAATGTATTCTATAAAAGTGTAATAACTACTGCTCTCAATGATAGGGCATCCTATAGGCTTCTTTAAGTGAATGATCAATGTATAGTTAATACAGGGATATCTGATTACTAATAGTCCCTTCCACCCCAGAATTATCCTTTTGTCTTTGGCAATTAATATCAAAAAACGATAGGGCTAGCTAGACAATATATCAGTACAGCTTTGCACTTTTCAAGTCTGGCTTCAAATTAATGTAAAGCCAGGAATACGTGTGTGTGTGTGTGTGTGTGTGTGTGTGTGTGTGTGTGTGTGTGTGTGTGTGTCTGCTTTTTGTTGGTGTTTGGGTTTTATGTTTTATATAAAAGTTTAATTCAAATAGAGAGCATTAGATATGGTGGGGAAATACACCACACATGAAGAGCAGGATGCAGGGCTAGCCTAGCAATCTCTCTTCAGGGTAGTCCTGCCCTTGAGGAGAGAAAAAATGATAGTAATGTATAAGAATGTTGGAGCAGAATATGGAAGAACTGGTGGGAAAGGGTAAAACTCCTTAAGGAAGCTATTTAGCTTTTGTCAGATTCAGTTTTATTCATTAACAGCCTAGTACAGTAAGTGTATGGACTGTAGAATTAAAAAAAGGTTAATTAGTAGCAAGGGAGAATCAGTACAAGTAGAATTTAAGATCACTATTTAAGCTGATCCATACATTTGGGGTACTGTTTAGCAGGAATGAATGAATGAATGAAAAGCTGTCATATTATGTTCATCAAAAAATCTGAAATATTTTTATTGCCTGTGGAGCACTGCTGTAATTTTAAATCATGGGTAAGATTTGTACAGGAACAAGATAATATAAAAAGGCAATACTGCAAGGGAGCTGAAGATAAAAAGATCAGTCTGGCTGCAGGTTCCCCTCACTTCATCTTATAACAGTGACATTTTAGATAGCTAGTACGTGTCAAAGACAGCATTCAACCATTGCAAGTATCAGATACATCCAGTAAGTCATTTAGTTTATCTAAATTATCTTAAGGATCATCTAATACATCCTGCACATGAGCACTTTATGTATGTGCATAAATGTTTTTCTCCCAATGATTCATTTGATGAAGTAGGCTGTCAGAAAAAAAAATGTTTCTACAGAACTAGCAGTTGGTACATAAAGTAATCCAAGAGTGGATTAGCAGTTATTTTAAGGCTAAAACCCAGGGTATTTTATGTAACCGCTGAAGCATACAACATAAAAAAATGTCTCCTAGCAAAGCGAATCTTCCAACAGCACTAAACAGCACTTTGTATCCAGTATACAAAGTATATCTATCCACTATTACCGCATAGTACAAGCCAAAAATACCAGGGTGGCAGCCTGTTTTATGTATGCAGTTGTAACAGAACATGCTATTATCTAGTGCTGCTGCCAGTCACCATAGGAACCAGAAGCAGCTCCATTAGTTCAGGTAGAAACAAGTAGTAATGGTTAGAATGAGCTGGGTAAAGACTAGAAGTAAAAGGTTGTAGAGTAATCACTGCTGGAGTTTGGCAGTATTTAAAAAAAACAATAACTTCCCCTCAACTGAACCCCAACCTGACACACTTATGTACAACTATGTATGAAATATTTTAATCACTTTTTATTCAACCAATTCAATCAATTTATTCAGAAATAATCATTCAGCAAATTTAATATTATTAAACGTTCTTTCAAATACTGGATTTTTAACTGCTAAGAGTGCACATGTTTGTGAAAAGATGTGCATAGAAATTACATCTCCTAAGCAAGTGCTTTCCTTGCAGGAAAAGTCCTTATCAGTGCTTTACCAACTAATGCTGGCACGATTCTTGCTCCATGAAATGGAAATTCTGGGGAAAAAATATTTTATTGTGCTTTTGTAATTACTACCGTGTTATTTTTTTAAACCCTGAAATAAGCGCTTGGCCTTATTGCCATGCACTTAAAAGTCCGATTGGGCTTATTATCAGGGGATGTCTTATTTTGGGGGAAACAGGGTATGATAAGCACCTAATTCACTGGGGTTTTTATTAGCAAAAGGGATAGTGTATCAGTGCAGGCTGGATTTAATCTCTGTTTGTTCTTTCTCATCCAGCCCATTATTAAGAAGACAACACTTAAGGTACCAATTTGCTGGGTGGATAACAAACAGCGATAGTATTGCATGCCATCAGCATGGCTCCCCTATGCAGCGGTTTCATGAAGGTGTTAAATAGGATGGAACTGTGGGATACTGGAAGTCAATGGCCTAAGTGCCAAACATCAGACTACCAACATCAGCTCATTGACATAACCTGACAAGTATCTGACGAGCAGTAAAACCAAGGCAAAATACAGGTAGACCTGCTTTAATGAATACTCATTCAGCAACTGGTCAAAACTACAAAGGCATTGAACAAGGAGTACTTACAATGGGTCACTGATAGTTGTAGCCATCAGTCAACACAATCATGTGATATCATGCCATATGACATCGCTTAGCAGTAGAATTCCATATTGATAAATGACTACCTAGAGCACAGGTGTCAAACTGGCGAAGTCACATTGTCGTCACATGACATATCGTGACTTTTTCCCCCTTCGCTAAACTGGGTGTGGGCGTGGCCAGCACGTGACACATCCGGCCCATGAGTTTGACACCCCTGACACCCCTATAGCATTCTGAACCCCAATCCTACCACATAGTCTAGAATAGAATGCCGTATGAGATTAGTGTTATCAAAAGCTGTCAAAGAGATTCAGGGGAAAGAATCAGGAAACCTATTTTCCAGCTTCCAGTATAGATTATCCACCAAGGTAGCCAAAGCAGTTTCATTACCATACCCTGTACAAAAGCTCAACTGAAATTGGCCCAATTAATCAGTGTCATTCATATGTATTTGGAGCTGCAAATATACCACCTTTTCCATAAATACTTGAGATTGGCCTATAAACATGCAGCTGTCCTAGATCAAAGGAGTTTTTTTAATTGATGTAACACATGCTACCCATTAGGATCCCTGATCACCTGCTATAACCAGGAGTTAATTTTGTATTGGTTAATTTTATCATTCAATACTGAAAAGGATTGAGTATGCATGTGGTAGTTGTTCAAGTTACTCTTTTACTCTACAAACTGACAAGCATCCCGAATAATAATTGCTGAGGTTACATATTATTCAATCTGCCCCAGCAATACTAAAATCAAAATTGGTCTATGGTGACCCATTAAGAGGGACGTGACTGACTCACAGCAAAACATTTGTCAGTTTAGCTCTCCCTTCCAATATCTTGGTGAGCAAAATGGTATACAGTATGGAAAAAAGCTTGTTCTATGCTGATGTAACAGGAACATTTTTCATTGTTTCTGCTGCTAAATAGTGGTTATTTCAAACTGATCTCCATCTATGGCAGAGATCTTCAAACTTGGCAACTTTAAGACTTGTGGACTTCAACTCCCAGAATTCTCCAGCCAGCATAGCTGGCTGGAGAATTATGGGAGTTGAAGTCCACAAGTCTTAAAGTTGCCAAGTTTGGGGACCCCTGGTCTATGGTGTAGGGTTTTCTTGCCTAAGCAGGGGGTTGGACTAGAAGACCTCCAAGGTCCCTTCCAACTCTGTTATTCTGTTTTCCTGTTTATGCCTGATCTGATCTATATCAAAGAGTTCTTCCACTTGTACACCAACTATCATCCCATCTGCTTCACTGCTCTCAACTGCCTAGTAAACCAAAGGTCTGACATGACTCCGTAAAAGTCCCCAGGGAGTAGGGCGGCATATAAGAACACATACATACATACATACATACATACATACATACATACATACATACATACATACATACATACATACATACATGAATGAATGAATGAATGAATGAATGAATGAATGGCAGGGGGCCTTTGGATAGCCTGAGCTGTCTCTATAATATCAGTTCAGGCAGAACCATTATATTGTTTTCAAGAGTTGTGAGAAAATTTCCAAGCGCATTCAGAAAACCACACATTATTTCAGAATCTTCCAGCCAGTGTTTAGGGATCCAGTTTGCCATGGGATCCGATCACAGCTGTTATGTTTTCAATACATCATCACCTACTCTACATGTATAACATTAATTAGACTTGTAAAATATTTTTAATTAATTTTTAAAAGATAATACAAAGCAATATAAAGTAAGAAAAGAAAAAGAAAAAGAAAAATCAAAGAGAAGCTAAAAGCTCAAGGAAGGAAAAACAGTTAAAGAAAAACAGAAAAAGATACAAAGAAGTGGCTTCCAATTTTCCTTTACAACAGATACTTTACCTCTTACTCTATGATTACAACATACCTCTCTTCTTTCTAAAATCCATTCCATCTAATTATCAAAACCATAAATCACAAATTCATTTTTTTCTGTTTCACACAAAAAATCTATAAGGGCTTCCAATCAGCAATAAGGGTGGAAATTTTCTTTTCTCTGATCAAAGAAGTCAATTTAGCCATCCCATCATTTTCACTAACTATTCTTCCATTGTAAGTATTGTGGAGTCTTTCTATCTTTCTGTATATAATAATCTAGCTGCAGTGATCATGCACAATAATAAAGTTCCAAGATTTTTTCCCCAACTGTTTTTCCATCAATCCGAAAAGAAAAATCCTCTAGTTTCAATTACATATTAATTTTTAAAATCCTCCAAATCAGCATATGCAATTAAATCCACAGTTTTCTGCAAAAATATTTTCTATCTGTTATCTCAGGAAAATATTACTAACAAGCATTTTGCAATTTTTTGCTGCCTTCTCAAAACGTTTTTAAAAAATCTTGTCTCTTTGACACAGATTTGTCATTTAATTGGGAGAAGATACATATGGCAGTTTTTCATTTACAAGACCCAAGTTACTTTATGAGGCAGGAACCGTTAAATTTGACATTGAATTGAAATGTCAAAACACTTAAGGAAAGTGAAAATATACAATGCTGAAAACTAGTTGTTCAGAGAAATAAGCTATTTTTTTTTCAAGCTCTTTGTTGTAAATGCTCAGCTAGTTTATTCTCTCTTTGTAAAATGAGGAGGCACATTTAAATAAAATTCCCCCGTAAAATACAAAATACATTTGTGTTTCTTGTTTATCTTATTTGTGATTATAAAATCATATCCAAGAAGCATGCAGGGAATAAACCTTTCACATGCTTAAAAACTAGGTGGTAAAATAAAGTTTTTTTTCATGTTCACATAATCAAACAGATGATGATGATGATGAAGATCTGAAAATCTTTCAACATATATACTCCTTCCTGGGCAAGTCCAAGATTCAGGAATGATGGAAGCAAGACCCCAAGCTTCCATAAAACCTGAAGTTGAGAAAGTATATCCTAGAGCAGGGGTCCCCAAACTTGGCAACTTTAAGACTTGTGGACTTCAACTCCCAGAATTCTCCAGCCAGCATAGTCTTAAAGTTTGCCAAGTTTGGGGACTTCTGTCCTAGAGAGCATTTTTGGGCAGGAAGGTGCCTTGAGTCAGTGTTGACTCCTGACAACTGCCTGGCAAAGTCCTTGCTGTTTCCTTGGCAAGATTTTGGAAGTGGTTTTCCATTGCTTCCTTCCTAGGGCTGACAGAGGGATTGGTCCAAGGTCACCCAGCTACCTTTGTGCCTAATATAGGACTAAAAAACACAGTCTTCTGGTTTCTGCCCTGGTGTCTTAATTTCTACACCTAGCACATGGCTCAGGGACAGCACTATTGTTCTTTAATTTTGTTGAATAGTATTAAACTGTTGAAAAACGTTAATCACTTAAATTCGAATTTCAAAATAAGAAATTCTCCCAAAAGCTTCTTACATTGGTATTAAAATATTAACCTTTGGTGTCATACATCTGAATGTTTTGAGAGAACGGGTGCTTATGGAATCTTATCAAATACACTTTCGGCACAAACTAAATATGAATAATTGTTTAATAAATTCTGTTTCAGTTTCATGAGAAACAAAAATATCATCAACTGAAAAATAAAAGCAAGACAGAGAGAAAACAGCACAATTCAGGATAAATGAGGACTCTCTATAATCCAGATGTTCGCATGAAACACGAAAAGAGCCAGTTATTCTGTCTTTCATACGTAATCAAGAACACAGTCACATATACCTAGAGCAGTGATGGCGAACCTATGGCACGCGTGCCACAGGTGGCACGTGGAGCCATATCGGAGGGCACGCGAGGCGTTGCCCGGTCAGCTCCACGGGCAAACCGGAAGTTCGGAAAAACGCACTTCCAGTTTGCCATTGTGCTGTTTTTCGCACTCCGGAGGGTTCAGGGAAGCTTCCTGAAGCCCCAGAATGCAAAAAACGCCGAAAACGGGCAAACCGGAAGTTCAGAAAATGCACTTCCGGTTTGCCATTGGGCTGTTTTTAGCACTCTGGAGGGTTCAGGGAAGCTTCCTGAAGCCCTGGAGTGCAAAAAACACCCCAACGGACAAACCGGAAGTGTGTTTTCCGAACTTCCGGTTTGCCTGTTTCGTCGTTTTTTACCGTCCCAGGGTTCGGTAAGGCCTTTGCGTGTGTGTGTGTGCACATGCGCAGGGGGCAGCATGGGGGGGTTTGTGCGCATGCGTGGGGGGGAGGGAATGGGTGTGGGCATGTGCGCGCGCGCTAGCGCGCGCACCCCCCCTTTTGCCACATGAACCAAAAAAGGTTCGCCATCACTGACTTAGAGCATAACTCGCAACCTCCGAAGTTCACAAAGTCCATTAACTGAAATAGAAACATTAAAATGTTTTTATTTATCATTATTTTTGCATGTTTTACAGAGTATTATATTCCTGGATTTGTAAGAAATTATTTTCCCAATGATATAAAAAAATCTATTCAAAACTAGGTCATCAAGGTTTGCCACCCTTGTTAATTTCTCATTCTGCAGTCTTGTCACAGTTACTTGTTCTTCTACACTTAGGTGTGAGAAATTTATGCAGCACACACATGAACATTCAAAAAGAGCACAGTGTAATTAGAATTAATGGGGGAAAGTTTTCTTGCATTTTCTTACAGAAAAATTAAAGTAATGCGTGTCAGCATATTTTTAAGAAAGAACGAAAAAATATAAACCGTTACTTTTATTTCTATGCCAGGATAGTATAGGAAATAGTAGGAATAAAGCAGGGATCCCCAACCCCCCCGATCTGTTGACCAGCACTGGTCCATAGCATGTCAGAAACCGGTCCGCACAGACAAGCAAAGTCCCACCCATGGGATGCAGGCAGCACACGAAACCACGCCCCCTCCGGTCTGTGGAAAAACCTTTCTCCATGGAACCGGTCCCTGGTGCCCAAAAGATCGGGGGCCGCTGCAATAAAGGATAATTTTTAGCTATTCAACAATAAAAATCTTTAATTAATACCAGCACAGAAAATACTTTACACAACTCTCAATTGTCTGGTAGTATTTTAGCCCTGAAGCAATATCTATCCTACAATTGCTTGGGTTAACAAGCATGTTAGCCTGTCACCTACAGTAACATGAGATAATATAAGGGCTACCTCTATTTCTTCGTGGAAGGAAGGTTGTTACTATTAAGAAGACCCACTCTTCAATCACTGCATGGTAAACAGTAACTACAGATGAAGTCACAGAACAGATAATACCATTAAATAATATAGCAACTGATCTTTCAGGAGTGCTTTCCAACCATTTTTTAAACACCTTCTTTAAAGAAAAGTGGGTTGGTCTTCTGCCACCATTTTTTTACAGAAAACAAGCAATATATTTACTGTGCAACCTTTCTCTATTAGTGCTGCTAACAGCAGTTGTAGCAATGTGCTAAGTGGAAATTTGATAGGCACATGCCAGTGCTTGTTCTGATTCTCCTTTTCCTCTTCTGCGGCTAGCTAAGACATTCACAGCCACTTATAAATCCTAGGAAAGCAGCATGGGAATAAAGCATCCAAAAGACATCCCTTGATGTTTCAGGGGGATTCTAATCATATTCCTAGACTCAATTAACATTTACCTATTTGAGTCTATGAAAGCTAGTCTGGTGTAATGGTTACAGAATTGGGCTATAAACCCGAGAGACCATGAATTCTAGTCCTGCTTAGGCACAAAACGCAGCTGGGTGACATTGGGCCTGTCACTTTCTCTCAGCCCTAGGAAGGAGGCAATGGCAAACCACATCTGAAAACCACTCTATCAAAACTCATCTCTCTCCAAGCCCCAGCAGATACTATGAGCAATAGCACTTATGTACTGCTGTATAATGCTTTATAGCTCTGTCTAAGCGGTTTACAGAGTCAGCCTATCACCCCCAACAACCTGGGCCCTCATTTTACCGACCTCGGAAGGATGGAAGGCTGAGTCAACCTTGAGCTGGTCAGAACTGAACTCCTGGCAGTCGGCAGAATTAGCCTGCAGTACTGCATTCTAACCACTGTGCCACCGCTATAGGAAAATTTTCGTGACTTCCTTATCACTCCTTATGAAGAGCAATTAGTGGATCTTTATCCCACCAGGAGGAAATCCACCAATTGCTGCACTATGAAGAGATGAGAGAAAGTAAACCACCTTCTTCTGTCTTCCTGGGAGAGGCCAAAAATTAAAATGGCAGCTTCTTGTCCTGTAGATCCTAGACTAGCAAAGCAGAACAAAATAACTCTGCAGACATTGCCCCTTTCCTTTTCTAGCCACAATGAACAACAAGAGACATAACAGATTTTCTCCTAGGATGGGTCTATTAAGTAACAGAAGAGTATGCTTGTTCTTTCCTGTGAAGATAAGGAAGTCACGACAAATTTTCCTATAGTTTGAACAGCATGCGTTAAGTTAGCCTCTTTCCACATAGTCTAAATTAAATGCACTTTTATCCAGCATGAGGCACCGTGTTGATCTAACAATAACATATAAACCAGTAATATATACATTATCTATAAGGCTGTACTATATGCCATTTATTGCATTTTTGTCATTGTTGAGGTTAGGATTAGGGTTAGGGTTACTAAGTTTAAAGAATAGATGGGGAACTTGTTTCTCAAATGCTTGGTAGAGTACAACAGAAAGGAGATAAACAATACATTAGAATTGAAATTCTGCAGAAAGAAAATCCCTAATTTGTCCAATTTCTGTGAACAGTTCTGGCAATCTCCTTCAATTCTGCTAGTCAGAGGACGGATTAAGGAACCATACAGGTCAATGAAATTCCAGTCCCAACCACTGGGAAATATTTCAGCAATTGTAAGGGCTTCTGAGAACTCGATAGGTATTAAATACACATTTTTAAAAGAATATTTTCATAAGGGCTTCACTTCTTCAAAATGAATGAAGTACACGGCTTGCTATCACTCATCAATTTTGACACCACTACAGTACTGAAAAAGCATTTCAGTGAAAAATTTGAAACATTTTAACATGCACTGATCGGGGGGGGGGGAGTGGAAATACAGGCAGTCCTCAACTTACGACCACAATTGAGTCCAAAATTTCTGTTGCTAAGCGAGACATGTTTAAGTGAGTTTTGCCCTATTTTACGAGCTTTCTTGCTGCAGTTAAGTAAATTGCTGCAGCTATCAAGTTAGTAACACGGTTGTTAAGTGGATCCGGCTTCCCTATTGACTATGCGTGTTAAAAGGTTGCAAAAGTTGATCACATGACCCCAGGACATAGTAATGGTCATAAGTATGAACCAATTGCTAAACGTCCACATTTTGATCATGTGACCATGGAAATGCTGCAATGTTCATAAAGTGTGGAGATGCTGCAATGGTCATAAGTGTGAAAAAGGGTCGTAAGTCACTTTTTTCAGTGCCATTGTAACTTCGAATGATCACTAAACAAATGGTTGTAAGTCAAGGACCACCTGTATACAGGTTAAACTTTCTAGCCTTGCATAAATATCTTCAATGGTTTTAAATTGTAAATATCCAATCAATTATTGTTAAAAGCCTTCTAGGTGAACATTAAACCCATTGAACCTAGTACCATTGAAGATTTGTAAAAGAAATAGAGTTAAAATGACTTATCATTCCCTTATATTTTATATTTAAACTATATGTAGATAATAACACTGTACTGCTCGTGTGTAAATATAATCCCGAAATATAAAGATGTAAGTGGTGTGTGCATCAGTATACTTATTGAAACAAAGAAACTGCCTTAGCCAACAGTAACATTTTAAGCTAAATATGTATAAATATTTATTTTAAAAAACCTAGTGAAATGGGAACTTGCACTTAGCTCTCGTTATTTTCAATTACCTTGTCACTGTCATCAGTACAGATGTGGTCTTGATGGATCAGCTGGCACTGGAAGGAAGCACCAATACCACCTGCGAAGAAAGTAAGCAGAAAATGTGCCTTGTGAGTTTCTTCAGTTGTTTTCACACTTACAATGGAAAATGAAATAACTGCCACTGTCAATGCAGTCACTTAGCAACCCAAACCTAAATCCCCCATAGCTAAGCATTTCTGCCATTTCTTCTCCCTTAAATACATGATGGCATCTAAATATATGATACTATCTTATTTCCAACTGGTCATTCTCTAAGGATTCTGTGCTATATGCCCAATGTTATATAATGAACAGATTTGAGCTTTCCTAAATATCCTAATCTTAAGACATTTCTAAATTACATTATGTAAAATCATATACAACATGCTTTTCACACAGGCATAACAGCTACTGGATTAACAAAATGAAGCTGTTGGCATTTTTTTTTCAATTGGTGATTTATTTGTAAATAATGGTTTATTCTGAGCTAAACTTGTCTCTTTAAAACATGATGGATAGTTTCTAAAAGTAATTGGCAATAGACAGTGTCACATTATTAAGTCCAAGTAAGGTGGCATTAAGATTTATACTGAACATATTTATTAGCTAGTTGCTGAATTGCAGCTCCAGTCAGCAGAGTTGTTGTTTCTGGAGTTATATAATTCAGCAACATCTGGAAGGCCACAATTTCACCATCCCTGTGCATTGACTATTAAAGAACAGAATAATCTAATTATTTAATCAATCTGTTTACAATTCTCAATCTTAAAATATAGGTTATAATAAGCTACTATGTTCTTTGCACTGCCATAACTTTATACTAAAAAAAAAATGGCCAGTGTCAAATTTATCTTTTTTACATATCTTGAGAACACGTACGTATTCATTATGGAACAATCAAACCCAAAAGTTCTGACAAAAGCTATAAGCAGCCAATTTCTGAATTGGATTGCTTGTTCTGAATTAGTGCTCTAAATTTCTTGCTACCAAGATGTTATTAAAATACGATTATTGTTTGAATTCATAGAATGAATTCCACTGGCAGCACAAATTCTGAATCCATGTTGGCTTCTCCAAATAGCAGTACATTGAAACCAAAGCTGACAAAGCTTTGCCTTAGTTATTATGCCTTTTTGCCATATTCAACCAAATTTAATTTCAAATAATCTGCGCAGTGCTCAATGCTGAAAAAGACTCCCCTATCCTTTCTTCCTTCTCTGTACTTCAAATGATATTTTTAGCTGATGAAGCTAAAATAACATTTTGGAGAAATTTCCACAGCATTGCTACCAGTTTAATATGCCTCAGGAATTCAGTCCCTTGTACTTCCTTCCCCACTGTAGTGCCTGCTCGTTTTCCTTCCTGATTAGCTTGACGTATGGAAACATAGTGTTCTGTTATGAAGCCACTACTCTGCATTCAGTCAAAACATGCTGAGCCCTACCCAATACTTGGCCTTTGCATGCTGCTAGTTCATGGATCAGAGCCAATTCACATCATTTGAAGCCTGAGTCATCCCTCTAGTACACTCACTGGCTTTACCATAGTTACTGGAACAAAGTTCTTGTCATGGCTGTAAGAAATATACTGGCTGGCACACAATAAGCTGTTTCAAGCAAACCAAAGTGCAAAGAACTGGGATTTCTACTGTGTTTGTCTTCAAACAGGGCTTTCCACTAAGAGCCAAGTCAACTCTCCTTTAAGTGTAGCTCGACTGCTGCTTATTGCATGTCACACCCAGGCAGTTTTCTTGGCAACCCCAATGGAAATACTGCTTTTTTGTGGGAATTTTTATTTTCTTTCTTTCCCAGCCTGACCAAACATCCAGGTATTCCCTGGAATTTCCCATCCAAATAATAAACGGGCCTGGTTCCATTTGGCTTGCAATTCAATGTTAAGGGCAACCAGATCCTGATAAGGACTGAGGTTCTCTGCCATATCATTAAGTTGCAATTTAAGAAACGGAAATCCAAATTAATGTGAATGGAGATGTCCAGTGTTCAATGTACTGGGAGGATTACATTCCATATTTTACACAGGTGGTTTTCAACTTACAACCATTTGTTTAGCGACTGTTCAAAGTTACAATGGCACTGAAAAAAGTGACTTATGACTGTTTATCATACTTACATTGCTGCATCCCCATGGTCACATGATCAAAATTCAGATGCTTGGCAATTACTTCATATTTATGACGGTTGCAGTGTCCTGGGGTCACGTGATCCCCTTTTGCGACCTTCTGACAAGCAAAGTCAATGGGGAAGCCAGATTCACTTAACAACCGTGTTACTAATTTAACAATTGCAATGTTTCACTTAACTATGGCAAGGTCATAAAATGAGGAAAAATTCATTTAACAACTGTCTTGTTTAGCTATGAACATTTTGGGCTCAATTGTGGTTGTAAGTTGAGGACTATTGGTACATACCAGGATTTTTATATTTAAAATGGTTAATATGGTATAAAAAGTTTCTTTAGCATGCAAGACGCTATTCAGAACTAGGCTGTATAGATAGTCCTCAAGTTATGCACAATTGAGCCCAACACTTATGTTGCTAAGTGAAACATTTGTTAAGTGCGTTTTGCCCCACTTTACGACCTTTCTTGCAACCGTTGTTAAGTGAATCATTGCAGTTGTTAAGTTAGTAACTAACATGGTTGTTAAGTGAATCTGGCTTCCCCACTGACTTTGTTTGTCAGAAAGTCACAAAAGGTGATCACATGACCCCGGGCACTACAACCGCCGTAAATAGGAACCAACTGCCAAGCATCTGAATTTTGATCATGTGACCATGGGGATACTGTAATGGTTATAAGTATGAAAAATGGTCATCAGTCACTATTTTCAAAGCTGTTCTAACTCTGAACGGTCACTAAATGAACTGTTCCAAGTCAAGAACTCCCTGTAATACCATCACATCTGATAGTTAAATCTTACAAAATGAGTTCTCTTTAGGTTCCCTAGCACATTGAAATTATTTCATTAAACAAAGTTTCAAGATTGAACAACTGCATTTAAGGCCTCTTGTTTCATACAAATGATATTTGTTTTCTGTATTCATGTTTTCAAAACTGCCTGTGAAGGACTGATACTTTCTGAATCGAGACTGCAAGCTGTTGAATCTAAGGCAGGGGTGTCAAACTGGATTTCTTTGAGGGCTGGATCAGCATTTCTCCGCGGGCCAGCGTGGGGGGAGGGGCAGTGGGGAGGGCGGGATGGATACCTCCTGCAGCCCCCTGCTGGCCAAAATGGGACATGGGCAGTCCGAGCGCAGCCCCCCTGCATCTCATTTTCACCCTTCATGGCCTCGTGCAGCACTCTGCCAGCCATTTTCAGCCTGCAGGAGGCCATGGAGGGTGAAAATGAGGCGCGGAGGCCCCCACAGGCAGCCCGTTTTAGCTGTCAGAGGCACCGTGGGCCGGTCCTTTGGTATTTCCAGGCCCCCCCGTGGGCCGTATTTAAGCACTCCGAAGCCCGGATCTGGCCCGTGGGCCTTGAGTTTGACACCCCTGATCTAAGGCATATTCTGTGTTTCCTTCCTTTCCTGCATTCCTTGATTAGGTCAGCGAACACAGAACTTAACACAGCCTTCCATCTGAGGCAACTATAACTTTTTTTCCCCTCCTTTTGGCAAAGCTGTAACTTGCTCCAAAGCATTGATGCTTCAAGGGAAGGAACAGAAGTCTGAATTGATCTCTTGAAAACAAGTTTTAAAACTAGGCCACTAACTGCATAAAATTAGCTTCAGGTAGGCCATGCCCATTTTCCACCAATCTGCAAGTATCTTTTGTTGACGACTTAAAAACTCCTATTTAGTCCACAAGGAGTGTACACAATTGGTTCTTATATTTGGTTTCATAGATCCTTATCTCAAATACTGAGTTCCAATAGCCTCTTGCCACAGTGAAAACTTCTCCTGCGCACCAGAAATAAGGGAACTTCCATACCAATTAAATTAAATTAAACTACACCACGAGTTCCCCATCTGGGTATATTTTAGATTTTCAGAATACAGGTAGTCCTCAATTTATGACCACAATTGAGACCAAAATTTAGGTTGCTAAGTGGGAAATTTGTTACGTGAGTTTTGCCGTATTTTACGACTTTTCTCGCCACAGTTGTTAAGTGAATCACTGCAGTTCTTAAATTAGTAACATGGTTGTTAAGTGAATCTGGCTTCCCCATTGACTTTGCTGGTCAGAAGGTCACTAAAGGGGATCACATGATTACGGGACACTGTCTCCGTAATTAATGTGAGTCAGCTGTCAAGCATCTGAATGTAAATCATGTGATCATGGGGATGCTGCAACAGTCATAAGTGTGAAAAATGGTCGTGTCACTTTTTTCAGTGCCGTTGTAACTTCGTAACAGTTACTAAATGAACTGTTGTAAGTGGAGGACTACCTGTATATTGCAAATTCTGTCCTTAATACCGTTTCCACCAAAATAAGACATCCCCTGATAATAAGCCCAATCCGGCTTTTGAGTGCATGGCAATAAGCGCTTATTTCAGGGTTCAAAAAAATATAAGACAGGGTCTTATTTTCGGGGAAACACGGTAGTTGCTGGGGAGCTTTCTCATTTCTAAATGGCTGCCATGAAAGCCGTAACTAGTTACAAAATGTAGTTTACCCGGTGGTGAAATCCAAATTTTTTTCCCAGTTCTGTGGGCGTGGCTTGGTGGGCGTGGTGTGGCTTGGTAGGCATGGCAGGGGAAGGATACTGCAAAATCTCCATTTCCACCCCACTCTGGGGCCAGCCAGAGGTGGTATTTGCTGGTTCTCCAAACTACTCAAAATTTCCGCTACCGGGTCTCCAGAACCTGTCAGAACCTGCTGGATTCCACCCCTGAGTTTACCACAATGCAAACCCATGTAACCACTATTTTCTGTAGATCACTACATTTGATCTTGCTTTCATTTATTTTCTGGGAAGATCGGTCTACTCTCAGATAAAGTACTGGAAAACAGCCATTCACAAAATACTACCTAGATATTTGACTTATGATTAGAAATAGCAGTTGGATTAATATGATTCACCAGTAATTGATAAATTAAAATTTATTTTTATTGTTCCCTGTGAAAGCATTCATTTCTATGAATGATCACATATTCTAAAGCAAATTAATAGTCTGGGTACGACAAGAGCAGAGGTATTATGAGAACGGCAATGTGATTCAACAGCAGAAAAAATGCCTCCAGGTATCGTATTTATATTATTCTTAATGCAAAATTTACTGGGACAATGTGTAAATAGTCTTGCTCAATTTAATGTGGAACTTTTTCATGCTTTGCATTTGACTTGCAATAACTCTGCCAAAAATCCTGTGCAATAGAAGTAATTCTCATTTAGCAATTGCCTCATTTAGAGACCATACGCAGTTACATGGTGATGAAAAAGTAACTTTGCAACCAATCCTCACATTTATGACCTTTGCAGGTCTGTAAAAGCAAAGAAAAGCTGAAGTAAGATCATAAGCACAGTTGCTGTTTCACTTAGCAACTGCTTTGCTTAACAATCAAGGTGCCGGTCCCGATTCTGGTCACTCAAGGAGGATGATATGTACCCAGTTTTCCTGACATGTCCAAGTCAGTTGCTATGCCCAGATGAAACTAATCTTAAAGGTGCTCACAAATAAACCTGACCAAATAATGTGTGCAGTGAACTAGTATCTGTATATGTACATGTAGTAGTGTACTGATAGTCTTCTGACTTTATCAATAAAATAAAATAAAATAAAATATAAAATAAAATACATAGTCTAATTTCAGAATAAAATAAGACAGGAGGAAATATAATGATAAAATACACATGTGCTAATACAAGGAGTCAGTAGTCAGATAACTGAATTTGCCTTACATGATACCCCAATTTGTTCAATGAATCAGGTTCTTAAGATCACTGTTATAGTACATAGAACTGCTAAGTTTATATGTACATTTAAGCCCAGAAAGAAATATGGTACACTGTGGTTCTGATTCCAGTGGGGTGTTCTTTTCAATATGTATGTGTGTATATATACCTGACAGAAGCAACTTTCCAAAATAGGCAGGTTCAGAAGATAGGTAGATAAAAGATACAATGTGAAGAATGAAGTTGGCAAGGGAGGCATTAGCAGTTCCCCAGTCTATAGAGAACCAGCACATCAGATGAGGTGGCCTGTTAAGAGAATGGCCAAATATCCCACTGACTCAGAAAGGCGGGAGGAAATAGCCTAGAATTTAAACCCTCAGAGACCTATATACAAACTTTGACTCCTGGGTATAATAGTAAGCAGACCTCTTGCTGTTTCAGATCTATGAGTTTTCTGCCGGATGAGTGAGTTACAGAATGAGAGATTATTGTCTGAAGAACTGAAATTTCCAACCATATTCTACAAAACCTGACACACAAGAATCGATCCCTGTATAGTGGAGAAGACAGGTGAATGGGTTAGATTCCCAATTAATGTGATGTAGAAGAAGAAGTGGCAGAACCTGGGGGTGGAGTTAAAAGAGGCATCAGACTAGAATTCCTATTTAGTCACAAGCAAACTAAGTCCAACCTCCCTTGAATTCCTGCTGATCCTTATCGAACTTCAAGCAGGTCTGTTAGTTGAGAAGATTCCTGTCCATAGGCTATGTAGTAACAAATCAGTTTAATTGGACCTTCACATGTGAATCTGGTCTTTTACACCTCACACCTGATCTTTAAAGATACCTGCAGCCATTTCCACCCTTGCCTATTTGTTTTGTTTTAAATAATTTGCTTCTATAATTCTAAACATATATAAGATATACAACCCCCATTTTATGAGATGGGAACCATCTTTCTAATAAGTAGACATCAGGATCTGTAGTCATCAATAGCCTTACCTCATACATTTGTCTCATCCATTTAAAACTATTCAAATGTATCCAACATTCAGTGTTTATGAATAATTAATGCCTTTGTAGGATAGCACTTTTTCCATTCTAACCTGCCACCATTCAATTTCATTCAGTTATTCCAAACACTGCTATTTTGTTGATAAAATATTTATCATGGTATTCCTTTGGAGCCAGAATACCAAAGCATCACATCAATTTTGTCTAGGCCAACATTGTACAGACATGGCATCCATCTTTTATTGAAGCATCCATAATAAAACAATCTGTTATTATACTGCTGAATTCTCAGGGACTTAGTATTCAAAATTGAAAGAAACCTACATAGTTTCATTCCTTAAATTTTCCAACTTAAATCTTAAATCATTCCTTAAATCAGGTCAAGGTTACTGTTTATGTTCCTAGGCCAAAAAGTCAGTGAAATCAACTAAGGCTGTAGATCACTAGTGTTACTTCATCTCTAACTTCAGAATTGTAGACAATCAATACGTATAGACATATGACCACATAAATATATAAATAGTAGTTGATGGGTGTGTACCACTATAACAAAAAAAACTCTTAATTTTAGAAATTAGTAAGCCATCATCACTCCATTGTTTGCAAAATTCAGTGTGACCTTGATGGTGAAATCCAGGTACATCAACACCTTTTGCAACCAGGTACTTTCCCCAGTAACTGCAACTAGATTGGGGAAAAGGTAAATTCAAAATAGTAGGTTGCTAAGTGCTCGGGGTGAGGTTACAAAGACTGACTTAAAATGATGAAGCAGGAGGCAGAGTAAGGCAAGTTTTCTTCCTCTACTTCTGAAAACAGCCAAGGTATTCAAAGCTGCGGCAAAAAAAGTGTGTGTGTGTGCCAACTTTGATCTTAATTCATGTAAACTGATCTAGAATTAGAACCTACATCCCCAACCCCAAGTTCTCAAAGTTGCAAGTGGACCGCTTCTGAAAGTCTTATAGATAGCTGTCCTTAAACTTAACTGGGAAGGCCAGGAACTGAGCCTGTGACATTTTTTCATCTGCACACAAACTGAACGCCTCTGCCACTAACAATGCTTAGAAAAATAGGTAGTAAAAAATTCCATGGGGGTTGTTACACTGGAAATAAATTTTCATTTTTCTGCCTGCCTGCTTCTCATCCATTCAAACTGCTTAGGCTTTTTTTCCCCAACACTCTAAACCAGGGGTGTCAAACTCAAATTTCATTGAGGGCTGCATCAGGGTTGAGTTTGACCTCGGGGAGGTGGCAGGGGGGCATAGCCGGGGTGGGTGTGGCCAGCTTGACGTCACTCGTGTCGGGGGCGCCTGTGCTGGCCCAAGCACTCTGCCAGCAAAAACAGGGCCCTGAGCTCCGTTTTTGTTGACAGAGGCACTGCGGGTCGGTCCTTCGCTGTTTCCAGGGTTGCCCCACGGGCCAAATCTAAGCACCCCGCAAGCCAGACACCCCTCCTCTAAATTATCTGAAGTCATAGTACTAAAAGACTTCCTTTTCCAATTTGCGATTGTTTATTATATGGGAATCTTCTTTAATTGTCCCAGCTTCTGGAAGATCAGATAGTGACTATCAGTAGAAACTTTCATTATACGTTAGTAGTTCACATCTGTAGAATTTTTTTCCCTCCAAGTAAGCTTCGCCCTGTTTTTAGACATTAGACAAAAGCTGTCCTGAACGTACTAAATTAGAATGCCAGTTTGGGATAGTGGAATTAAAGCATCAGGCTAGAAACCAGGAGACAGTGAGTTCTAGTCCCGTCTTAGGCATGAAGCCAGCTGGTTGACTTTGGTAGAGTCCCTCTCTCTCAGCTCTGGGAAGGAAGCAACAGCAAACCATTTCTGAAAAATCTTGCTAAGAAAACTGCAGGGTCTTGTCTAGGCAATCAGTAGTCAATCAGTTCTGGTCTATTAGTTTTTGACCAGTAGTCAAAAACTGATTCAAAGATACTTAAAAAAAAACAAAAACCCTCCTCCCCAAATGATCAACATTATCTATTCTTTTTTAAGGGTATAATAATGGAGGTATTTTCCCTATTTATTACTTTTATTTTAAAACTGTCAATCCTTTAATATGCTTTTGTATGCTCCTGTGAAGGTTACTAACTGAAAACATAGATGTTTATAACAATATTCCGTCATTACATTAGATACAGAGAAATGCAAATTATTTTACCTGAGCATGTAATATTTAAGATACTCTGCTCTTAACAGACTACACAAGTAATCACAATGCAAATTTCAGGTTAGAAATTTTAATCTGTTGTAATAGCAGAAAGAATGCAGTCAAGTAAACATTAGTTGCCTAAGTAGTCACTACTCATGGAAAATCTGAACATAGACCATGTTACTTCCCAACAACACAATATGCAAACTTTCCTATAATGCTTTAATCTTAACCAGAAGTGACTACAATGTTTTTCTTGTTCATATTTGCCTCCTTGGTAGCTATTCCCAGCGGATACATGAAATAAAATCTATACAGTTATCAAAAATTATTTCTGCTAAATCAAACAAATAAATTGTGATTATTTGAACAGTACCTTGATTATAAGTTTGTTAGTAACTGCTACTGGCACATTGGCCCTGAATACTAAGCAGCCCTGTTTAAACTAACACCCTGAATTTATTGAGAATTTATCTGACAGTTTAGTGGTTTCACCTTCAAAGCTCCTATGGTACTTGAGATTTTTCGCAACAAAAGGTACCATGTGTATTATTGAGTTCACACACTTCCTTGATATAAATCTACTATGTCATTTTATGCATCTTTTTCTTGACAGTTTTAATACCCGCAAATGCACTTTCTAACATTCTCACATCCTATATCCAAAATATCAAACAAGTGTACCAGGAATCTTTTCGTACCATTTATAGCACGTTATATACAGTACTTCAGTGCTTGCCAAACATCGCTGTTGTGTTAATTATGCATAAGTATAATAAGCTCATTAATTGCAGAACAATTCATATCAGATTTGTACAACGCAGTTCATGTTGCTGAATAAGCTGCCCACCTGTATCTTTTTCCTCTCAAGTTAGTTTGATTTTCTGCCTCAGTTACATACTTCCGTTTCCCAAAAAAATATACTTTATTTAAGCCCTTTAATTTTAATAATCTCCTTAAGTTAATATTTAAACCTGACAACTGAAGAAATTAAGTATTCATGTTATGTATAATTGCATATTTTAATACAAGAATGCCATCCCATTTTTCGATTCAGATTTCCCCCCTCAGTTTTTGATTCAAATCTTATCTCAAGAGGATAAATACAATATATTGCAGGATTGACTATCTTCAAACACTTGGGGGCAGCCTAAAAATTTCATGATTCAAAATCATTGTTAAACACCTATAACTTGTTCACCCTTGTGAGATTTAATAAGAAATGACAGGCTTCAAATAGCTTAAAGAGTCCTTCGGGAGTTGGGCGGCATATAAGAAAGCCGAATAAATAAAAATAAATAAAATAAATAAATGTACAAAGTGTCTAGCACACTAAAACGGAAGAATGTGTGAAGTAAAACTCAACAAAACCATGAAGCAGTCCTTTTGCAGAAGTTATGGTAGATGAAGTGCTTAGTGCAGCAATTCACGCTTTTTGTCTATAAGACTGCTATACCAGGCCAAAATAAAAGTGTTATTTCATGGCCTGTCAGACAAATTAGCTTTACCCTTCCTGTCTGTCTTGGTTTCGCTCTAATTAACAAACATCTGTCCCAAGTCTTGTTTCATGAAGGTTAATATTTAAGCTCAGTTCTTATTTGCTTTTATTAAAAAGATATCTTCATTCCATAATATTGGGAAAATGTTCTGAAATTTGCTTCGATATCACAAAGGATATCTGGATAATTTAATAATATGGATAAATATTCTGAATATCCTTTAAGCAAAGGATATTTATCTAATAAATTAAATAAGCAAGTGATTTGTTTGCCTCCACAAGACATACTACAAATTTTCCTGCACTAGAGAATTATTATTTCACTTTTTCAAGTTACAACCACATCTGTATGTATTCATCCTGTTTCTCAAATGCAGCACATAATATGATTTTAAGATTATTACTTCAGTGTTCTCTCTTGTTCCATTTCAAAATAACACTAAAAAGTGCAAACTGAGACACCGAAAATGATACATGAGCAATCCCAAGAGCCAAATGTTACCGGATCTTTAACTTATGGCATCTGGCTGCCCTTTCTCTGTACTAGTGCAGTAAAATCCACAACAAATGAATTACTCTATAGTTCTTTTTATTCACAACATTTAGATTTTTAATCATTTACACAAAATTAAATTGTGGCCTGGAAGTAATTATACATAACATTAATTTTATCAATTACGCAAGGAAAAGTTCACATATTTTGTAATTCTCAGCAAATTATTCTGTTAGGCTAAAAATTAAATTAGGCTTAAAATCCTGCCAAGAGTCCTCTAACAATAGGGAGAACTACAAATGTTGTCAAACAAACAAGCAAACAATATTAAAATGACAGAATAACTATTTCATGGAGAGAGAATGTCCAGCAGCTATTGTGCTAAAAATTCTGTTTACTTTAATGCTGATAGTTGGGAAGAATTTTTTACACCTTATCCCAAAATATAATTCTAAGTCAGATGTAAACTTATATTTCATAACTAAACAGGCACAAAAATGTTTCCACTTAAATCATAGCTGTATAACTGTGAAAAAAACTCTAGTTTTGAATGCAACACAATTATTCTAAATCTGATAAATTGACCCCATTCTACCAGGCCTGAATAGACAGAATTTGTATTTTATTTTTCAAATAACTCTCCTGCATAAGGTGTGATAAAAACTACTCAGTAGTTTTAAAATTCAACAATCTTCAAAAAGTTGTATCCAGCCAGTTTAAATGTTTAGATTCATTTTATTTAATTAGCAAGACTACTTATTCCTAGTCTAAAGAAGTTGGCTTTCATCTATCCATTTCATTCTATGCAATTGCGAAGGAAGGAAGGAAGGAAGGAGGGAGGGAGGGAGGGAGGGAGGGAGGGAAGGAAGGAAGGAAGGATAGAAGGAAGGCTGGCTTAACATCCTCCAAATAAAATGCTCCTTCATTGTTTTCCAAAGATGTCACTTTTTCATGATCATTTTCAAAAGTTATACTGTGTTTCCCCGAAAATAAGACAGGGGCTTATATTTTTTTGACCCCCCAAAAATGCCCCTGGCCTTATTTTCGGGGATGGCTTATTATTTTTGGGGTGCAGGCAGGCCGCGACGCACCACTTACTGAAGTTCGGCAGCTCCGTGGTCTCTCGGCTAATCTGTTTAGGGGGAAAAAAATCTTGCATAGTGCAGAAACTCTTCTCGCGAGAATTAGCAAGTTCTCGAAGCGAGAAGAGTTTCTGCACTATGCAAGATTTTTTTCCCTAGCCGAGGGAAACCCCAGAGCTGTCAAACTCCAGTAAGTGGTGAGTTTTGCGGTTGGGCGGAGTTTGGAGCTTTGGGGCGAAGGATGGGGCGGGGCGGGGCGGTGAGCGAGCAACCGATGTAGCGGCGGAAGGCAGAGCAGAAGGGGCAGCAGGCTTACCTTAGGGAAAGCGGGCGGCGGGTGGAAGGCAAAGCCAGGGCAGGCAATGCTGAGTCCGGCTTAGCCGGGCAGAGACGCGGGGCTCTGCACCTTGGTCCTCCCCTGCATCACCAAGAGGCCGGATCCCCAAGATCCCAGCAGGGACGAGCTCCCCAAATCCTCTGGCCTGCATAAAGAGGCACCGCACGGCCCTGCAAGAGCCCCCCGGAGGGTCTGCAGAGAAGCGACCCCCGCCGGTGGGGATCAGATGGCCCGCTTGGCTGGGATCTGCCGCCGCCTCCCTCACTCACCCACCTGCCCGCCCGTTCGGATCTGCCTTCCGCCGCCTCCCTCGCTTGCTCACCCGCCTCCCTTGCTCACCCGCCGCCTCCTTCGCTCACCCACCTGCCCGCCCGTTCGGATCTGCCTTCCGCCGCTTCCCTCTCTTGCTCAGCCACCTCCCTCGCTCACCCGCCGCCTCCTTCGCTCACCCACCTGCCCGCCCGTTCGGATCTGCCTTCCGCCGCCTCCCTCGCTTGCTCACCCACCTCCCTCGCTCACCCGCCGCCTCCTTCGCTCACCCACCTGCCCGCCCGTTCGGATCTGCCTTCCGCCGCCTCCCTCTCTTGCTCAGCTGCCTCCCTCGCTCACCCGCCGCCTCCTTCGCTCACCCACCTGCCCGCCCGTTCGGATCTGCCTTCCGCCGCCTCCCTCTCTTGCTCAGCCGCCTCCCTTGCTCACCCGCCGCCTCCTTCGCTCACCTGCCTTCTGCCGCCGCCTCCCTCGCTTGGATTAGCCGAGCCTTTTGGCACACGCCCGGAGTTTGGCAGCCCCGTGATCTCTGCTATTCTGTTTAGGAAAAAAAACTTGCATAGTGCAGAAACTCTTCTTGCTGCGAGAAGTTGTTAATTGCTCGCCTCGCGAGAAGAGTTTCTGTAGTATACAAGGTTTTTTTCCTAAACAGAATAGCCGAGACACCGCGGAGCTGTCAAACTCCAGTAAGTGGCGTGTCTCGTGGTGGGGCGGAGTTTGGGAGTTTTGGGTGGGGGTGGGGCGGCCTGTGCCGGTGAGCAAGCGAGGCAGCGGCGGAAGGCAGATCCGAACGGGCGGGCAGGTGGGTGAGCGAGGGAGGCGGCGGGTGAGCGAGGGAGGCGGGTGAGCAAGCGAGGGAGGCGGCGGAAGGCAGATCCGAACGGGCGGGCAGGTGGGTGAGCGAGGGAGGCGGCGGGTGAGCGAGGGAGGCGGGTGAGCAAGCGAGGGAGGCGGCGGAAGGCAGATCCGAACGGGCGGGCAGGTGGGTGAGCGAGGGAGGCAGCGGGTGAGCGAGGGAGGTGGCGGGTGAGCGAGGGAGGCGGGTGAGCAAGCGAGGGAAGCGGCGGAAGGCAGATCCGAACGGGCGGGCAGGTGGGTGAGCGAGGGAGGCGGCGGGTGAGCGAGGGAGGCGGGTGAGCAAGCGAGGGAGGCGGCGGAAGGCAGATCCGAACGGGCGGGCAGGTGGGTGAGCGAGGGAGGCGGCGGGTGAGCGAGGGAGGTGGCGGGTGAGCGAGGGAGGCGGGTGAGCAAGCGAGGCAGCGGCGGAAGGCAGATCCGAACGGGCGGGCAGGTGGGTGAGCGAGGGAGGCGGCGGGTGAGCGAGGGAGGCGGGTGAGCAAGCGAGGCAGCGGCGGAAGGCAGATCCGAACAGGCGGGCAGGTGGGTGAGCGAGGGAGGCGTCGGGTGAGCGAGGGAGGCGGGTGAGCAAGCGAGGCAGCGGCGGAAGGCAGATCCGAACGGGCGGGCAGGTGGGTGAGCGAGGGAGGCGGCGGCAGAAGGCAGGTGAGCGAGGGAGGCGGCTCAAGCCCTGCACTTGTGGGCTCACTGTACCCGACCGGCCTCGGAGACAGGAGACAGCCCCTCTGCCAAGAGAGAGGGGGCGTGTTTAGAAAAGACAAGCGTGTGCACGGCTGCTTCTGCTGCTGAGCCCGGTTGGAAGTTTGGCTTCTAGCCGGGCTCAGGCGAGGAACCGGTGGCTGTTTGCAGGGGATTCCAATGCCACTCTTTTGGCCGGGAGAGAGAGAGAGTGTGCCACCGCAAAAAGAGCGGCTCCCGGCATGCCCCCCCCTTTCCCCCGGAAGTAGTTGGGGGGGCTTATTATCGGGGCGGGCCTTACTTCAAAGCATGTCCCGAAAAGCCCTGTGGGGCTTAGTTTCGGGACAGGTCTTATTTTCGGGGAAACACGGTATTACCAAGTCAGACATAACCCATTTTATACTTGTGCATTTTTCCTAAATAAAGAAATCTTCTTTTGTGTCCATTACAGTTTCTTCGATTATATTCAGCTTCTTTTTAAAATATATCATCTTTTTGGGGTTTTTTGTTTTACTTCAGAAGACTGTTTTACCCAATTCTGTCAATTTCATATGCATTTTCTCTACTTCTTCATCCTTCCCTCTTTCATTCTGATGTACCTCGTCAAAAGCATTACTGAAATCAATACGTTTACTGAAATTTTAAATCTGCAATATTCCCACCAATCTACAAGGAATTGTGTATTAAACAAATAATAACTTGTAAAGTTATTATTCTTGGCAAATCTTCCTTGACTTTTGCCAACTGCTGCATTGTTTTCAGGATGCAACATAGGGAACATTTTTTTTACAATCTGCTATAAAATCTTCCTAGGTATGAAAATCAAACTGACTTGTCTCCCTTTCTCCTCCATCCCCCTATCTTTTGCCCTTCACCAGTTCTGCAGAATTTATCAAAAACAAAGTTTCAGTCAGATAGATCATTAACAAGTCCCTCCAGCAACCAAAAATGCCATTTATTTGACTATGGAGATTTAAATCCATCAAAAGTAAATAGGCATTTGGCTTCCACGTTTCTATCAATCCCAAACTTCATCCTGCTCTTCCAAGTTACCTGATGAAACATATACCTGCTTATGAGGAAGGGGTAAAAATAAGCCAAAGCAGAGTTGAGCATCTCTGCCTTTTTCTTGGCAATATCAGCATTTTGCTATATATACAAATCATTTCTTTTTATTCTGAACATTTCGGGAGGGGGGGGACCGTTGTTGCTAACTTCCTTCAGAAATGCTGGCTTGTTCTGAGATTTAACTTTCCTGATATCTTCTTTAAAAATATGTAAGAGTTGAGGCTGGCGAGGCAGGAAATATTGATTCTTACGCTAGGGAAAGTTGTTTGTAAACCAAGGACAGATAGCAGAAACCTTCAAGAATGGGAAATAAACTACTACAGATTAGAAAAGGCGGCAGGAAGAGGCCCAGGATTAAAACTTGGCCACTGCAGTAGCATTTACAGGAGATAGGATTCCAGGCTGCTGTTAAATAGGAAGCAGGGAGAATTTATTTGTCATTACCAGGTACAAAGCCCTGACAATTTGCCACTTCCTTCTCCCTCGCACCATGCAAATTCAACTCTATGCAGATAACAGTTAAAAATCAAAGCTAACAATTCAAAATAGTTAAAGACAACTATGACAACATTAAAATACAATGCCTTTTTATTTTTAGACCATGCTTTTTAGATGGCTCATCCACAAACCCTCTTTTGCTATACTTATATTGTGTCTCAGAGCGAGAATGACTCCTGTCACGAGGTGGGTTGCTGCCGGTTTGGACCAGTTCTTTAGAACCGGTAGCGGAAATTTACCGCCGCTCACTGAACCAGCATCGATGACTGGTGGTACACACGCCCAAACTGGTCCTCCGGTCGCCGTGGCTTGCAAAAAAGCCCTCTGCGCATGCACAAAGGCTTCTGCGTATGCGCAGAGGGTCATTTCCAGGTCTTTTGCATATTGTGACGGTTGGCACATGCATGAGAGAAGCAAACGCACATGTGCACAAAACGCACACTTCCGTTACAATCAGAACTGGTAGGGAAGGTAAGTAGAACCCACCCCTGCCTGTCACTCTAAATTTTGCTCCCCCTCCCAGGAGGCTTTCCTGTACATCTGGAACGGAACCATGCTGTGTTGCTATCTGTACCTAGGTTTTGGTATATGTGGAAATGTGTTAAGCTGTGTAGTACAGGTAATCGTCGACTTACAACCACAACCGAGTCCAAAATTCCATTTCTAAGCAAGGCAGTTGTTAACAAATTGCTCCCCATTTTGGGACCCTTTTGGGGACAGATGTAAAGCGCATCACTGCAGTTGTTAAATAAACCATGCGATCGTTAAGCAAATCCGGCTTCCCCCATTGACTTTGCTTGTCAGAAGTCGGCTGGGAAGGTTACAGATGATGATCACATGACCTGGGACAGTGCAACCATCATAAATACACGCCTGTTGTCAAGCACCTGAATTTTGATCACGTGACCATCAGGATGTGGGAAAGATCGTAAGTATAAAAACTGGGTATAAATGACTTTTTTCAGTGTTACTGTAACTTCGACAGTCACTAAATGAATGGTTTTAAGACAAAAACTACCTGTATTCTAATTTATATTGACAGAATATTTTTCAAAAAATACTAGCAACTTGTTAATTAATATCTGGCTAAGATTTTTCTACCTCATGGCTGCCGTATAGGGATTATCCAGTTTTGTACATCCAAGATGCAACAGTGGGATAGGTATTATTGAAGATTCTGCCTCTTTCACATGCCCTTAACTGTCTGCGTAGAATGTCCTAGGGTGGCATAATAGCATAACACACACACACACACAATACTATCAAAACATCTGCAGCCATTTTTAAGCTGCTTTAGTAGCAAGCTGAATGAGACTGAAGGTTGTGAGGACATGTCCTCAGCAAGAAACTCAAGGGATTTGGGGGGGCCAAAATAAGGGGACTGTGTGGATCAATTCATACACTATCTGTTTCTTCTGCTGTCTCCTTAGCACTCTTTGCATTTGATTTTAAATGCTTCCTTTTTCCCATCCACCTTTCCCACTAACATTTCCTGCCTTGTAATCCCATTGTTCGGTTTATTAATATACCCTCTTTTGACTACATGGGACAGATATAAATTCAACTATATTCAGCTTTAATTTCCCTTAAAATCAAGAACTCCAGCATTACTCTGGTATTTTCCCCTTAGGTTCCTGCTATTCCCGCTTGTTTGACTAAGTGTTGGCTTGGAAGTTGGAACTAATAAGGAAATATAGTTGACCCTCTTATGCCTTCTTCCACCCTCTATATTTGTCTCCCAACAGATACTTAAAATCCCCCGTTGTTACCACATCATTTCTCTTTGAACATTCTGACTCCCCCCCCCCCCCGGAAATGCATCATCATTCAATTATTCTCCTTTGTTGGCTATATAAGTACTACCTTTATTCTCTCCTCCATTTCTTTTAACAAGTTGCTGTCTATAACATTTTGGGTAAATAACAATGTTTTTAATGTTCCGTATTATTCCTCCTCCCTTTCTATTATTTCTGTTCCTTCTGAACAAACTGGATCATAAGAGTCATCTCATCAGGATGCTGTTATGGCTATTAAGTTATATGTACCTCCCTGTACTAAAAGTTTGAGATTATCCTACTTCATTCTTATATGTTTGAATAGTTGTGAACAGACAATGACAGCTGTAACTTTATCAGCCAATGTCTTTCCTGAATTCTGTTGAATGGCTTAATAGGGGCATTAAATCAACATTCCCAATTTACCATTAATCTCACTTTATTGTGTGCAATACTTCATGGGATTCAAGTTAAACCCTGGTTATCATGTTGGACCAAACACATTATCAGTTCATATGAAGTATATCTCATGCCAGTAGTATATCATCCTAGATACTTATATTATGGTTCCAGAAATCAAATCTCTTCCATCATCACCATCTATACAGCAAGTCAATCACTTTTCCTTTCTGATCTTCTCCCACAAATTGAAAAGATGGCTGGATCTTCATTGCATTTTAAAAAAAGAGTATATTGTTAAAAGTTTCTCCTTGGGCAATACTTCATGTTTGCACAGTAACTTCATGTTTACATATTAGCACAAGATTTATATTGTCTATTGTTGGTTTCAGGAAGGGAGATCCAAAGCCTCTATTTTCCCAGAGCTGAACTGAAAGAAGTAGTTCTTGCTAGAAGTGCTAAAAACCCTCCGGCACCAGCTAGATAGGTCCAGTCTAGCATAATTATCTCCTTACTACAGAATAGTTGGAAGAAGAGATCTGCCAGTGAAGTTTTACTCTCCTCCCAATTTGTCATAACAATGTTTCCATTGTATTGTGCCTTGTAATCAGAAACTGAAGTTTGTGGCATATAAAGAATATCTCTGTCTTCATACTGAAGTATCATGAAGAATAGCCTACAGTACTTCTTCTCCAACAGACAATATGTTGCACTTATTAGGGATTGTAATTACCATAATCATGGAATGAAGAAAAGCCAGCCAATAAAACTAAACAATAACAATTGTGGACATCATACACCAACCATTTAAAATATGTGTCTTATGCAATAGCAGTTGACAAAAAAAAAACACCACAAGGTGTCCATGGAAATGAGTTTGAAAATATATCTTCATAACAGACTGGTTTAATGGTTATTGCCCCTTTCCACAGGATGCAGGCAGCATGTGAAACTATGCCCCCTCCTTTCCTCAGAAAAACCTCACTGCATGGAACTGGTCCCTGGTGGCCAAATGGTTGGGGGGCTGCTGTTCTACTAGAAACTCACATGTTCTTTTTAATACTCATATGAGTTGAAAGCTCCCTATCCATCCCACAACAGTTTCTAAGCCATCTCCTTATTTCTTCTTACTGGAATGATGTGCAATTGTCCTTCCAATTTGAGAACCTTCTAACTTTCCTGCACACCCTGTCCCAATATTCAGCAGTCAATATCTTATATAAGTCTAAGGATTAATTAAATAAATAAATCATTTGCTTCGCATGAAAATAGTATCCTTAAAAATGCAAGGAAAACTTCAACAAACAAAAGCATTCAAGGGGTTGGTGGATGGATGGAAGGAAGGAATCTTATATTCTTAACATTGTACTCTTCTGGACAAAGAGCTCTGATGTTCCTGAGATCTCTCAAAGTTATTCTCCAACTTAGGATTCAGAGTCTCAAATGCTTCTTCTACCACCGGGACTACTTTGGCCTTTAATTTCCACATCCTTTCTATTTCCACCTTCAGGCCATTACTTCTCCAACTTCTCATATTCTTTCTTGATGTTGCTGTTACTTGGCAGTGTTACATCTATTACCAACATTATCTTCTAGTGAGTCCTTCTATCACACACACACTCCTACCGTATGTATGTATGTATGTTTGTATGTATGTATGTATGTTTGTATAATAAAAAATAGAGTGAAAACTCTTTCAGGAGAAAATTTGGAATGTTTTCCAGCAACACAGCTTCCCAATCTGGAAACGCAAGAACATGTGGCAAGTTCTATCATTTTAGGTCTATCAATCTTCATTTGTTGAAGTTCAGAGTAAGTGTGAATAGATAAACATGGTTTAATACAATATTATTGTCCAGTATTGTTTGTTAGCTCATCTGAGAAATGCACATGGAACCTCAGTCCATGCATTTACATCCAGAAATCCATTTACATGCAAGAATTATCACACACTTAATCAAAAAGGGTATCTATTATCTGCCATGACACTGGTTTAACTAACATTGTTCTTTAATAAAGATACTTAAAATAAATTGTTCTGTTTATAAATTGAAGACAAGAACCACTAGATGCAAACCTAATTAAATGTCAAGTGAATAACAAGCTGAACTATAAATCTGAATGGAATGCATTGTTCATATCAATTTCACTCTTGAGTAATTGATCCAGAACTATACTTCGGATATGTAGCGTATCTGACACTGAATCATTTTGTACATTTTATATAGTTGAACCTTATTCTTTATTTTTAAAATAGAGGAAAAATTAGTTGCATGGTTTAGGAACATATAACAGCAAGCACAGATAGACCAATTCCTTTCACCTACCAGAACGTTACTCTGAATATGGAACGTAATAGGGATGCTCATGTATACACAAGAGATCCTGTTTATATTAAAGAACCCATGTTACAAATATATCACCTACCCGCACAACCATCAGCTATGTCCAAATATTAAACCAATAGTATACCACATACAATAAACTGTGTTATAGTATCACCTAAAATAATGGTGAAAAAGATCACCATTACAGAGACCACAGATTTATTTATGTGGTACATATTTTAATTAAAATGTCAGTCTTGGATCTTATGTGGAGGACTTCCTTAGTCATGCTATATGAGAAATTTTTAAGCAGTAAATAATGGCAACTAAACCAGAATTTCTATACACAAAGCATGAGACAATCAACCATTAGCTTACCAGCCCTGGTTCACTATTGTACATTTTTATGTAAAAAGGGGAATAACTAAGAATTTTTATTAAAAGCTTATGAATTATGTTATTGCTTATGAATTTTCTATTCCCTAGTTGAATTTTCTATTCAAGTATAGATACAAATTGGCAAATAAATATGTTGAAATGCTTCTCTCCTGTTTTATTTTTTACTAGGAGCTTTCATTATGAGAAATTCTTCCAAAAATATTGTACAACGAAACTGTTAGTTCCAAATATCTAGCAAAAGACATAAATAAGTCATGGTAGGAACAGAATTCTAAATAATTGCCACTGTAAAACTGTACGATCAATACTTTTTTTTAAAAAAGAGTACTATCAGAAATGTAGATAGAAATATATTTATTACTTTAGAAATATGTATATTGCCTTTTAATGAGATTCAACTATTAAGGGATTACAGGGTTGTAAAAACAAAGGAGTCTAAGAGGAATATGGGTTCAAGCCAAATTTTAGCAACTTTAATAGTTAAGCTTGAAATATCTTAGAAAATATACATACCAACAGTATTTTGATTTATAGACAATATGGATTATAACATCATCCAAAAGCAGTATGTGTAACTACCTCATTTAAGGAGTCAATATTTGTTCCTCTCTTCTTTCCTATTAATTCTATAGATCTCCTGTGGAATGTGGGGTTTTTTCCCCAGAAATGCAGACAGATTTTTTTTCCTAACACAAATGAGTTCCATTTAAATCAAAGCATTACCTTAACATCTTTTCAAAGACCACTTCATAACAAAACGTTAAACACAGTAGCAGGAAAGGTATGAAGTTGGATGAAGTCATGCTTAATTTTTGCAATGACAAGTTTTCAACCTAGGCCCATGAATTTGTTGCAATACTGAGAAGCTGCATTCTTTGTTTTGTGTCCCTTGTCTTCTATCTTTGTTCTTTGCTTTGTATATTTTATTACACTGAAAATTTCTAACAAGAAAAAGAGAAGGCCCTCTCCCCAAGGGCTTTCAGAGATAATCAAGCTTTTAGGGAATACATTATCTTTTGGACATCTTGAGCATAAATTATGTCAACATTTATATATCACAAGTTAAAGATAGACTCGTTGTCAAAAGAACTGTTTTAACGTGAAGCTGTCCATACTTCCTATAATCTTTTCCAATCAGTACACATAGGTTTTTGACTACATATAGTAATAGTAATAGCACTTAAGACTTATATACTGCTTCACAGTGTTTTACAGCCCTCTCTAAGTGGTTTACAGAGCCAGCATATTGCCCCAAACAATCTAGGTCCTCATTTTACCAACCTCGGAAGGATAAAAGGCTGAGTCAACCTTGAGCTAGTCAGGATGGAACCCTTGGCAGTCAGCAGAATTAGCCTGCAATACTGCTAACTAACCACTGCGCCACCACGGCTCTTCAGATGAGAGTTCATCTTCAGATGAAGATATGCTTACATTATTTTTAAAAACACATTTCTGTGTTAAAATTGCTACTACTGTGTTAAAATTGCTATTAAAATTGCTACCACAAATTGCTGTGTTAAAATTGCTACTAAAATTGCTAATTGTAGTGCAGCAGTAGTATGAGACTGTTAATCTACATGGTTTTTGTTTGTTTGTTTGTTTGTTTGTTCACTCTACTACTGGTAATTTCTACTTTTTTCCCTATGTCTCACACAGAAAAACACGAACATTCACGTGCTTTGATAACAGAGTGAAATGGTTTAAAGATTTAGAACAATATTAAAATTAAAGAGCGTTTATATATTTTAGCTTATAATTCTCTGTCTTTCTCAGGCACAAATTCCTCTAAAAATTGAGCTTTATTAGTAAAGTTGATTATTATACTAGAAGTTTCATTAATATGCTAAACAATGTATGAAAACTGAACCAATGGTAAACTAGTTTTGTAACATCACAATATGGTAGTGCCTTCCATATGGAGAACCTACATTAATTTGCCCTGGCTAGGACAGTAAGAAGGGTTAGGCCAGGTTAATACTTGAATGACAGACTGATAGAGGACACCAGGATGTAGGCCAATCAAAAACAGCCCCAAAGATTGTGGCATTAGATTGACAGTGGATCTAAGACAGATGTGCACGTATTTTTTTTACAGAAAATCAAATTAATTTGTAGACTTCAGTACAAGATGGAGTATGTCTAATGGCTTAAGGAATTAGACAATTTATACAAAGTAGCTTTAGCAATACTAATTAATTATAGCAACTGTATTTTATTTCTAGCGAGCGTGCTTCTGAATATCAGTTGTCAGGGAATAGAAAAGGAACCAATCTCTCTCTCTCTCTCTCTCTCTCTCTCTCTCTCTCTCTCTCTCTCTCTCTCTCTCTCTCTCTGTGTGTGTGTGTAT
This sequence comes from Diadophis punctatus similis, assembly GCA_023053685.1. NCBI lineage: Eukaryota > Metazoa > Chordata > Lepidosauria > Squamata > Dipsadidae > Diadophis > Diadophis punctatus. The sequence goes on from JALIGW010000002.1 coordinate 93,764,620, forward strand.
GTGTGTGTGTGTGTGTGTGTGTGTGTAAGATTTTGACAGCGCCTTAGACCAATAGAGATAATTTAGTCTCTTAAGCAACTGGAATTGATGTATAATGCAGACAAAACTTCTTTGACAATAATATTTCTCCTTTCCTTTATCTATATACTTCTAAAACTCTTCTTTAACTGGGTAAAACATTGCATCACAGGGCAACAATTTTTGAGTCAAGTTACTTCAAATGGGCTAACATACAGAACACATTCAAAATCTGGGACCCATAACTCCTGTCAAATTTAAATTTGGCAAATTTTATAAAACATTTCATGACCTAAAAATTATCATCAAGCAGTTTATGACATAATACAAAATGTCACAAAACATTTCCTTAGGTCAACATCTAATGTTTGATTGCCTTCGTGTTGAGCTATTTATACAGGTAGTCCTTGACTTACTACAATTTAGCCCAAAACTTCTGTTGCTAAGTGAGACAGTTGTTAAGTGAATTTTGCTCCATATTACGACCTGTCTTGCCAGATTTGTTAAGTGAATCACTACAGTAGTTAAGTTAGTAACATGGTGATTAAGTGAATCTGGCTTTCCCATTTTCTTTGTCAGAAGGTCGCAAAAATCGTATGATCCCAGGACACTGAGACCTTCATAAATATACCGTATTTTTCGGAGTATAAGATGCACCTTTTTACCCCCAAAAAGAGGGTGAAAACTTGGGTGCGTCTTATATACCGAATGTAGCCCCACCCAGCCACCCCCACCCCCACCCTTTGGCCTCTGCCTCCCAGCAATTTACCTCTTTGCAGCAAACAGAACAGAGCCTGTTAAGCCAAGCAACTGATTAGCAGCTTCCTGACCCTCAGCTGATTGAGGCTGTAGGCAGGCCACGTGCTAAAACTGAAAGTGAAGCTAAAGCTGTAAGGAGGCAAATTGCTGGCAGGTAGAGGCAGAATTTTATTTTCTTGTGCTAATCAGACTGCTGAAACAGCAAGGAGGTAAGTCAATACCTATAAATGTCTGTAGAATGTTCAAATTATTAGACTTATTTTTTAAAGACCGCTTTATTATTGTTCTAGACAACTTAACAAAATGAAGCTTTTTAAAATAAATGCTTGATCTGAAGAGGCCCAGTGCTTTTGTATCTTCTTTTAAATAGCAGAGAATAATGTATACTTCCAGAAAGCCACATCCAATTTTAACAGCATCTGTACAAGTATAATCTGAAATGTAACAGTGTCCTGTTTTAGTATTAAGATAAGACAGCTGAGTTAAACCCTGACTTAGTCATGTTTGGAGTAGATCTATTTAAATAATTGGGAAGAGTTAGTGATTACATTTAAGAAAACTTTCTGGCATTAATATTCTGCCATAATGTACATTTCTCCAATTCTTTGCTATTTCTATGGGTCAGGCATACATGCACAGAAATACACAGCAAACAGTATATATCCGTGGTGGCGAACCTATGGCACGCGTGCCAGAGGTGGCACGCGGAGCCATAGAAGCCGGCACGCGAGGGTTGCCCACCGGCAAACCGGAAGTGCGAAAAAACTCACTTCCGGTTTGCCGGTGTGCTGTTTTTTGCACTCCGGAGGGTTCAGGGAAGCTCCCTGAAGCTCCGGAATGCAAAAAACTACAAAACGGACAAACCGGAAGTGCACTTTTCCGCACTTCCGGTTTGTCCGTTTTGTAGTTTTTTGCATTCCGGAGCTTCAGGGAGCTTCCCTGAACCCTCCGGAGTGCAAAAAACAGCATACCGGCAAACCGGAAGTGCGTTTTTTCGCACTTCCGGTTTGCCGGTTTCGTCGTCCCAGGCTCCGGTAAGCCTTTGCGCGGGGGTGGGGGTGTGTGCGCATGCGCAGGGTGCAGCATGGGGGGGTGTTGTGCGCATGCATGGGGGGGAGGGAATGGGTGTGGGCATGCGAGCGCGCGCCCCCCCCTTTTTGGCACGCGAGCCGAAAAAGGTTCGCCACCACTGGTATATATCATCTGTACTGTTTGCTGTTTGCTGGGAGGCAAATTGCTGGGAGGCAGAGGCAGAATTTTTTTCCTTGTTTTCCTCCCCCAAAACTAAGGTGCGTCTTATACTCTGGTGCGTCTTATACTCCAAAAAATATGGTAAGTCAGTTGCCAAACATCTGATTTGGATCATGTGACTATGAGGTGCTGTGAAAAATAGCCTTAAGTCACTTTTTTCAATGCCTTTGTAACTTCAAACAGTCGCTCCATGAACTGTTGTAGATCAAGGACTACCTGTATATATCATATGCTAAATGACCTGTGTTATACAGTTCAACATGGGATACTTTCAAGGCAGATACATTTCTGAATATCTCTCTGAATTTTAAAGAACTTTTCAAGCATATAGAAGCTCTGCCATGGTTGAAGGCATTGAGGAATCTGGTAAGGAAATATCTCTGAAATGATTATTCAATGGGTCACAGCTGGTCTAGTATAACATACACCATGGGTGTCAAACTCGCCGCGTCACGTTGCCGTCATGTGATGTTTTATGATGTTTTTCCCATTTGTGGAGCTGGGGTGGGTGTTGTGTGACACATCCGGCCCATAGGCCGCCAGTTTGACACCCCTGAAAACCATATTCATATACCCATGATATTCCATTTTAGGATAAACAAGATTATTCAGTGCACGGAAAAGGAGTAAGAAATAGCAAGCCAAAGATATCAATAATATAAGACAAGAAAAATAAAAGGAAACAGGGCTCAAACTAGTTTACATCAATAGCATTCATTATACCTCTCCATACCTTCCTATCCTTAGGCTCAATTTGGGCTCAATTGTGGTCGTAAGTTGAGGACTACCTATACACAGTAGCCAATTGAAGTAGGGTAGTTCACTCATAATGAAGTGAAGCATAGTACCGTTTGAGCTGACACAAGTCAGAAAACGCCAATTTTAATACATAGTAAAAAAAACATGTTAGAGAGGTTGCCTTTTTGGTGGATGGAATATGATTAGAGGATAATGTATACATTTCTGCCTTGGAGAAGTGATCAGCAGCCCATAATCATCCTGGGATAAGCTGGTCTTGAGGAGCAGTTCTGAGAAGCCTGGCACCAACGGAGTATGATCACATAGCAAAAACCCTCACTTTGACTTTCATTAGCAACCTGTTTCAGGTCTACACAGGGTACTTCTGTTTAGATAACAAGGCAGCACAGGTTTAGAAAGGCAATAAACATTTGAGAATGGATGTTCTAACCGTGGGCATGGGGATTTTAAAGTTGGAATTGTTAACCTGAAGTATAACATTATTTCATCTTTTACCCAAGATGCTGGCTTCTTAAGAAACAAAGTGTTTTAAACATGGTGGGGTGGCAAAGAATATTCTTTAAACCCTGTAATCAAATTTTTAGTTACCATCTGTTGGCACTGCAAATTGAAGTTACAAAAAAAAAAGAGGCTACAGTTGGAATCTTTCCATCAGGCTGTAATGTTAATCCAACCCTTCTCTTTCGCTCTCAGACGGGCAGAATGGAAAAAGGGAGGAATGGAAAGTAGGACACTTGAATGAAAACCAACGTATTGTTTTCATTTTAAAAGGCTTCAATAGTGGAAAGGCAGTTGTAAGAATTTCAAAAGTGTGTACACACACACACACACACACACACACACACACGGCCTGCCCTTGGGCATAGGAAAAAATACAGTTAAAAAAAAGAGAACTATTCCAGGGAACATAGAACTTTATGGGGGAAATAAGTACAGATTATGTCAATCTTGTTTAAAATGCTAAGTAGTAATCACATTCACTCATTTGTGGAAATCTAGTAAGATCATGCTTGCTTTTATTTTGGAACAGGTCTTATAGTAAGAACTTTCCTATACATACAGACTAATGTGTGTGCATATATGGATGAATGAATAATGAATGAATACACACACACACACACACACACACACACACACACACACACACACACACACACACACACACGAGTACATGTACAGCAATCTTCATTGTACCAATAAATAAAGTGATTACCTACAGATAAAGCATAGATTCCTACAGGGTAAGAAAGATCTCAAGGTAAGTAACTTCTCAAGTTCCATAACTTTGGTCACAAGCTGATTTGGTCGTGACCCGAACCTAATTTGGAAATTTGGCACTTGCAAAAAAAAAAAAAAATGGTGCAGAAGGGGAAAACGGCCACGAAAAAAAAAGTAAATTTTTTTGGTCGGAACCCAATTTCGTGGTCAGAAGCATTCGTGACCAGAGGTTCATGTGTGTGTGTGTGTGTGTGTGTGTGTGTGTGTGTGTGTGTGTGTGTGTGTACTGTATACACACACACACCCCTTTATTGTTCTTATAAATAACTCAAGGCAGGGAGGATACCTAACCCCCCCCCCTCCTCCTATTTTTTCCAAAACAACAACCCTGTGAGGTGGGTTGGGTGGAGACAGGATGATTGGCCCAGTCTCCCAGCCAGCTTTCATGATTGTAACTCACATCACCTAGTTTCTAGCCTGGTGCCTTAAACTACTAGACCACATTGGTTCTCATGCTGTGTAGCAAACTATTTTAGTAGTTTACACCTCATAAAGGCTGTATAATGTATATTACCTGTTATTATAATGCATAACTTTATATAACAGAATTTGATACCCAGATGATAAGTATGTTGTCCCAAAATAAGGCTTGTCCCTGTACATTTTATAAATCTCTTCGGATTAAGATTTCAGCCCTTTGGAAACTTCCTGTCAAAAATTTCTTGAGGAAGCCATATCAAAACATGTCCTGAAGATTGACAATGACAACTATTAATGACAACTATATATCTCAAATGATATAGTATATGCAGATGTTCCTGCATGCTAAAAAATTATATATTCCTAGCAGCAAACACTTCCAACAGAAACAGATGCAAGGAAAGAGGACCTCAAACCCTTAAGAAGCTGGAATTTATCATCAATTGCTCATGTTCTGAACTCTTAACCCTTCTTTCAGAGCAGTAGGATGCTAGAAGAACATGCATAATAGCAAGAGAAGATGCTTACTGAATATTCAACAGACATGTAAATGCATACTTAAAGAAGCCTTTGAGGAAAACAATGGCTGGATGACCTATTGATATCAATCTTTCATTCCGCACATTACCCTTTGCCTTTCTCTCCTTGTAGTAGTTTCCATTTGGTGGGACCAAGGGTCATGTCCTAAGACCCCAAAAAATCTCTGCTGAGCGGCTTCTGTATTTAGAGCTGTCTATAGAATAGTTTTTTCTCTTTTCTCTCATAACATATGTCCAGACTTTTTAAGCACTGCAAAAAAAAAAAAAAACCCACCCAAATCCTAAAACCAAAACCAATTAGCCATTGTTTCCCCATAAAGTATTTACTCCCGGCTGCAAAATTGTGGTTGAGATATCCCTTTCTGAACACTATGTGCTTATTTCACTTTCTTTCCTGCTAAAGCTGGAACCAGATGCTTTTCAGGAGAATCTCTGCTCATGACAAAACTTTGCCTTCAAATATTGCTGATTTTCTGTCACTGCATTTTATACTGTTTCCAAATTTTATATAACTAGATATGGTATGCAAGGTCAATTCAGAGATAACGTTACAGAACACATAATGTGTACTACAAACATTAAAACTCTTTTTATGAGAAATTAGCGGTGTGACAGTTGTAAGCACGAGCTGCCCTTATTTGCACCTATTCTAGATATTGTCACCAGTAACACAAAAGCCGTTGTGAGAGTCAGATGCCTAACATTATGACTTCCCTAACACACTTAAACCTAAGTGAGCTACTGAATTTTTAGCTACTTTCCTAGGTGCACAGAACTAGTGAGAATGCTGGAGCAGTAGATATAGAGCAGTGATGGCGAACCTATGGCACGGGTGCCACAGGTGGCACGTGGAGCCATATCTGCCGGCACGTGAGCCATTGCCCTAGCTCAGCTGCAGCGTGCATGTGCGTGCCCGCCAGCTGATTTTTGGCTTGCGCAGAGGCTCTGGGAGGGCGATTTTGGCCTCCGGAGGGCCTCCAGGGTGGCCGGGGGAGCGTTTTTGCCCTCCCCAAGCTCCAAGAAAGCCTCTGGAGCCTGGGGAGGGCAAAAAATGGGCCTACAGGGCCCACTGGAAGTCAGGAAATGGGTGAGTGGGGGGGTTGTGCACGAATGTGCAGGGGGGTGGGGTGAGTGGGGGGCTTTGAATTATGGGTGTGGGCACGCACGCGCGTGCAATAGCGCACATGCGCACTATTTCGGCACCCGAGGAAAAAAAGGTTCGCCATCACTGATATAGAGCAACTGGGTTTTGCGACTAGGTTATTTACAGGACCATCTCTCCCCATAATATATCTACCCAATACTGTTAGATCCGGCAGGAAAGACATGCTTCAGGTCCCATCTGGAAGACTCATCGGAGAGTGACATCTAACAGGATACAGGAAGAGAGACTTTTCTGCCATGGTTATCTTCCCTCTGGATTTCTCCAGAGATCAAATTCACTGCTGGCTTTTCATAAGGCCTTGAAATCCTGGTTTTATTATGAAGCCTGAGTTGTATGCTGAGCCCTTATCATGGCTGCATTAATTGTGCTTGTTGGTTGGTTTTTCTTGGCTGCTATATACCTTTATAATTTTGTTTCATATGGTTTTTATCTTATTTTTAAGTATTGCCAGCTGCCCAGAATCATGTATTTGGAGATAGGTGTGACCATACAAATTGATTAAACAAATAAACTTCTCACCAAAAATACCTTCACTTGGTTCCAGGCCTCCCAAGGGCAAGCAGACAAGATTCAGCAGGTCATTTACTGTGTAAGGGCAACAAACCCTTTAAATTCTTAAATTTAAAAAGGAATATATACCTTTAACACTTAGGTATCCATACATATTTACAGCCTTAACCAGCTAGCAGATATAGTTAAGTCTGTGCTGAGCGCGCTCAGGAAAAAGCAAACGAAGCAAGAGCAATCGAGTCACCGTCTTAATGTCTACTTGCAAGGGCTGATGGGACCGTATATTATGGTTTTTGTTGGTTTGTCACACAGATGTTCAGATTGGATCTGACATTTTGATCCACCTATAAAGTGCTTCCGAAGGACCTGGGGAAGGCAGATATTGATGTTTGACGGTAATAGAGGTATTGTTGCAGGCTATAAGTTATCCTGAATAAAGCTACAATTGACTGATAGGGAATTTGTCAATGTTCTTATTATTGATAGTACTATTTAAATAGTATTTACTAAATTATTTTCATATAATAAAAGTTTGGGAGTCAATGAACAAGCATGAAGGGGTCAATGAGTTGAAGATTTTTCAGGACCACTGCTCTTCAGGCATGATAGCAGTGCTGTATTTCCTATGTTCCACCTCAAAAGAATGCTCAAAATTATTCCACTATTTGCTGGTCATGTCAGCAGAAATATAGATATTCTATCTTTTTTAGTAGCAGTACATCTAGCAGCTTCTTTGCTCAAAATTTATTTTCCAATGAATCATAGCAAAAACAGCCAGGGTGGAAAAGGTGTAGGGGAGATGAAATTTGTGAGTTCATCATGCTGTGTGTGTATATGTAGAGGGTGTAGTGGAAAAATAAATTTTAATTTATTTAAATTTATTACAGGAGGGGAATTAAAAACCGTTTTATTATCCAGGCAGGAAGGAAATCAATTTATAAATATTTTATTGATAGAAGAGAATATTTGTAGCTTAGGGTTGAACTGTGAACCACACACATACTTTATTATTCTAAAAACAGGGAATTGTGTTTTTTAAAAAAACCTGTGAGGAAAGTGAATGCAATTATTTTAGAGGTACAGAACTAATTTCATTAATTATATGCCAACCTGTAAAATATAATTTAATTCATTTTTTATCTGATCACTGTCTAAATACACATTTCTATTTTAATGCAATGCTCCAATACTTCCTTGGAATTTTAACTAATTCTAACTAATTGATTTCCTCATTTTGTAACAACACTCTTCATCAAGACCATTGTAATTATCACTCCAAATGATGCTATGGTGTTTTTGGCCATCTGTCTTTGCCACTGTGTCCTTACACCAAATTAGATACTGGCAGAGAATATCCATCTTCAAATCAATGGCACTACAAAGCAGGCTCTAATTCTTTAAGTCAACTTTTCTTTTTAACATAGCTGGCACATCAATGAACTTTGCTATCCAGATTCCTGAAAGAAGTATCAGCCAAGATCCACCATTCAATAAATTCTACCTCTTTATTAAATGAAGCCTTGAACTATCCTTATGTGTACTCACTTTTTCCATATCATTTGAATGTATATAATTAAAATCACACCTGTTTGTATCCAAAAAGTATTGATCAATGCATCTGTTTATAAGCTTTCAGTTAAAACTACTCAAATGTAAAAACATTCTACAGATAATTCTGGATAGGCAATTCTCCCTGGCTTTGTGTGATAAGTTTGTTGTTGCTTAAATAAAGTTGCTCACCCTAAGAATTATTTAATGGTAACAGTAGAATGCCACCTTTGTCTTCGTATCCTTGTCAACATTATATCAGGAGTTTATCACCTGCTTATCCTCTTTTGCAACCAAACAGGGCAGATACAGACTCCAATGGATAATTAAGACCTGAGAAAGAACAACTGCAACCAGCCTGCCTTCCATACAAGACCTGTATATTATGTGGCTCAGAAGGCAGGCTGGGAAAATATTTACATATCCCTCACATCCTGGACATAAATTGTTCAACTCCTCCCCTCGGGACGCCACTATAGGGTATTGCATGCCCCAAAAATCAGACATAGGGACAGTTTTTCCATCATGCCATCACTTTGCTGAACATTTCATTCTCTCAATGCTGTCTAATATCTATGCATACTTACCCCTGTAGTATGGCTACAGTATTATTATTTATCCTTATTATCTTCTTCCACCTTTTTTGGTATTATTATTATTGTTGTTGTTGTTGTTATCATCATTATTCTGTTACTTTGCGTGTACACTGAGAGCTTCTGCACCAGAAGAGACAAATTTGTGTCTAATCACACTTGGTCAAATAAAGTATTCCATTCCACTCCATTCAATTGTATGGTCTCTATCATTATTTGCTAAAACCACTGAGCACATCAGATTCATAAGAGAGCACTGCTACTGTTCTTAAGGAGGACATTCCTGAATTTCAAAGCAGATCTTAGAATGAAAAGCGGAGCTACAATGCAACCGTTTCAACTCTACATCCTGCATTTGGAACACTTTCTTATTGTACCATGCATGTCAACTAGCTGACCTATATAGTAAACATGGGACTAAATCAGTAAAAGCAGATACACTTTTTAATATTCCTTTTCTTTCCTGAATGTTGTTTGTTTCTGACTTCACATATTATAATTCCGATTCCAAGCTTTGAGTGAATGTGTATACCAGAGTAATATTTTATGACAAAGTAGAATATACACCAGAGGTCCCCAATCCCTGGTCCGGGCTGGAAACCGAGCTGCAGAAACAAGCAAAGCCCTGTCCGCGGGATACAGGCAGCACACGAAACCACAACCCCTATGGTTCCCGGAAAAAACTCTTCCCACGGAACGGGTCCCTGGTGCCCAAAAGGTTGGGGGCTGCTGATGTAGACCACGAAAGTTCATCTCATAACAACTGTATTTAACTTTAAGATGTGACGATCCTCTTTGTTGTTTTATCAGAAAAATTGATACCAAAGTCAAACCAATTTCAGTATTCAACCTGTTCCAGTCTCCCAATTTGTAACAACATCCACAAAATGCCAAAATGTGAAAGACTGAAAGCACAGATTCAATTTTAAAAAAAACATTACACACAATGCTAGGCTTATCTTTTATTTAAAAAAAACTGTACTCTTGTTACATATGGTAGTAACGCTTCACAGCATGTAAAATTCTCTCTTCACAAATCTGTATCATATTTGCTAATGTGCATATTTATTGACTATCGGTCTAGTTACTAGCTGCTATATTTTACACTCTCATTTTTGGAACCTCTTATTTCAATGGAAGAAAAATGTGGAGCAAAAAGCAATAACGCAGCTTATTATTAAATCTGGCACAGTCAACCGGTTTCAGCACAGAATGTATCTCAAGGTATCTTGTGCTTGATAATTTAATAGCCTCTAGGCCAGTGTTTCTCAACCTTGGCAACTTTAAAACAGGTAGACTTCAATTCCCAGCTGACTGGAGAATTCTAGGGGTTGAAGTTCTCCTATTCTGAAGTTGCCAAGGTTGAGAAAGAGTGTTCTAGGCTTAGATGACATCTCAAAAGTGCAGAATGTTCATTTTTTGGCATGGAACTGAGGTTTGTTGGATTAAAAAAGAACACCCATTAAATATTTCATTAATGGAGGAAAACAAACTCACTATACTGTCCATGGCACATATTTTATTTCTACTTTTCTTCTAAAACCTCCTCTCTGAATAGAACAGTATAGGTTTTTTTTACTCCTAAAATATGTATCTTTTAAGTTAATATGCAGATTCAGGTGACTGTTAACTATAGCTACGAACCATACTAAAGATAAAAATGCCCTTAAGATGAGCTTGACTCCTAGGGACTTCAAAAGACACAACCACAGCAGTTTCTTGACAATAAATCAAAAGTGGCTTATCACTGCCTTCTTCTGGGAATTTTTTCTCCTTTTTTTTTTAAACTTCTCAGTCTAGTTTTTAGTCCAGGAATTCCCTTGCATTATCAGCTTCCTCCCCCACAAGGAAGCAAACAGATTTTATCTCCTAAAGAAGTCCACACTGAATACATGAATGCATTAGTTAAATTGCTATCATTAGAACAATGTCAGTGGTGCTTGCATATTGAGTACTCCATTGTAATAACGGTTGAAAGAGGGTTTGAGTAGGACCTGCACGTTGACTGCTCCTAAGCTGGAGAATCTTGTTCCAGCAGAGATCAGGACTACTATCTCACTACTCTTCCTTTGTGGAGGCAGTGGGGAGAGCTGATACAATAGTATAGATTTTGTTGTAAGTTATATTTTAAACTTTACATTGAGGATAATCTTGGTTAGCAGTTTTTTATTATCTATATGGTAACAAGAAAACAGCCTAGGGAAAAAAATTACAAAAGTATTATTTAAACAGCTTTAGCTGTTTAGGCTACTTGGTCACTACTGAAATCACAACACAACACGCTTCACCCAGTGAACCACCAACCACATCTCATCTCTTTATCAGGTGCTGACATCATAAACTCATATATGGAAATCACCATCTCTGAAATACACAATCTCCAATCATTTTCTCACATCTTTAGAGACCTTTGCATTAGGTATATACTGGCAAGGTTAATCAGTGGTCAATATACCAACAGAAGAGAATATTTGTAACTCAGGATTGAACTGTGGAGTCCTTGGTACTCTCTGAGCTTGGTTGTCTTATTGCAGACATTACCCAACTAGCACTGAAAATGAAGTGGGGTTTACTATTTATATATAGTATATATACACAGTGGCTTGCCCTGCTAGTATTGGAGGGGCTGTTGTTTTCTTCTTGGTAGTTTCTTGATTAAGCTGGTATTTACCGCTCAATTGTTGGTCTGGTATTAATCCTGGTATTAACCTCTGCATTCTGCACTGGCCAACCCTTGCAATGAGTTTTGTAAGAGAGAGGGTGGGGTTTTTTTTCAGCTACTCTTTCTCCAGTTCTGTTTTTTACAGCACCGGCTGTGCAAAACTGGCTGAGTCCAGATGTTGCCATAAGCATCTCTGTGCACTTGCCGTATTTTTCGGAGTATAAGACGCACCTTAGTTTTTGGGGAGGAAAATAGGGGGGAAAATCTACCTACCACATATTCATCTGGCTAGCGTCCTTAGTCTGGTTAGCTTCAGCACATTATTTTATCCCATTATTTTAGGGCTGAAAAAAATCTTTGGAGGGAGTAGCAATGAAAACAAGCCTGCAAAGACTTAGGGCTGGAAAAAAACTTCTTCGGAGGGAGTAGCAATAAAAAATCCTGCAAGCAGGAAAGATCATTAGCACCTCGTTAGGGCTGGAAAAAAAAGCTTCAAAAAAGCTACATTCGGAGTATAAGACGCACCCAAATTTTCAACCACTTTTGGGGGGGGGGAAGGTGCGTCTTATATTCCGAAAAATGCGGTAGTTTAAGGTGAGAATGACTGTGTTTCTTTAAGAATTAAGTTTAATCTTCTAAGAATTAACTGACTGGCTTGATTATCTCATTTTTTATTTTTGGTGCATCCACAACATACTACGCCCTCCAATAACCTATAGAACATGTATTATGGGAACAGTCAATATATTCTAAGTTTAGCATTATTGCTGACATTGTTCAGGACTCAGTTACTTATAAATCTTAGCAACCTACTACACAAATAAAATGGAACCAAACTAGCACCATCCCTCTCCATAGTAGATCAGTGTTCACAAGACAAGGCAGGCAGGCAGGCAGCAGATAGGGCACAAAACAAAAGAAAGGGAGAGAGAAGACAGAAGCCGTTTTGCAGAAAATCTATTATTAGGATCCATTCTCAAATAAAACACAGAGTTTAAACCAACAGTTTAAAACATAGCATATAAAAATGTGTCAATGAAGTAACACAATCATTGATACATTTTTATAAGCTATGTTTTAAACTATAGGTTTAAACACTGTTTTATTTGAGAATGGATCCTAATAATAGATTTTCTGCAAAACAGCTTCTGTCTTCTCTCTCCGTTTAAAATATGTATTTTAAAGGTAGCTTTTAACAGCTAAATCCACCTTCGTCAGCTTTTTATCTTCCTAGCGTTTCTGTGCAACTTCTATTTCTTTAAGAAAATTAAATAACCATACCATAGTACAATTTACTGTAATCTCTTTGGAGATGGACATTAGAGGGATTCCCAACTGTTCTGATTTCAGGCTTCCGGAGATGATTCTCAACAACCCATAATTTAGATCTAATTTTGTCTGTCCCTATGGGACAAGAACACCCCCATGTTACAAACTATAGCCTAAGGCCTAAACCACCTCTGAGCTTGCTACAATAGTATAATGATTTTCTAATGTCTTTCTGATAATACTGCTTTTGATACATTTTAAAATCCTATTAACCTTCTTTGATCCAACTGAATTTTGTTAACGCTCATCTAAGTTAAGTTACCATTATATCCGAATTCTCCGAAGTAATTTTTATCAGGAAAATGAATATAGAAGCCAAGGACGATGTAATAGAAATGGAAAATATAGATATTTGCAGTTGAAGAGTAAAAACTGACCCCCCTAGAGCTTAAATCTGATCTGATCTGATCTAAAGAAGGACAAGGAGGCCAATTAAAGGCATAATTGTCAAATACATTCTGTGTTGTACTGTTATGGCTTCTTTAAATATTTTTTCTTTTAATCTTAATAGTTCTGCCTTTCTGGGACTACCTCAACCCTACTAAACATTCAGTTATGATTAACAAATGCAGTATCAATTTAGAGGGTCACTCCAAATGTTTTTATGTGGATATGACAACAATTATCCTTACAGCATCAATATTCTTTCCTTCATGTCTGAATTCAGATCCTACAATGCTCACTCAAATTTTACAGACCGGACACACTTCGGCCACTCATTTCAAGCCTCTGCCATCACATCTTATCTTTCCTTGTAAGTATGCTTAGCACCGGTAGTAGCAAAAGGCGGCTTTTTTTTGCGATCATTAAAGTACCAAGGGGGAGAACAGTATACCCACAGCTCAATAATTTTTCTTCCACTAAGTTTCTGACCATCCTATCTGTTGTCTGTGACAATGAAGCAACATCAGCGTTGCATTTGAAAGCAGGAAATACGTTTTCTCCAGTTACACTATAGAATCAATAGTCTGGTGCATATTTTATGAACATTTCTAATTCATTGTTTTGGTGCAGCCTCCTCCTTCAAAAGGGCATTAATATATTCTATACTGTACAGCCAAAGTTTCAAAAGAAGTAACATGTTTTAGTACTTAAACTAAACTGGATTATCGCAAAGTTATGAAGTTCACATAATGTATTTCCTACTAGTTTTTGAAGCAACACAGCCAAGGACAACTTCAGTGCATTTATCAACAATCTACCAAATATATTCTTGGCTGCATGATGTTCTGTTTTTATAATTTTTGTGCCATCCTGAATTTTTCCCCATTCTTAACTATCTTAACAGGACACATGCCAATTTACACCATTTTGATCTTCACAAAAGATGAAGCCAATTTGTACATTTTGTACAATTTGTACAATTTGTACAAAAGCAACAAAGATGATTAGGGGACTGGAGGCTAAAACATATGAAGAACGGTTGCAAGAATTGGCCATGGCTAGGCTAGCGAAGAGAAGGACCAGGAGTGACATGATAGCAGTGCTCCTATATTTGAGGGGCTGTCACAGAGAGAAGGGGGTCAATCTGTTTTCCAAAGCACCCGAAGGCCAGACAAAGAATAATTGATGGAAACTGATCAAGGAGAGATTCAACCTAGAAATAAGGAGAAATTTTCTGACAGTGAGAACAATCAACCAATGAAATAGCTTGCCTTCAGAAGTTGTAGGTGCTTCATCACTGGAAGCTTTCAAGAAGAGACTGGACAACCATCTGTCAGAAATGATATAGGGCAGGACTGTCAAACTCCTGGCCCACAGGCCGGATGCGTCACGTGCTGGCCATGCCCACGCCCAGTTTAGCGAAGTGGGAAAAAAGTCCCGATATGTCATGTGACACAGCCATGACGACGTGAGTTTGACCCCCCCCCCCGGTATAAGGTTTCCTGCTTGAGCAGGGGTTGGACTAGATGACCTACAAGATCCCTTCCAACTCTGTTATTCTGTTCTGTTCTATTCTTTAGAACAGGTACTCAATTTATTTAAGGTATTTGTATTCCCACTACCATAACTGGTTTCAAAGAAATAGGTATATTAAAAATGTTTTGCGATAACCATTTTTCTAAATTGTGATAGTAAAGACCACCCAGTTTCAATGCCAATGGTGATATACTGCAGGTACGTTTGGTGGAAACTTTGTTGATTCGATCAGTTTCTCAATACAGGTAGTCCTCGACTTACAACCATAATTGATACCAAAATTTCTGTTGCTAAACAAGGCTGTCACGTGAGTTTCACCCAATTTTATGGAATATTTTGTCCCAGTTATGTGAATCATTGCAGTTGTTACGTGAATAACACGACTGTTAAGCAAATCTAGATTCCGCCATTGACTTATCTCATCAGAAGCCAGTTGGGAATATTGCAAATGAGGCTCCCATGATCCCAGGATATTGCAACCATCGTAAATTCATCTGTTTGCTAAGCACCTGAATTTTGATCACGTGACTGTGCGTATGCTGTGACAGTTGTAAGTATGCGGATTGGTTGTAAGTCACTTTTCCAGGGCTGTTGTAATTTTGAATAGTCATTAAACAAATGGTTGAGAAATAGTTTTCGGAGTATAAGACGCACCTCAGTTTTTGGGGAGGAAAATAAGAAAAAACAAATTCTGCCTACCAGCATCCATCTGGCTAGCGTCCTTAGCAAACAGCCTGGAACAGGTATATTAGCCGTGCAAAGGTCCGTTTTAAAGACTGCTTTTTCAGCCTTGCAAAGCTCCATTTTAGAGGTTATTTTCAGCCTTGCAAAGCTCCATTTGAAAGGCTGCTTTTTCAGCCTTGCAAAGCTCGGTTTGAGAGGTTGTTTTAGCCTTGCAAAGCTCCGTTTCAGAGGCTGGGCGGGGCTACATTTGGTGTATAAGACGCATCCAGATTTTCACCCTCTTTTAGGGGGGGGGGAAGGTGCGTCTTATACTCCGAAAAATATGGTAAGTTGATAACTACCTGTATTTATAATGCAGCTACCTGGCCAAGAATGCCATGCTCAGCCCTAAGTCTTCCTTTTAAGGGTTCTCTGAAGGCTATAAATCAATACTGTTGGAACCAACTAGAACTGATTCTTCTCTTTGTCTATGGAGATTAGCAGTCATCCCGGTCATGACTGTCTTAAAGTTGCTTGAATGAGAAGTGAAACGTTTTCCTCAAGGAAAAAACGAAGTCCAGTTGTCTTTTGAAAAAAGCACCTTTGAGATGATTCTTCTCGTCTTTTTCCATGTGCTTCATGGTAATTGCTTTCAAAGATGGCTTGGCTCAAGGATTTGTTCAGCAATAATTACTGAAATTCTTTGCCTGCTAGCCGATGAAGCCACCAGACTGAATCCCATTCAATAAGTAGCATGTTGAGAATAATCTCCTGGGTTATAAACGTAAAGAAATGTAAAGAAAATATCTAAGGCTATTAATGAGCTGTTAAAGATTTGGAAAATGTTTCGGCAACACAGTGGTCTCTCCCTGTAGATTCTGAACATAATTATGTCTTTTTCTTGTACAATTTAAATTAACAGGATTTTTCCTTTTACTATCTTCTTTTTATTCACCTACACATCTTCTATTCAGCATGTAAAAGAATCTCTTATTCACGTCTGCTCATAGTTATGTTCCTCTTAGCATGGTGCCAATCCTCACACTCTACCCTTAACAATTTACAGCTCTATTCAAATCTGCTCAGAAATAAGCCTACTAAACTGATTCACACTTATATCCTCAAGAATATAATACATGGGATTACATGCTTAGTTGTTCAACAAGAAAATATATTGAAAAACATACCAAACCCAGTAATTCTACACCTATGTTTTTTTAACTGTTCAACAATAGGAGAAACTCCTTCTGGAGCTAATGGGTTTTCCTTTGCAGGAAATATTAAGAAGCGAGTGAATGGTCATCTGTTGGGGATGCTGTAATGATGAGCTCCTGCACTGGGGCTAGGTGTCAGACAAGAGAATATCTCCAAGGTTTCTTCCAGTCTATGATTCATGTGCGTGCTGGCCAGCTGATTTTCGGCCTTCTTTTCGGCCGTTATCGCTCTCCCCGGGGTTCAGGAAAGCCTCCTGAAGCCTGGGGACAGTGAAAAACGCCCCAACAGGCCAACCGGAAGTTCACTTGTATGCTCACCCCCAGTCTCCTTTTCGCTGTCAAAGGTCTTCAGGAACTTCTTCGGTTTTGGACAGTTGCAGCCAGGCCTCCCATACCTCGGCCCATTTCTTCTGTCTTCTGCAGCCGGCAAGGCTTTCCTGAAGGCCTCTGCAGCCGATAACAGAGCTCCAGATTGATCCAGAGCTCTGTTATTGGCTAGAGAGGCCTTCAGGAAAGGACTTTAGAAAAGGCCTCTGCAGCTGATAACAGAGCTCTGGATCGACCTTCAGGAAAGCCTTGCCGGCTGCAGAAGAAATGGGCCGAGGTGTGCGAGGCCTGGTTGCAACTATCTGAAGGTAAGTAGTAGGGCAGCTCCACTTCCATTTCGTTTCCGAACTTCCAGTTGGCCCAATTTTTGCCGTACACAGGCTTTAGGAGGCTTTCCTGAACCCTGGGGAGAGCGAAAAACAGCCCAAAGGGCCTACCGGAAGTCCGGAGGCTTCAGTGAGGCCTGTGCGCATGTGTGTGGGGCCAGCACAGGGTGGGGGTTGTGCGCATGCATGGGGGGAGGCATTGCATTATGGGTGTGGGCACGTGCATGCACGCTATCGCGCACCCTTTTGGCACCCAAGCCAAAAAAGGTTCGCCATCACTGCCATAGACCCATGGGACTGGCCAGCTATAAATTTATTAAAATAAAAATAAACAGCCATTCCATCATGAAATTAGAAGGAAAAATGTATAAGAAACTTTTTTTCTTCCAATCTAAGGTAAAGGTAAAGGTAAACGTAGGGTAAAGGTCCCCTATGCAGTTGTGTCTGACTCTAGGGGCGATGCTCATCTTCATTTATTAGCCAAAGGAGCCAGTGTTGTCCAAAGCTGGTCATGGGGCCATCATGACTATACGCCGAGGAGCACGGAACACAGTTACCTTCCCACTGACATGGTACCTATTAACCTACTCGCATTTGCATGCTTTCAAACTGCTAGGTGGGCAGGAGCTGGGGCAAGGATGGAAGCTCACTCCATCGCATAGCACTCAGGTCTCGAACCCAGACTGTCAGCTTTCCAGATGACAAGCTTAGCATCGTTAACTGCTGAGCCACCACGTCCCCTTCTGTTCTGTGATGTCCACTTCTCAGAAATTGCCTGAACTAGTTCCTGCAGTGTTCTTGGCAAGGTTTCTGAAGTGGTTTGTCATTGTCTCCTTCTAGGGCTGAGAGAGCTGCTGTGGCCTAGAGGTGGAAAGAGCTGAGGTGGCGCAGCGGTTAGAGAGCAGTACTGCAGGCTACTTTAGCTGACTGATCATTTGAGTTCAGCTGTTCAAATCTCACCGGCTCAGGGTTGACTCAGCCTTCCATCCTTCCGAGGTAGGTAAAATGAGGACCCAGATTGTTGGGGGCAATGTAAATATATACATTGCTTAATGGTGTAAACCGCTTAGAGAGTGCTTGCACTATGAGGCGGTATATAAATATCACTAATAAATAAATAAATAATAAAATCAGGAGGTTGTGAGTTCGATCCTAGGTAGAGGCAGATGTAAGGTCTCCTGCTTGGGCAGGGGGTTGGACTAGATGACCTGCAAGGTCCCTTCCAACTCTGTTTATCTGTAAAGATAGGAAAGAGAGAGGGAATGGGTCAAGGTCACCTAGCTGGCTCTGTGGCTAGGGTGAGGCCAAAACTCAAAGTCTTCCAGTTTCTAGCCAATGCCTTAACCATGTTATTATTATTTATTATTTAATTTATTTGCCATCTATCGCACTGTTCGAGGCAAATCTGACCACTTCACCAAATCGGCTCGCGTATGAATTGTGAATTCACAATATTGAAAATAGCTGAAAATATTCATTTACAGAAAAGTGTCATAAAATCTCTTTTAAATCTTGTAACAAAAAAAATAGGGTATACTTAGTCTATATTTACTATGTACAATTAGGTAGAGATTGTGAAAGCAACTTAAGATTGCAATATCAGATGTATAGATTTTCTCACTTGGAATGCAATGGTAGAATAGAAGAAGAAAATGGCCCTCCTTGCATGCATGCAAGATGAACAGACGTACTTGTGATGGGTCGGTACTTTCTGCACTGAACTGGCATATCACAAGTACAGGCAGTCCTCAATTTATAATCACAATTGAGCCCAGAATTTCCATTGCTAAACAAGGTAGTTGTTCAGTGAGTTTGGACTCATTTTACGACCTTTCTGCTGTTAAGTGAAACACTGCAGTTATTAAGTTAGTAACATGATTGTTAAGTGAATGTGGCTTCCCCATTGACTTTGTTTGTCAGAAGTTCGCAAAAAGTGATCACATGACCCCAAGACATTGCAACCAGTTGCCAAGAGTCCAAATTTTGATCACATGACCATGGGGATGCTGCAGTGGTCATGTGAAAAAAGTGTCGTTAAGTTATTTTTTCCAGTGGCATTATAATCTCAAATGGTCACTAAATGAATGATTGTAAGTCGAGCACTTTCTGTATGCTTGGATCTTATTCTCTGCCTTTCAAGGTTTCCCAGCCCATCATAAAAAGTCAAAAAACTAATTTTAGGTTCAAATTAATGGCTGAAAATTATTTGAGAAACGAAGCACAACAGATAAGTAAACTTTCTGTCCAAGCTAGCCAGGTCCCATTTGCACAACTCACAAGGAACCAAATACTCTCTAGCTCAGGGGTGTGAAACTTGCGTCGTCACGGTGGCATCATGTGACATATCTCGACTTTTCCCCCCTTTGCTAAACCGGGCGTGGGCAGCGCGCAACCGTGAGTTTGACACCCCTGCTCTAGCTCAATGAGAAGTGAAAGGACAATATAAAAAGAAGAAATAAAGCATGAACATGTTTTGATATCCAAAGTTTAGCAGAGAAATTTAGACATTTCAGAGATAAATATTTAGGATAGTCACATATTTAAGAGCCACTAATACAGGTAGTCTTCAATGTACGACCACAATTGAGCCCAAAATTTCTGTTGCTAAGTGAGACATTTGTGAAGTAAGTTTTGCACTATTTTACAACTTTTCTTGCCACAGTTGTTAAGTGAATTACTGTAGTTGGTAAGTTAGTGACAGTTGTTAAGTGAATCTGGCTTCCCCACTGATTTTGCTTGTCAAAGATCGCCAAAAGGTGATCACATGACTCCGGACACTGCAGCCGTCATAAACATGAGTCAGTTTCCGAGTATCTAAATTTTGATCAAGTGACTATGGGGATGCTGCAACGGTTGTAAGTGTGAAAAACAGTCATAAGTTGTTTTTTCAGTGCCGTTGTAACTTAGAACGGTCACTAAATGAACTGTTGTAAGTTGAGAACTGCCAGTAGGGTGTATATTCTATTTTCAATTCCTGATGCCCTGGACTACCCACTACTATTTATTGGAATGTCCATGCTCCAATTAATTCCATGCAGGGGCGGGTTCCTAATTTTTTTACTACCACTCTGTGGCCGTGGCTTATTTTGTGGGGTGTGGCTTGCCAGCCATGTGACCTGGTGGGCGTGGGCCTCGGGAGCTTGGCAGCGGCCGGAGAAGTGGGGGGCATTGCCCACCCGCAACACAGCCCCCCGCAGCGGGAGCAGCAAGACCACGGCAGCGGTTCTTCTAGGAGGCTCCGTCCGGCCTGAATGCTTTTCCCCATTTGATGATCCTAGGCACCTGCCGCCTGTTCCCCCTCCCCTCAGCAGCTCGAGAAGCCTCGAACGTGTGAAAATGCCTGGGATCATCACCGCGCGTTCGTGGCTTCTCGGACTGCTGAAGGGAGGGGAACTGAGATAGATCCTGCTGCCCATTCCCCTCCCCTCAGCAGCTCGAGAAGTCTCAAACGTGCAAAAATGCCTAGGATCATCATCGCACGTTCGTGGCTTCTCGGACTGCTGGAGGGAGGGGAATGGAGATAGCTCCTGCCACCCATTCTTTCAGCGTCTCACTCGCTCCCTCAGCCCGCTTGGACTCACTGTGGGGTAGAAAGGCAGTGCATGCACAGTGCCGGAAGCAATTAATTTTTTTTAAAAAAATGGCAGCACCCAGGCACCGGCAACCGACCGCACCGGTACTGTGACATCACCAGCAGGCCACTACCGGTGCTATAGAGTGGACTGCACTGGTAGGAACCCACCACTGATTCCATGGGATATCAAGACCATAATCTAGACATCCCATGGATGTCCGAAGTCTTCCAATCCTTTCCCCCAGGGTTCTTTCCTTGGAATGAAATAGTCTGAGCACTGAAGAGGAGAATAATCCCTGGCAGCATTGGTCTGGACACCCGACAATATGGACCACTGTGTCAAAAACTTCCCAATGATCAAAAAGGAAGTTATTTCTAAAACAAAACACATGTTGTTAACAAAAAAAGAAAGAGCAACCTCAGCCAAATATGTTTGTACAGGATAATGAAGAACAAGAAAAACAGTGCAGAATGAAAATTAAATTTCAGCTATTTTGGTAAACAAGGGCAATTACTAAATGTGGAAAATAGATGCTATTTGTAATCAAAATTACACTTTTGAAAGCTTAACACAAATGAAACATTAAAGTATGAGCCACAGGGGGATTCCCCCCCCCCCATGGGCAAGCCTATTTCCTCTTCCCTTTACTAGGTATCGGACAAACCAGCAATTCAAATGCTAATTCGCTTATTGCCTCTCTTTCCATATTTCAAATGAGTGGTCCAGTTGCCCTATTTTTGAAAGCAATGTGCTTTTATTTAATTAAATGGCCTTTCTTCATTTAAAAAAAAAATCAGCAACCAATTTTTGAGAGAGAAAAAAGAAACGAGCATTTGACAGCACAATGCACCAGGGCCAGTATATTTCAGAGGAAACATAAATTGTTAATTTGAACAGGATACAGAAAATATGTTTCCAAAGTGGTTTCATCACCCCAAAAAAATATGTTTTGTTTATACATAGCCTGAAGTTAACTTTTCTTCCATAAAAGATTAGGCATAGACCTAATATTGTGTGTTCTCCCTAACATTTCTCATAGCAGGTTTGGTGGACCTAAGAATCTCTAAATACAGCTAAACAGACAGAATCTCTCACCAATAGCATGCTGGAGATATCAGCTGGTAGAGTTTGAACTTTTGTTTCCAAACAAAAAGAGATATTTAGATGCTGACATCCTCTTTTGAGAAGCTTGCATTAAGATAGCAGTGATGCTTTTTTAATACTGCATGTTGTAATAAAAATATAACAGAATACAGAAGAGGATCCATAAGAATATTATGGTCTTTGTTTGCCATGGCATTGTTTTGGGACACAGATATTAATTAGGGCAGGGGTTCTGGGAGTTGAAGTTCACAAGTCTTAAAGTTGCCAAGGTTGGAGACCCCGAATTAGGGGATTCCATTAAACAAAATACAGAGATCAATCTTTGTTAGTGGTCATTTGGAGCTTTCGTGTTGAGATATGCCACAAATGCTTTAATACTAAAGGGTCTACCTATCATTTATTGATGAATAGTATAATCTAGAAGCTTTCACCAGGCTTCTATCATCTTTGCTGTATCATTCAACTCTGATCTGCCAACTATTTGCTTCTTCTTTCTTTGAGTGTTTTTCTATCCTGGGTGGGTAAGTACAAGAATTCTGGAATTAACAGAGTAATTTGTTCCTCTATCCCAATGTTTCTCAAACTTGGCAATTTTAAGAAGTATTAAACTTTAACTCCCAGAATTCCCCAGCCAATATTGAAGAATTCTGGGAGTTAAAGTTCCACACTTCTTAAAATTACCAAGTTTAACAAGCACTGTTCTATCCCTTCAATCTTGCTTCATTCAGGCTCCTTTAATCAGGAAGTCGGAGACAGAGACCCTCTTATTAATCTTTTAAAGTACTCTTAACAGCAATTTATTTTGGCTTGAGAAAAATTCAAATAAAAATTGAATACCTTTAACATTCATGCAATTATCTGCTCATTTAAAAATGAGAGTGCTTTTTTAAGAGAAAAGAAAAACACACGCATATTGTATGCACAGCAGCATCAGTTGGGTCAGGGTGGGGACAGAATTACAAAAGTAGCATTGCACACCATTGTGATGCAAGCCCTTTTGTTAGTGCAGCATGACATTGCATTCATGCACAAAAGGGGAGGAGTTTGCAGCATGACGCTATTATTGTTCTGACAGAACTTGCAAACTCTTGCAGAGGCACATTATCTATATGTACACATGTGTACTATCTTTTTGTATGTGTTTTTTTATTTAGGACCTATTATGAAAACACACATACACACATACATATATACATGAACATAAATACTGTATACACACACACAAAGTCCCTCAAAAATAAATGTTATGTATAAAAAATAGGAAAATAATCAAATATATATTACAGTCACAGAGAAGAATTAGAAGGATATGGTACGGTCAATTAAAATCGTCTAAAAAAATAGTCCACATACAACTACAGAATAACTATAAGTATCTGTAACCTAAATAGATATTTTAATTATATATGCTATATTGTCATAGGTCCATTCATCATTTGCTTTTATTTATCCATTATCTTTGAACATCTTTGTTTCTTTAAGTATTCTTTTCACAGGGGAAATCTCATCTCCTTTATAAAGTTTTGTATAATTCTGGAAACAAATCTGGGATTTTTCTATGTAATGTTTGCATTTTAATTTCACAAGATACCAAAAGCAAAATAGATTTGTGCTAATATGAATTGAATTTTTAGTTTATAATTTTATTCAGTGATTTATACATTGACCATAATTTTCAGGATTCATTCTTAGTTTACAGTTTATTCATAGTTAATTAGTTAAATGATTTTTACTCTCATAAGTGACATAATACATTCCGTTATTTACAACCAACACCATGATATTTCTAAATTCCTTATTCATTTATTCAAATTTTACTTTTTCTTTCCTCTAGTCTTCTAATATTTCTTTATATATATATATATCCTTTTTAATGTTTAATATTTTAAAAACTTTCCACACTTCTTTATATTATGTGACATGGAAAGCTATTCATTTCCCTCTCTAAATATCATGATACTTTTTCCTTAATTTTATTTTTCCCTCTCTTATTCTTTGGATTTTCAGATATATGGATATGACAAAACATCACTTGTATCACATATAGCAGGCTCTACAGCCATTTTATACCTGCAAAATATGTAAAATAATCTAGTCACATTATCCAACTCATGTGCATATCTCTCTGATTAAAAAAAAGTTAAGTGTGAGGATTTCAGAGTTAAGTGTAGTTAATTCATGCAGGAGTTAAACTACCCTCTATTAAAACTACTCATTATGTTACTCTAGTTAAAAGTGGATTTATTTATTTATTTATCATATGGCACATTCACATCACATTTCAATTAAAACACAAACACAAGAGATAAAACACAAGAGATAAAAATACAAAATCTGAAATGGATTACAAGTGGATTACAAGTGGTGATAGAGTGTATTATTCAAAGGGTGCAACAACAGCACACAAAATTATATCCAGTCAAGGGTGGATCCTGATCCCAGCTACAGCTGTTCATTTGCTGTCTACTAATTCTCCATGTGAATGGGAAGCGGCCAACTCAATCCTACAGATATGAACAAAAGGGTAGCGGCCATAACAAAGCAAAACAAAAAATATCACCACCTCACCAACTTTAGTACACCAGGAACACAACTTTTTCCTTCACTGAAATCAAGTGGCTCTTAAAAATGCTGGACAAAACGAAGGGCTGCTAAAATGCCTGTACAGGCTGAAAAGGGTTCAATACATTTGAATGGCTAGATATGTTTTAGATTGCTAATGGAACATTTTTTTAGTACTACCGGTAGGCACACTGGGTAAAACATTCTAATTAAGGTAACTAAATATTCCTATCCATCCATCCATCCATCCATCCATCCATCCATCCATCCATCCATCCTCTACCTGAGCTGTGGTGGCGCAGTGGTTAGAATGCAGTACTGCAGGCTACTTCTGCCAGCTGCCTGCAATTTGGCAGTTCGAATCTCACCAGGCTCAAGGTTGACTCAGCCTTCCATCATTTCGAGGTTGGTAAAATGAGGATCCAGATTGTTGGGAGCAATAGGCTGACTCTGTGAACTTCTTAGAGAGGGCTGGAAAGCACTGTGAAGCGGTATATGTCTGAGTGCTACTGCTACCTATCTATGTATCTATTGTAATCATTTCTGAATAAAGTGGCCAAATAAAAATTCTGTTAGGCTTCACTTCAATTACAAAGGTCACATAGGATAAGGTACTAGCAGACCCAATCATTCCTGTTTCATTTTGAGGTAAAGAATCGTGGATGCTGTGGTCCATCCAGATGGACCTGAGCTATGCAGATGTCCACCTCTGTACTTCGGAAGACAAAATTACTTGGAAGAGCACTGCTACTTCAACTGCTATAAGGCTGATTCAGCAAACTAATGAATTCTAAATTCCCATTTAAAATCAATAGGAGTGCAGACTCAGAGCATCAGCACAGCTGATAATTCAAAGGGAGGAATCCCAATATATAACACCAAAATGAACAATTTCCTCTCACAATATTTCATAATAACATGCCATACAGAAATAGATCTTCCCCTCAATTATGAAATTCTTGTCTGCAGATATTATTATTCATAGACGCAGATTGTTTAATAGTACAATTTATATTACATCTGTCAAATGTCTAAAGCTTCAGATAGCATACTTTTGCAAATGAAAGCCTCTCCCTGTAATTTGATTAGCAATATTTGAAATAAACTTATAAATTATTTCAACCTTATTTAATCTTTTAACCGTGTTGCTTATATTGTAAAACACAGTATCACAAACATAGCTTACAGTATTATGGTATTATGCCCAAATTTAATAATCCTTCCAATTTTAGTAAAGTGTAACTACATCAAACCCTTTTAAAATTTACTCTAGCTAGGAGTGGAGGTGGAGGGGTTTCAAAAAACAAGAGAAAATGCCAATCATTTTACAGGCTAGTTCACACATGCATGTTTGCCACTTCATTCTCATAAAGTGAGTCAAAGAAAATTAGTGATCTGATTCCATCAAAGTATTAGAACTGACAATATGAAAATTATACCTCATTCACATAAGCAAGTCCATTAGGACCTTGCTGGATGAGATGATGCATCAATCTGCACTAGCTTCCAGGTGGTATGTATTCTCACATCTACTCCTGAGTTGCCAACAGCATTCCATACTCAGATATACTGTTATGGAACACGGAAGTGTCTATCAAAGAATCTTACTATGAATAATAATCATGCATTTGTGAACGGGCTTTGAAAGAGTTTCACATAAGCAGCTCAGTGTATTTTGGCATATTCATGGTTGCTTTTTTATTTTTATATAAAAAAAGAACAGAAATATATGGATTGAGTAACATTTAGTGTACTTTTGAAAAACACTTAAGTGTCACTGAGAAATCAAAATTCAAGTATGTTTCACTTATTTAACTTCTCCAGACACATTAACTCTTCATACCTTTATGCAATAGGAGGAACTCCAGAGGTGGTATTCAGCAGGTTCTGGCCAGTTCTGGAGAACCGGTAGTGGAAATTTTGAGTAGTTCGGAGAACCAGTAAATACCTCTGACTGGCTCCGCCCCCATCTATTCTCTGCCTCCCAAGTCCCAGGTGATCGGGAGGAAATGGGGAGTTTTGTAGTAACTTCCCCTGGAGTGGGAAGGGAATGGAGATTTTACAGTATCCTTCCCCTGCCATGCCCACCAAGCCACGCCCACAGAACCGGCAGTAAAAAAAATTGAATCCCACCACTGAGGAATTCATATACTACACACTTCTGGATGTTAAATCTTGCTATTTGGTAAGTTTAGTTCTACTGTTAAATGCAGTTTCAATGAATATAATGATTAATTCAGAGGCACTAAATGAAATATTATTTGGCATAGTTGTCAAGTTTATTCAGCCCATTTTGTGCTCAATTATGTACTGGGAACTCTGCTAAGTTTGTTCACTAGGAACTTGCAACCTATTATGCCAATTTACTATATTAAAATCAGATTCCCTTCACAGATTGTAAGCTGTCTTATATTAAAAATAAATCATTTTTGACGTTCTCTTAACAATGTACTTAGTCATAATAAATTAGAAAATTAATTTTGTATATTTAACAATATCATAACACTACCCAAAATTCCACTAATTAATTTAAGTGGGAAATATGGTTGTAGGAATAGTCTTGCCATTAAAAACAGAACCCGATTTCCAGGTACACAATTCAGGTAAAGATTATTTATCATACTTAAAGTGGCCATGTTAAAATCAACAGCACAAATTTATGATGACCAACACTAAAGAGGTTTATATTTTGCCTTTCCTCTTGAACTCAAGATTACACAGTAGTGCCTCTACAACTATAGCTCCACAACAATGCTGTACCCTAAACAGGGCTAAAAAAAACCCCTCACCCATACAGCTGGCCCAAAATTATCCAGTGAACCTTTATCACTGACAGAAGATCTCAGTACAGTGTCTACCAGATACTAGTCTAGCACTCAAACCAATATCAGTGTAATGTACTATTTTAAAGGATGGCTAAATCTAGATTAGCTCACTGCTTTAAAATATTTCTCTATAAGTTTTTAATCAGTTTATCAGTTATGATACTGGCAATTCAGTGGCATGCTGGCCTAGTGATAAAGACACTCACTTTCCATTCAGAAGGTGGAGAGTTCAATTCTATGTAGCTGCAGATATTTCTCTCTCCGAGGGCGCAAATAAAAAATAGGTGCTGCGAACTCCGCTTGACACCAGGAAGAGCATCCGGCCAATAAACGCTCAGCTCCATCCAGTCACCCTGACTCTATCCCAAATTAAGGGATTACGGGGTCATAAAAAGGGAATGTATCAGTTATGTTACAGGTAAAGAATTATACAGTAATTATGTAGTAACCCAGAAATTGTATTGGAAGCATTGAGAGCTATTCAAAACTGAAGAGTATCTTGAATAATGATGTATAGAATTCTTTAACAGAGCTATGAAAATGGCTATTTATAAATGCAATCTATTATAATTATTCTCTCACTTATCAACTGATAGACCTATCTATAGCTTATGTTTGCATAGCTAGTTACTCTCCATATCAAATGTATGTAGTAGGCATGTGAGCTTTTTGGATATATTTTTTTCTTTTCATTTGCCTAAGGATGAAGAATGCAGGCCATGTAGCAAATCAGAACATAAGGCTGTTTAATTGTGACTGAGCTGTACATCATATATTGCATAGACTTACCTAACCTATTTTTTACCCAATATCTCTTATAAGAGAGAGATGTCCCAGACCTTTTTCTATCAGTTTTGCATCAGAGGGACTCTTCAATTCTTGCAATATGAAAAAAGAGTGATTAAGGGGGGGGGGGAACCATCTTCCTCTTTTTGCTATTCCACTAAAATCACAACTCTGTGTATACATATTTGAGATTGTACCCTGTTTTCCCCAAAATAAGACATCTCCTGATAATAAGCCCAATCGGGCTTTTGAGTGCATGGCAATAAGGCCAAGCGCTTATTTCAGGGTTCAAAAGACAGGGTCTTATTTTTGGGGAAACACGGTATATACAATACATAGGAGAGACATGCTCTTAAACTAAAGTGACCAGATATATTTTTTTTAAGCGGGACATTTTTTTTAAACGGGGGGGGGGGCGCCTGGATGCCGCCATTTGAGTTTTGCCCTCTGCGCATGCGCAGAACGCTGCGCATACGCAGAGGGCAAAAGTCAAGAGCTGAGTACGGGCCACGGGGCGGGGCAGGCAGGACGGGGCGCCGGGTTGCAGGCCGGCAGCGGCGGAGGGTCGCTTGAACTCGCTTCCCGCCGCGGACCGCGTTCACGCCCGGCGGCGGCGACAGCAGCAAGCCGGGAGCGCTCGCACGGAATTGGATTCAGTGAGCAGCCAGGCATCGGGGCTCTTCCCCCGCCTTCTCCATCCTCCAGGGTTGCCACTGCGGGGGTTCCGTCTCTCCGGTGTTGCCTGCGTTGGAAGGGAAGGGGGGGAAAGGCGGCCTGCGGGGCTTGGCACGGCTGGGAGTTGCGAGGCGGCGTAGCAACTGGGCTGTTCCTCCGGGTGTGCTAAAGTGCTCGAGTTTTTTCTCTCTCACACACACACACATGCACAACCTTCCAACGACCGGGTCGGACTGGATCTCCCAGCACGACTTCCCGGTCGTTGGAAGGTTGTGCATGTGTGTGTGTGAGAGAAAAAACTCGAGCACTTTAGCACACCCGGAGGAACAGCCCGGTTGCTACGCCGCCTCGCAACTCCCAGCCGTGCCAAGCCCTGCAGGCCGCCTTTCCCCCCCTTCCCTTCCAACGCAGGCACCACCGGAGAGACGGAACCCCCGCAGTGGCGACCCTGGAGGATGGAGAAGGCGGGGGAAGAGCCCCGATGCCCGGCTGCTCGCTGACTCCAATTCCGGGCAAGCGTTCCCAGCTTGCTGCTGTCGCGCCACCGCGCGTGAACGCGGTCCGCGGCGGGAAGCGAGTTCAAGCGACCCTCCGCCGCTGCCGGCCTGCAAGAAAACGGCATTACTTTTTGACTCACCCTCGTTATTCTATTCTGCAAAGTTTTAGATAACCGTTAGAGTATAAATTCAGATTAAGAAAAGCGGAGGATTAAAGTGAAGCGGGATAGGATAGGGGGGGCAAAGGCCATAAAACAGACCAGAGACAAAGGAATAACGATCTGCATGTGACCAGCCCCGAACAACTATCCGCCGCGTCCACTTTAACAATCCTTTCTATACCTTCCTCGCTTCTCTCCGCGAACTAAAGAGTTAACTTTCATGGGCTCCCAACTTCCGACGCCCGAGTGCGTCCTCGGCTCACCCTTGAACAGCCAATCAGCGTGGGGCGCCGACAGCAGCGACGTCATCTCTCCGCGCCCGCCTTGCAGAGAGAAAGGCATGGGTGGGTGTTGTCGTAAGGTAACCAGACGTCCCGCTGTTTCGGCATTCTTTTCAAAAAAGCGGGACTTTTTGAAAAGAATGCGGGACGCGGGACACACGCTTGAAAAGCGTGTCTGTCCCGCCAAAAGCGGGACGTCTGGTCACCTTATCTTAAACTAAAACATGATGAAACAACTTTGCATACCACACATATATATATACATGCATACATACATACATGATTTTCTAACCTTGAATTCATCCAGTTAAAGTGCTTCAAAAGTAAGCACTCGTTACTCATAATCAGCCCTATGAAGAATACACTGTAGAAAGTAAATACTGACATACAGAGTCACTAGATAAGACATTATTTGCTCAAGCCCCATTGAAGATGCATTCAGGTCTAAATTTGAACTTACATTTTTTCCCCCTGTCATTTTGATACTACTTTCTACCCACTCATACTCTAATGTATTCAGTGTGATTCTCACATCTTATCATGAGATGATCTTAGACAGTGTTTTAAAGACAAAAAATATGAAACTAACACATTCTATTGGGACACTCAAATTTTGCTTTTCCAAGGTCACTGGAATAAGAAAATGGCTAAGAGCTTAGCAAATATACATGGCTTTATTCTTGTTTGTTTTTTTAAATATTCAAGTTCAACAAACATGTTTTGAATAGGTGGTCACACTGATAGATACCCACATACTCTTAATTACTCTTCTAATTCCTGATTCTAAACACAATGCTTCCTCACAAGTTTCACAAACTAAACAGACAACCGCTGGCATTTAAAGCCATAATGATTGACTTTCCAGAAGTGAACCACTGGGTTCTACAAAAAAGTAGAGTTTTAAAAATTTGCACCCATCGTTCCAAAAGCGTCCGTGTGTTTACTAGTCAAATAAACACAATTGTTTACAAAAGAATTAAAAACAGGGTTCCCTTAAAAAAAGGCCACCAAACCTTAAACTATGTATTTACAAACTTTCAGGATTTATTCTTCTAAAATGATAAATAGAACTTATCCGAAGATACCTCATAAACATGAGATGTTTATCATCTCATAGAAATTGTTTATAGAAGTAAAGACAAAATAGGGTAAAGATCTTTTAAGCACATATAAAAGATGCTTAAAAGGTACTTAAAAGGTGCAATCAATTTACCCCAAAATAAAAAATCCGAAACTCTCCAGTTGATGTTTCCTTTTCTATTGAGGTCACTAAGGATAATACAGTGGTCTTACAAAACAAATTAAGGCTCCATCTTGATCTGGAAACTACGTCAGTATACGCCTCTAAGCTAAGACAACCTTCTGAAACAATGTTGAGTTCCAAGAATTTTTATTTTTTATTTTTTCATACATATTTTCTCCTCTGGGATTTCTGCCACATTGTAATTCAGGCTATAGACTAACAGGCTATTAAACTGATTAAAGCAGATTATGCAGCCTACTTGATCAGTAAAGAATTATATTAGCTTAGATCAGCGGTCACCAACCGGTGTTCCGTGGACCACTGGTGGTCCGTGAGAAAATTTTGGTGGTCCACAGAAAAATTATTTGCATTTTTTATATTGCACTAAATCAGGGGTCCTCAACTACAGCCCCTGGGCCGGATACGTGCAATGAATGCTTGTATTGCTGCAGAGTGTCTCCCCCTTTGGGGTCTTTTTGTGCGGTTTGGGGTCTGCTTCAGCCTCCTGGTGCGGTGCTTTGGGTGAAGGCTGAAGGGAAGCGCCACTGGTGGCAAAGAGCCAGAGGGGCTTGTTCCAGTGGGACTGTATCATGGCCTGGAACTGGCTGACTATCTCAGCCCGCTGAGCCTCCAGGCGCCTTGGCCTTGCACTCCTGCAGGTCTTCCCTCCGCTTGGAAAGCCTATGCTCGTAGTCCTCAGTGAGGTGCTTCTGCTGAGCCTCCTTCTAGGTCAGATCCAATTTGAACTGAGCCAGCTATTTTGCCAACTCTTTCTCGTGGTGGCTGCTTAGCTCCAACAACTGCTTCCTGTTGGGGCCCTAAGGAGCCTGGGCAAGCAGGCAAAGAGTGGCTGGGAGGGGAGGGGCGAGTAGAGGCCGCCGAGGCGCCCCTCGACGTGAGTGCCATCAAGTTGTCCACGCCTACCCAGCCAGTCATTACGCAGATCATATTAGTGGTCCGTGGGATTTAAAATTATGAATTTAGTGGTCCCTAAGGTTGGGGACCCCTGGCTTAAATGGTACAGGGAACAGGAAGAAAAAGCAAAGAGAAATAATATAGCTGCCAGATGCAGAAACATACAGCAAAGCCATTTAGTTTTCATACTTTAAAAAAGGACAAGTATTAGTGAAACAGCTTTTTTCCTTAAAATCAAAATAGCTACTTTATTTGGTTAGTACTATTTAGAATTGGGAATACCATGAAATTAAAGAGCCCTATATTACAGAATGTATAAGAGAAAATTTTCAAGAGGCCAGCAATTTATAGAGGCCAGCCAAACAGATGGGTGATTCAAGATACATCTGTTGTGATCATTTGTCACACTCTGGGTCAAGAACAAATAAGCTAAGTTTTTCCTCTAGTTCTTTCCTTTATAAAAGCAAGTTTAAGTTCAGTTTTATTTTAAAAAAAACCTTAATCCCTAATGTTAAATTTAATTATAAAACAGATGTCTAAAACATACTGTGCTATCTTTAAGATGCTATGTTACAGCTATACTTTTGTAGACTAGGTTGTTCTTCAAGGAATGCAATAGTTGAAGTTCAGTCCATGAAAAATAACCGCCTTAACAATTTAAGGTAGCACAAGACTTTTTTTTTGTTGCTCAGATATCCCAAAACTTCCGTTTTGAAGTATCTGACTGATAATTGAAATGTTTGTTAAAGATCATTTTTCAAATCACACCCCTAGACTGCATTTCCCTTCTTTCTGCATAAATGTGTTTAATCTGGCTTGCATTCCTCGCTTACAGTGGCTATACAGCAGGAGTGAAATCCAGCAGGTTCTGGAGAACCGGTAGCAGAAATTCTGAGTAGTTCAGAGCACCGGTAGGGGAAATTTTGAGTAGTTCGGCGAACCGGCAAATACCACCTCTGGCTGACCCTAGAGTGGGATGGGAATGGAGATTTTGCAATATCCTTCCCCTGCCACGCCCACCAAGCCACACCAAGCCCACCAAGCCACGCCCACAGAACCGGTAGTAAAAAAAATGGATTTCACCACTGCTGTACAGATTAGATGTGACTAGCAATAGCTCACAACTCTGTTTTCTGGATTGCGGTACAACAGTGTGTGTAAAAGATTTGGAGAAAAAGGTTCAAATATGGCTGTCCTCCAGAACAAAAATAGTTTAGTAAAATGTCATTCTGTTGATAGTTGAATAGGAGGAGGAATTCCAGCGGCATGAAAAACTGGCAACACAAACACCTTATTTTATACAATTATGACAAATACAGAAACTCTCATGATTTTGGTGCATGATGGAATAATCTGAGAATAGTACTCTGTGTTGGACATGGCTGCCAAACTTTGTTTCTACTACAGTTTTGTCAGTACATCCAGCAACTACAGACTCTCTTAACCTTTCAAATCCTCCAAAGTCTAGGATGAAATGAGAGATTTCCTAATCTTTACTCCTCTCTCCATAGACTTCTATGTATGCCAAGGAGGAAAGGGGAGGTTGTATCAATAATATAGGAAGGCCAGTCAAACTGTGTGGTCTTCCAGTTAATTAACTTTCCCAGGGAAACAACTGTGTCAATAATAGAGAAAATAATTTGAAAAATGCAAGGCATGGGCACAAACAATCCACAGCTAACATCTTCCTGTAACTTTTAACTGACGGTATAGTGTATTCAATTTATTTCTGAGGTTGAAAACATGTAGTCATAATATTTGTCACAGAGATTCATAGCCCTGGTTCCAACTATGGTGGTTATATGTACTTAATTGGAAATAAAACCATCTATTTTAGTGATATTTACTGGTCATACTCAGCATTATGCATGTCTGAATTCAAGTCTGAAATTCAACATCATCATTAAAAAATGATTATAGAAACTATTAAAATCCAATATAAAAACAACCAAATAACCCCCTCTCTTTTTAGTCAGGCCTATCTATGTATTATTCCAATAACTACAGTACACTTAAATGTAACTTAGAAACTACATTCAATCAAACTGTATGCTTTATACACATTCCAATGTTATTGCTATTTGTGCCAGATTATTTTATTTAAAGATTTTTTAGCTATAGATAAAAGAGAATGTTCTGAACTATCTAGCAAAATGTGGAATGCAGAACCTTAACTGTAAGAGTTGTATAAATCTTAGTATTTCACTTAATTAAAAACTAAGCACAAATAGTTGTATTTTTACAAATGTTGTAAAACAAGCATGTAGACCACTGAAACATGTACCGACTCCAGTGTATCTACAGATCCTTGACACCTCTCAGGTTTCCTGTTCCACCTGACTTTAAAAAAACAAACAAAACAGGAATTATTGTTGGCACACTGCAAAGTTAAAGCAATACTTTTTGAAGTCAAAAAGGCCTCTGGGTTCTTAAAGTACTAAAGAAGTATTTTTTTTCCATATTTTTTTTATTAAAAAGTTTTATAAGAATAGTAGATTGCTTTGTTTAGAAATGTACACACTGAGAGAGCCTACAGAGGGAAAGAGGAAGAGAACCAAGTTGGTCTAGTACAGGGGTCTTCAAACTTGGCAACTTTAAGACTTGTGAACTTCAACTCCCAGAATTCTCCAGCCAGCTGGCTGGAGAATTCTGGGAGTTGAAGTCCACAAGTCTTAAAGTTGCCAAGTTTGAAGACCTCTGGTCTAGTGCAATGGCCCCCAAACATTTGGGCACCAGGGACCGGTTCTGTGGAGAGAGGTTTTTCCATGGACTGCAATGGGTGTGGTTTTGCATGCTGTCTGCATCCTGCGGATGGGGCTTCGCTTGTTTGTGCGGCCCGGTTGCTGACATGCTGAGCCCAGTGCTGGTCCACGGAACGGGGCTTGGGCACTCCTGATCTAGTGGTTAAGGCACCAGGCTAGAAAGCGGGAAACTGAGTACTAGTCCTGCCTTAGGCATGAAAGCCAGCTGAGTGACCTTAGGCCAGTCACTCTTTCTCAGGCCAAACCCCACCTCATGGGTTGTTATAGTGAGGAAAATAGGAGAAAGGAATATTACAGTAGATATATTTACTCCCTTGTAAAAATAATAAACTGAGATACAAACAAATAAATAAATTTATCTGCACCAGCCTGGCAGTAGCTTGTGAATAGGCAAGAGCATCAGGATAGCCATTCAGTGACAACATCCATAAGAACCTCTTGAATGCTTTTTTGTACTCACTATCCCCCAAAGATTATCCTATATTCACTTACATTAAAGAGATTATTTCTGGAAAAGAGGCAATATCTGGCTATGTAAAACTCATTGCCAGGATACCAAAAAAAATTGTTTGCTTGCTCCATTAAAGGAACAACAGATGTAATCCACATGTGCTATGTTCTTTTTGTGGAACAAACCTATTCTGGTGATGTGTACTAAATTCATTAAGATTCCAGAGAAGGTAATTTAACTTCCTTTTTTATTCCAGCCAAATGATTGTAAAATTTGTTCACAGGTTGCTGTGTTTAAGAAAGACTGACATTCCTTGGAACTCACATTTTAAAAACAAGTGGTATCTAGTTGTGTGATTTTCTTCCAAAATAGAGAAATGTGCTGGCATTTTTATTCTTTCGTTAACTCAGAAAAAAGTTTTCTTTATACCCAACTGCTTTAGACAACAAAATATGAACCTATACGAATTCTACTTGGGTAACCAATAAAGGCAAATGAAAGCTGACTTTAAAAAAGGTCATGTAAGAAATAGGTTCGGTTTCATAATCTGCAACGTGTGTGTATTTCCCTCGCATTTGAGTAAGCACAACGAGCCCACACACATCTGGAATTAAGAGTAAGATCTTGCAGGGCAGAGGGTGTGTCTTCCGGGAAGAACTACAGCTGGGGCATTTTTAATTTATTTAAAGCAATTTTTAATTGAACAAAACTGTATCATTACCTTAAAACTTTATTAGTCATGGACATTCCACAAATGTTACATTGCTGTATTAATTATTATTCACAAAGACCTAGGACTGCTTAAAAAGCCCCAAGTCTACAAAGGTCATATAAAAAATGTTCATATAGCTGCCCAGTGTCGCCATATAGGTGACAGGGATGTCATATAAATGTAATAAATTAAAAATGCAACCAATATTAAAAAAATTGGTTGGTTTGGAGGAATAATCCTAGGCATACTGTACTTCAGTTTATGCTGTTGCTGAAATGGATGGAATTTTAAGAAAACAGATTTACTACAAAAGCACAAAAAGACAAAATATGATTTACCAGAACTATACATTTTTCTTCTTGTAGCAGAAGGAAAATTCACACATTGATTTAAAACAAAAAAAATTGCTTTCAGTAGATACTGTTTGTATGACAGCAGCTTAGTTATTGGACTATACCTATAACCCAGCAAGCCCCACTGTTATTTTTTTTGACAGGCAGTTCAAAATTTCAGGTATTATACAAATATAGTTGAATTAACCACTCTCCCATTTATGTACTTTGGTTTAACCCAACTTTGATCCTGACCATGCTATTTCTACACACTGAAAAATGTATTAGCTGCAATCCAGTCAAACTTTACCATGTTAAATTTATTATATCCTTTCAGGCTGCTTGCTATTTTCTTCCAATTCCGAAGTATGGACCCTCTTTTTTCATTCTCACATATCCACTGCTAATAGACATTTCATCCCATGTTTGCAACCTCCCAACTTCAATTCTAGGAGACAAAAGTATGGTATCTTAATTGTCCATCTAGACTTAAGAGCACGCACATCCAATACTACAGAATCAGAACTAACTTAACCAGCAGCGGAAGAGCACATACCATATACAACTGCTATTGCAAAGCACAGTATGACAGAAGCAAAGTACTAAAAAGAAAGTACGAAGTATTACTAGCTCTGTCCTTCTACCAAAAGAGGGGAGGGTGGGTGGAAATAAGTGTGGCCAGGTATTGCTTATAAACAAACCCTGAACCCACAAAGAGCAAAGCACTACTGGGAAACTGAATTTATTTTCACCATCTCTTCCTCCCAAGCCTTAAACTAAGCAGCCTCTTCCCCTTGTGCCTCATTTACGCACCTTCCCTAACCTTTCCTTTCCCCCAGTCTTCGATTATAACCATTATTACGACGCTTCGCTATGGCGAAGATCCGACTTCTGATCATTCATGTGTAGACTGGGCGCGGGGGGGGGGAGGATTGGAGGGTGTTTCGGCGATCTCGAAATTCGTCAGGATAGCAACACGAACCCAGCCGTGCAATTCTAAGCACGCGTTAAGGGGAGAGGGAGAGAGAGGAAGGGAGGGGGAAAAAACAATAATAAGCGAAAAGCCTAAACACGCCTCAGTAGGAAGTTACGTCCCATTGAACTCAGTGGGACTTCACTTCCAAGCAAACGCGGTTAATCGGAAAGCTGCCAAGACCTTCCCAAATTCTCTTCAGCCCCCGCCCCATTTTTGTCCAACCCCCCCCTTGCATCCATTTATAATTCACCTCAACGCTCTTTTATTAGTCACTTCACGGACATCCTGTCACCTCCCATTCCCGCAAAGCCTGCCTGGAGTAGCCCGGCTCGGCCACCGCTCGCTCGCTCGCTCGCTCGCTCTCCTCGCGCGGCGGCTCCCCTTCAATTGCGACTTCCCAAGACCTTGCTCGTTCGCGCGGTGCCCTCCCCTCCCCTCCGCCGCCCAAAGCCCAGACAATTCCCCAGCTCGCAGCCCGCCCAGCTGCCTGCTCCCGTTGCCTTCCCGCCCCCCCTCCCGCCAGGGCCCCATTACCTGGTGCGGGCGCCCGGGCACCCGGCGGGGCTCGAGGGTGCCCGTGTCCAGCGGGGCTGCCCCTGCCTTGGCTGCGGACGCCTAACTCGGGCAGGCTCGGCCCATGGAGATGCGATGGGGCAGGCGGCGGCGGCTGGAAGTGCGCGGCGGCGGCGGCGGCTGTAGCGGTAGTGCCGCCGTTCATGGCGAGGAGACTGAAGAATCCGGAGCGAGAACGGGAGCGAGTCCGGGGGGGCTCCGGCGGTGGCGAAGGGCCCCCAGCGGGACGTATCGGCGGCGAGGGCGGCAAGAAGGCGAGCAACGAGGGTGGCGAAGGGGCGCCGGAAGGAGCCGCCGCTCTGCCGCCACCACTACCGCCCGTCCGCCCCGCCGCTTCCCCGCCGGCCTGGCCGTGACGCTGGGGCTCCTGGCGCTCGTCGGCGCCGACGGCCCCTGGGTGGTGGTGGTGGGGCTTGGCGGGGTCCCGGTCCCGGAGGCGGGCGGAGGCAGAGAAGGGGCGGGAGTCGGGCTGCTGCACCGTGCGGGGTGGCGAATTGGCGGCCACCGGCATTCGGCCTCGCTGAGGGGCCGAGGGGTGGTCTGCGCCCAGCCCAGCCCCGCTCCGCTCGAGATAAGGGGGTGATGGTAACAGCCCTTCCTCCCCAGGAGTTGGGGCGGGCAGCCTGCGAAATAGGGGAAGTGCGGCGCGGGTGGTTGAAGAAGAGGGGAGGAAACTTCCTTAAGAGGAGGAGGAGGAGGAGCAGCAGCCGAGCAAAGTACACCGGGGGTGGGTGAAAGGAAGGCGATGACCGCTTACCCGCACGGGCAGTTGCCTCCGATTTGCCCCTTCCTGCCTGGCCCGCGGGTGGGGGTACCGGGGCGGGAGTGGGAAGGCTTAATTCGGTGCAATAGCAAAAACAAAAGGCGGTCTTGCTCAGGAAACGCAGCAGCTGCTCGCGCACCGCCTCCCTGCCGGAGCAGCAGCAGCAGCACGCCGTGTTAAGAGGGGGGGAAGGGAAAGCGAAGGGCATCCATCTCCGCCCCAAAGCGCCGCTGAAAAAGCCACTCTCCGATTCAGATTCAGACCCAGGGCAAAGTAAGGAAGGAAGAGGCGTCTAGGTTAGAGGCGCGCGTAGCGTGCGCCCGGTCTCCAGTAATAACATCCGAGTCGGTCTTTGTGCGGGTAAGCGTGTATCCCTCTGTGCGCGTGTGTGAGAGCCGCCGCCGTCCCCTCCTTTCTCCACGGCAGGGCTGGGGGGTCAAGCGCGCCCCGGCTTCTCCCGAGCGATACAACTTTTTTTCCCCTCTCTCTGCTACTTACAGCTTCCTCTTGACAACCTCGACATTTAATAAAAAAAAAACCTACGCTGGCTGCTGCTTCCTTTCTCCCAGCCGCACCGCTGGCTCCGGCTGAGCCACGCAATCGGCCTGAGAAGCGCAGCATAAATTATACGAGGCGCGGGGGGGGGGGGAGAGAGCACAAGTCCGCCTGGTCTTTAAAGCTCCCTAGTAGCCCAAGCCAGAGAAGCGAAAAGGGGGAGGGTAAAATGCGAGCCTCCGCAGAACAGGCACTTGGGCAGAGAGACAGTGGCCGACTCGTCGTCCGCGTTCCGGGCGTTCGTTTTTCCTACCTACGCGAAGCAAACGCGGCATTGGCCGGATTGGTTTATTTAATCGCCAGTCTGAACAAACAAACACACTGTATTCCTAAAGCTAGCGCCGCGCCGATTCTTGCCTACTTCGTAACGCTCTTGGAGGGGCTGTTTACTGGACGCGGGGCGGACGCGGATCATTCTCAGAGCTGTAACTCTGCCAACGGCCGCTAAAGGCGCACCTTCAGCCTCACCTGTCCTGACGTGAATCGAGTGTTCTCCCGTAATTAGCGCCCTTTTATTCATCCCGACGGTATTTATCGGGATACCTGTAAGAGCGGATGTTTCATCATTCTTCCTGAGAGGAGGCGTGGAGATTTTATTATCCACTCCGATTATGTAAAGGGAACTGAGGTGATGCTGGCTTCGATTCATGAGAATTTGAAAAACTCCCAAGGTTTTGTTAAAACTACTCTGAAGCGGTTGCCCTTCCCACCCCCAGTTTGGAGTAAAGAAGAAAGATTGCCAGGATCCGAAGACAAAATTCTTCTTTCCTTGTTCACCTGTAAGAGTAATCTAATCGGAATTGCAAATGATAACTAAAAGCTTTTAGGGAGCATTTTTCTTCGCCCTATAAAAGACACAGGCTCCCGCCGCGTATGCTAGTTTTGTCAGTCACCCTCCACTTCGTCACGTGTGTAAATCTCTCATAAAGGAAAGGGTTAACATTCAGATGAAGGATGGACGCACGTGTTTTATATGCATCCGGGAATCTGGCCATTGCTAAGCTAAAACATTTGTGAATTTGTTGGTGGGAAGTTGCTAGGGGGAGTGAAGGCTTTTTCCTGAGGAGTTCTGACAACGGGATACGAAGAGTTTCCACAAAGACAGGAAACCTCGTCTGGCTACAGCGACCGTGGGGTGAAATGTGCAAAGATCAATAACACTGGAAAGCTTTGCCTTACAGGCAGACCTGAGCAGCCAAACCCGGAATCATCCTCACTCCTCCCCCCTCCCCCGCATTTCCCCTTCTTTGTTCCCGGAAATTCTGGGACGGGGGGGGGGGAGGGATAAAAAAAAACAATGGAAAAAGTCTCTTTTTTCAAATCCTGATCAGTGATCCCTTATTCTGTGATGCAGCAGGGAAGTCCACTTTAGGCATATATTTTGAGGAATCACGCAATTTAGCAAACTAAAAAACTTTTTTTTCTTCCTTTGGTCTACTTCGAGAGAAAAAAAATATGGTTTATTTTTTTTTTAAATAATGCATTCTCCCTTCTCAACTTTGTCTGGAAACCTTCTTCCCTTCCTTACCCTCCCGGGTTGCGAGCTTCGTGGAGGGCATGGTGCGGGGGTGGGGGAGAGCGATCGATTGGGCAGCCGGGCGATTGCACGAGGCTGATCGCGGGACTCCGGGGCTGGATCGTTCCATCCATCGGGTGCTTAGGTTGTGGCGGTGGGGGGTGGGGAGGAGAGGGAGAGCGGGACAGAAGAGCCGCCGGACAAAGCTGGGGCCTGACGGAGGGAGGTGCTGTAAGAGCCGGAGAAAGAGAGGGAGGAATCAATTATGTTCCAACCCACGCCGCGGCGCTTTGTTGACAGCAGGCTTTGTAGCCACAGCTTGCCTCAGCTGCCGGGGTGATCTTGCCTAAACTTAGGCGGACAATACCAACCGTATAGCAGCGCTACTAGAATATAAGTTCTTTTGCTTTTCAACAGACCCTTATACACACGACGTTATGGGCACTGGACATTTAGATTGGGCCACAGGATATGAATACGCCGAGCCAGTTCGAGAAAAAAAAGTTTAAGATTGTTTAAGTGATCTCGGTGAGACTTTGTGTTCTGGAAGAAAAAGGCTCGGGCACGAGCTGTCAGGGTCGGTACAAGCCTTTAAAAGAAAAAAGAGAGAGAAAAAGGCGAGGAACATCTGGCCAAGCACGCTGCAGACTCGCAGGAAGCTGTCGCCGTGAACAAGCGCTGAAGGGGGGCGGGGCTGCATCCTGGCGATTTTTCTCCCGTCTTGCGAAGTGTTAATAATACATACACGAACACGAGTTAATTGTGTGCCGCCTCTCTGAAAGCTTGGCCCGGTAGAGAGCCTGCTGTGTGACACATGCTCAGAAATGCATTAACGGGAATTAAGACTTTCTTGGTAAGTAGGACTGTGCAGCCAAAAGGGTGTTAGCAAATGTTAGTGAGGATTGGAGGTGCGCAAGAAATGGGGTTAGGCTGTGTAGCAACACAATTAAAAGTAACTGCATGCCCCATGTTCAAAGCCACCTTCAACCACACAGACAATTCAGATGGATCCATAATGCCCCCAAACCAGCCCTTGATTGTCGCAGAGTACTGGGTATATAGGTGAGGTGGAGATTCGTCTGCATACATCAGGGTTGTTTTCTGAATAGAGTTACAGTCCTAACCATGTTTACCTCTAAACTGAACTGAACCCCATGAGAGACTTCAATTATTTTTTTAAAAAAATCTTAGGCTGTGTTCATATGACCTATGTAATTGTGATTAATCATTGGTTACTCAAAATCCATTTTATGGTTTCAGTCGCCTTACTGACCCAAGGGTTAACTACACTATGAATTCACATCACACAAATGTGGTTGGCTAATTTATGGTCTGGTGCATTGGTACAAATTCAGCCATCATTTGGCTAACTTTACAGGACATTAAGAATGCAAAAATAATCTAAAGTCACAGTTTTGTAAACAACAACTATACATTTAAGAGTATTGCTTACTGTATTGGAGCAGGAGCTTTGGAACCAAAATGCAGAACTTAAAAAAAACTATTTCTAGAAAAATGGGCTACTTTAGTTGGTTAGTATTCACACATTGTTACCCCTGTCAGAAGACAAGGAATACTTAACCCTGGTGTTATTTATTTATTTGTTTAGAATGTCTCTTGAGGCCAGCCGTGCAGAATATGAGCCTGAAGATTAATTTTCAGTTGATAATCCCAGATGTTTAATTAGTGCAGCAGTGGTCTGTTCCACTGTCAAAATTAATCAGAAAAGGGGTCTTAAACAGCAAACTGATAATTTTGTTTGGAAGCTTAAAACTGAAATGTTTGGTTAGTCTAAGAAAAACCTTTTGGAATTAACCAGTTCTATTGCAAAAATACTTATTGCTGGAAGAAGTTACATTAATATTTGCTTATTTGTAATAGTGGACGTTTAGTAAAAGGGTATTAATTTATTAACTTGTGGGCAGGGTTTAGGAGCTATAATCAAATAGCAATCTCTCTTGTCTCTGTTTTGCTCTGTCTCTGGTTTTTAACCAGTTTATTAGCTTAACAGCTCATTAAGGTATCTTTTTAACAGTGAAGTAAGTCCAATATGATATGTGGCATTGTCTACATCGCCAAAGCAAATTTTCATATTTTCTTGTCATAATTTTAACATGATTCATCTCAAGGTAAGCTACACTGCTCATCCCAAGGGAAAGGATGACGACTAGAAAGAATGTCTTTTTAATGGCAGCCCTATGGAACACTCTGAGCCCTGAACTTCAACAGGCCTCTCTAGCTTTCTAGCCACCCATAAAGCTTTGAAGGCCTAGCTTTGACTTTTACAAGGTTTTTGTTGTATTTAAAGGGTTTTTTTTAACATGCTTTGTTTCTATAGTCTTATTATAGTTTCTATGTTATAAGATGGGCGGCTATATACAGTACATGTTTTAAATAAATAAATAAATTATACCCCTGGGCCCTGGCTTTGTATTTATGTAAAACTGGTAAGGACATTGCTTTGGCTTCCTAATGACTGAGGTTCCATATCCTGGGAAGGCAATTGTTGATGTATAATTTCTGCCCATGAGGAGGAGGTACATAAAGGATCAGTAGCTTCGTTAATGTTAAGGAATTCATTTAGCCATAAACCGGGGCTGTCAGTTTCTTTTCTTTCTTTTTTTAAATTTTTATTAAACACAATAAACAACAACAACATTTAACATTCAAAAAACAAAACATATAACAAACAAATGGGGTGTTTGTAGCCCCCTATCCATCATAAGCTATTATGGGATATATTCTTTTTACATGTCGTTTCCTTAATTATTCATATTGTTCTCAAACATATTTTCCTATTATACTATATACATATAAGATCTTTACATAATTACTTGAGTATACACCATTGAACTTATTTCCTATTATTAATTGCTTCTTTCTTTCAACCAATTATATAATTTGTTCCAGACTTTATAGAAATCAGATTCCTCTTTTTCTTTTAATTCTCTAGTTAGCATATCCATCTCCGCATAGTCCATTATTTTTTTAATTATCTCTTCCTCTTTGGGTATTTCCTTATTTTTCCAGGACTGTGTGTATGTAATTCTTGCTGCAGTTAGGATATGAATAATTAGATATTGTATCTCTTTTTTGTATACCTTATTGGAAATACCTA
Source organism: Diadophis punctatus similis (assembly GCA_023053685.1). Classification (NCBI taxonomy): domain Eukaryota; kingdom Metazoa; phylum Chordata; class Lepidosauria; order Squamata; family Dipsadidae; genus Diadophis; species Diadophis punctatus. The sequence continues at coordinate 93,808,283 of JALIGW010000002.1, forward strand.
ATAAAAACAGTTCCGGGTTTTTTTCTATATCCATTTTTAGAATTTCCTTTAGCCATGTAATTATCTTATTCCAATACTTTTTTGCCTCTGTGCATGTCCACCATAAGTGGAAATATGTGCCTATTTCTTTTTTACATTTCCAACATTTTGGTGACGATTTTGGAAACGTCTTCGATATCTGTAGAGGTGACATGTGCCATCGGTAAAACATTTTACATTGGTTTTCCTTGAACGCAGCTGATTTTATAATTTAGGGGGCTGTCAGTTTCAAGTGGATATATGGCGTTTGGCTATGAGTCGTGGTGGCGCTGTGGTTAGAATGCAGTATTGCAGGCTAACTCTGCCCACTGCCAGCAGTTCGATCCTAACTCAGCCTTCCATCCTTCTGAGGTCGGTAAAATGAGGACCCAGATTGTTGGCAATATGCTGACTCAGTAAACCACTTAGAGAGTGCTATAACTATTATGAAGCAGTGCATAAGTCTAACTGCTATTGCTGTAAGGCCATGCTAAACATACACTACTTTTACACATTATGCTAAGCCATAAAGTTGTTAAATAAGGCCCAATCACAAATCAAACTATTATAAACTATGATTTACAAAATGGAAGGGCTGAGTTTTCATAACACCCTAAGCTAAAACTAAGTGAAGTGTACTACCGGTATGTCTGGATGTGACAAGCACAAGCACTCAACCTCTTTTACTCTTGCTCCTCTCATTTTACCAAGATAGTAGGAATGTGAGAGTAAGGGGCCCCTTGTGGGGAGGGATCAGAACAAGCCAGGGAGTTGCTAACCAGAACTCTGCCCCACTTGTCATTTTGTCCCTCCAGAATCCACCACAGAAGTGTTTCCCCTTCAGGCCCAGAGTCATTTCCAACCGTGGAATCCCAGTTTCAGAGAAAAATAACTTTCAAGTGGGGATTTCTAACCAATAATCGCTTGAGAAAGAGCTAAACATTTCCTTGATTATTCGCCAGTTCTCTCCTGAAATATTTATTATAGGAGAAAGGTGAGCTTGAACATTGTAGCCCATCCAGTTTGATCCTCTCAGTAGGAAGAAGTGGATATGTAAGGCGAAGGATTTTTATCAAGGCCTTCTGTCATTTCTATTTAAGCCTGAAACTCTTCATTGCTAAAATACAAGAAATGGGGAGGGGGGACTACTATATCCTACAACACTTGGGAAATCACCTGTCTCTACAATTCTAAAAATAATACCCTGTTTCCCCAAAAATAAGACTCTGTCTTATATTTTCTTGATCCCTGAAATACCGTATTTTTTGGAGTATAAGACGCACCTTAGTTTTGGGGGAGGAAAATAGGGGGAAAAATCTACCTACCAGGTATTCATCTGGCTAGTGTCCTTAGTCTGTTCAGCTTCAGCACATTATTTTATCCCCTGGTTAGGGCTGAAAAAAACCTTTTTCGGAGGGAATAGCAATGAAAACAAGCCTGCAAAGACGTAGGGCTGGAAAAAAACCTACTTCGGACGGAGTAGGAAGCCAGGAAGCTCGTTAGCATCTCTTTAGGGCTTGAAAAACTTCGAAAAAGCTACATTTGGAGTATAAGACGCACCCAAATTTTCAGCCTCTTTTAAGGAGGAAAAAGGTGTGTCTTATACTCCGAAAAATACGGTAAATGCTTGGCCTTATTGCCATGCACTCAAAAGCCCGATTGGGCTTATTATCAGGGGATGTCTTATTTTGGAGGAAACAGGGTAGTGATTGCTTAGATACAAAAATACAACATTTTGTTTTGGGCATGTTATTTATTTCCACTAAACTCTTTTGCATTACTCCTTTATTTTTGTTTTAATGTTTTAAAAAGTATTTTTACTGTAATAGCAATTCTTTGTGACCCAACTTGAGAGCACGCTGAAAGGCATGGTATAAATTACTTTATTCATTATTAGCATCATCCTCATCATCTTTCAATAATCTTAACTAGTAAAGTACCGTACTGCATTATCATCTCAAGTCTCATTCTCCCCCCCCCCTTACTTTTTTTCAGAATTGATCTCAAAGCACTATGGTTCATATTACCCTGTGTTAACCTCATTAAGTGAATAGTGTAGAAACCTACAAAAGGAAATACAGCTGCTTCTGTGCAAAGTCCCATTTCATTTCATTGGGGAAATTTTCTTGTGAATATTTTCTTTGCTCAGAATTATAGCTTGTTAAAAACACAGAAATCATTTTTAGAGGAAGTATATCAAGACTTGCAATGATTAATTAAATGTAATTTATTTATTTATTTATTTATTAAGAGTTCTTATAGGCCGCCCAATCCCTTGGGACTCAGGGCGGCTTACATCAGAGATTAGAACTACAGATTAAAAAAGGCATTTAAAAACATCATATTACGATATAAAAAAGCCATTCATCCTTGGGGGAATCATCTCTTCACCCCGCCTGCCGGAAGAGCCACGTTTTTACTGCCTTGCGGAAGGCCAGTAGGGTGGGGATAGTCCGGATCTCTGGCGGGAGTTGGTTCCAGAGAGATGGGGCTCCCACAGAGAAGGCCCTCCCCCGTGGGCCCGCCAGCCGGCATTGTTTGGCAGACGGGACCTGGAGGAGGCCCTCTCTGTGGGACCTCACTGGTCGTAGGGAGGAATGTGGCAGGATGCGGTCCCGAAGATAACCTGGCCCTGAGCCATGTAGGGCTTTAAAGGTCAAAACCAACACCTTGAATTGCGACCGGAGACCAATGGGTAGCCAATGCAGCTGGCGGAGGATGGGTGTTATGTGGGTGTATCTCGGTACACCCACCACAGCTCGCGCAGCTGCATTCTGTACCAATTGTAGTCTCCGGATGCTCTTCAAGGGTAGCCCCATGTAGAGCCCGTTACAGTAGTCAAGCCGTGAGGTGACAAGGGCATGAGTGACTGTGAGCAAAGCCTCCCTCTCCAAGTAGGGTCGCAATTGGTGCACAAGACGCACCTGTGCAAAGGTCCCCCTAGCCACAGCTGAAAGATGTTGCTCCAATTTAAGCTGTGGATCTAGGAGGACACCCAAATTGCGGACCCGTTCTGAGGGAGTCAATTTTTCTCCCCCAAGAACCAAGGAGGGACAGTCGACATAATCCTTGGGAGGCAATATCCAAAGCCACTCAGTCTTGTCTGGGTTGAGCCTGAGTCTATTCACTCCCATCCAGACCCTTACATCGTCCAGGCAGCGGCACATTACATTAACTGCTTCACTGAACTGACACGGAGTGGAGATGTACAACTGGGTATCATCAGCATACTGCTGATACCTCACCCCGTGTCGTCGGATGATCTCACCCAACGGTTTCATGTAAATGTTGAACAGGATGGGGGAGAGGACCGAGCCCTGTGGCACCCCGCAATTGAGAATGCAAATTGGTATTTTTGGCCACGGTTATCTGCTTAACTTCTACACCAGTGATTCTCAACCTTAGCAACTTTAAGATGTCTGGATTTCAATTCCCAGAATTCCACTGCCAGCAGGGGAATTCTGGGAGATGAAGTCCAGATATCTTAAGGGTGCTAAGGGTGAGAAACACTGTTCTACACAGTACATGGTATCATCACAGCTGTATTTTGAGGAGTTTACAAGCCTGAATACAACGGGTTCCCTCAGCCAACAGAACAGACTTAATATCTGTTGAAAAGGGGATTGCATGGCCTCTTAAAAGGGGTTTTCTCTGATAGGTTCACCAGGTCCAGATTCTAAAATGACATAATTGAAATCTACAGCTAATGAACCTGCTTAGCTCAAATTAATCTCTGCACATTGATTTTCCCATTTCTCTGCCTATTTTCTTTACCTTCTCAGACCTGAGAATATTGTTTCATAGAACTACCTTTTCTTACGTTCTTGCATATTTTCATGATCATTTTCACTTCTTTTTCCAGATCCCATCTTTTATACAAATTCCTTTGAACCATTCTACCAGAATGAACCAACCAATTGTATACCCTTGGTTCCCAGATATTTTCACAGCTTAAACGTGTACATGATATCTTTAAGTCTAAAAATGTAGCATGCTGAATAATGGGGTTCAATTTTCTATTCTTTCAGATCCTGAATGGAGTTGTTCTTGGGCCCCAGAAATGGACCTCAACCAGTTTCTATGGATTTTTATATGCATTCAAAATCAAATTCATTTAAAACAAACAGTTCAACCCTAAAGGAATACCAGATAATCAAAAGACACAACATAAATATAAATGTATTGATAATGGATAGTCCAGAAATATAACAGGCATTAGATTAGGAGCATTAAATCAGTTAATTAATTTTAATTGAGTACCATTCTTTAAACAGTTAATCATTAAAGTGGATATATTTTCAAGAAGATTTCTCTGCTATTTAAGGAAGTGAGCAATAACTTACACCTTATTATATAAAAGGCTCCATATTCAGTCTTGTAAAGAAATACCATTTTTAATCTCTTACTCTTCATTATAATTTATCAAAACCAAAAGAACAACAATAATAAAAAACAGATGAACTTCCAAATATTTACAATTATGGTAAAATCTGTTCTCGGTAGTTAAAATTATTCTCCTGCATATAAATCTACCAAGCTTTAATTAAAGAACGTATCTCATACAATAACTGAGGCCAATCATCACATATTCCATTCAAGATCTTCAGTTTTGGATGCATTCATCCCATGCTCTGGCCCAAAGTCTGGTACAAAGGAGCAAGTTTCAGGGCTATATAGAAGGCCAGCAGGATTGGAGCCATCTGAATCTCAGGTGGTATGTTCTTCAATGGGGCAGGTGCTGCAGTAGAAAAAAAATACCACATCTCCAGTGTTTCATCAGGTGACGCTTTTGTAGAAGGGACCTGTAGCATTCCCAATCTGCTGAGTCACGTGGCATAAACAGAGATTATTGGAGATAGGTAATTGCAAAAATTACCCAGCCTAGTGCCATAAAATATTTGTAACAGATCTCAGTTGTATCTATAGGGAGCCAGTGCAAGTTGTGAAGCAATGGCATTTCACAAATACACCAAGATCAGTGGTGGGTTGCTGCCGGTTCCGACCGGTTCGCCCGTACCGGTGGCGGGAATTTTCCCCCGCTCGCCAAACCGGCAGCAATGGCCGGCTGGCCATGCCCCCGAACCGGTTCTCTGGTCGCTGCTCCTGTAAAGCGGCTGGCAAAAACCGTGCACATGCACAAAAGCTTCTGCGCGTGTGCAGAGGGTCACTTCCTTGACATGATGTAGGCGCGTGAGCGAAGTGAGTTGCGCGTGCGAAGTGTGCACCTGATGCAGGCACGTGAGCGAAGTGAGTGCGCGTGCGCAAAACGCGCACTTCCAACGTGATGCGAACCAGTAGGGAAAGTAAGTGGAACCCACCCCTGACCAAGATGCACACATAACTACTCATACCCCTGCTTTCTGGACCAATTGCAGCTTCCAGATATTCTCAAGGGCAGTCCTATGTAGAGTGCATTGCTGTAGTCCAAACAGGAGGTGATCAAGACATGAGTGACCATAGGCAAGGCGTTCCAATACAGGAAAGGGCACAACTGGTGCAGTAGATGGATTTGTGCAAAAATCCTCTTGGCTATTCGATGCTACTCGCTTTGTCTGCAGGAGCTGAAAGTCCCAAGAGGACCCCAAAATATGCATAGGTTTTGTATGGGGGAGTGCATCCCCATCTAGACCTAAAGATAGACAGTTTTCCAAATTGAGGTTCCCAAAACCCATAGCCACTTGGTCTTGTTTGGATTGAATTAAAGCCTGTTTTTATCCATCAAGGCCCCTATAGCTTTCAGACTGTTTTCCCTGTCAGGGCATTCAGGTTAAAAAATTAGATACCTCAAAGATTGTAGGAATCAATGAAAGAGAATATTTGTAATTAAAGGGTGAAATGGGCAATCCTTGCTGCTCTCTGAGCTTGGTTGTTTTCTTGAATATTACCTAGTTTGGGTAATGAAATGTCTACAAGAAAACAGCCAAAGTCAAGAGAGCACCAATGTTGCACGAATGTTATTTTATTGTTTTATCTACAACTATCTTGAAAACCTGCCAATTTTCCTTAGTTCCCTCTTATACAAACAGATAAGTATTAGCTTAGAATTTTTTTTATTTTATTTTATTTATTGTTATGCTTGTTTTAAATTTGTTTGATATATTTTTTAATCTGTCCTGTTATTCCCCTCCCCACTTCTCCCTTATGTTTGCATTTTAAATGTTTATTTATGAAATATAATGAAGATATTTGTAAAAAAATATTTTTTTCAAAGGTATAAGTCTGTACTATGTATGACAAAGGAACAGTATATAAGGTGTACCAAAAGTCAGGCCCAATAGACAAATTATTATATAGATTATATTGCATATTTTAACAGGTTGCCATTTTCTTTTAAAAATTTCCTTACTCATTTGACATATCTCTAAGTACAGCAGCATCTTCTGTGGGAAAAAAAAAATTAGTAAGATATTGTGATTGGCCTGTAAAGCCTGACTTTTGATACACCCTTGTTTATCTAAAAGTGTGACTAATTTGATAAGTTTCATTTTTTATGATGAAAGAGTGAGAGAATTATTGATGATGAGAGGTTACAAATGTGAGATGAAACATTTTTTGTAGTGTCAAAGGTGGGTAATGGAAAAACACAGACACGGAGAAAAAGAAAAGCCATGAATGAAATGACTAAGAAAATAAAAAGTCAATTGATCGTGAAAAATAAAAAATTCTTGAAAAATGTAATGAATCATCAACAGGATGTGCAGTAAGTGGCTGTAACAAAAGAGAATGCAAAATGCTTGGAACCAGTGAATAGAATTAGGTTAAAAAAATGCCATGACAGGAAGTATAAAAAAGAATATTTGGTACAGAGATGATGTGGAAGAAAGTGTGGATGGAGAAATTATTTACTTATTTAGAAATGTTATATGACTGCCTAGCATAAGCAAATTACTCTGGACAGCAACAAGAATACAAAAACTGGACAAAACAGATAAAACGATTGAAAGCAATCATAATAGAATACAAGAAACAAAGCATCTTGCAGCTCCCCCAAATTCCATTAACATCTCGGTCCTGACACCTGAGAGAAAAGCAGGATTTTTTTTACAGCTTTCTGGAAGGTCAGCTAGATTGGAGCTATCGGATCTCAGGGGAAAAGATCTATAAGGAAGGGGCTGCAAAGAGAAGGTATGTTTCCTCATTCCCACAGGATAATGGACTTAGAAGGGACTTGGGGCACACCTACCCTATTGGACCTGACAGAAGCTACTGGAGAAAGGAGGTCCCTTGAATAACTTAATCCTTTTTTTAAAGTTTATTGGATTTTAACTTTAAAAGCATACATATACATTCAAATTCTTCATTTCTGTGACATCGACAGTTATTTGGTAATATAATATTAATATTATAATATTTATAAATATTAAATATATTAATCCACCATCTTTACATTGTAAATAGTTTTCACATTTACATTTATATAAACATTTACTTATTTTTTCTAATTTCCAACCAGGTGTACAATTTATCCCATACTGTATAATATTCTTTTTCTTCACGCTCTTGTAATTCCATTGTCAATTTTGCCATTTCTGCGCATTCCATTATTTTTTTATAATCATGTTTTCTGGGGGACAGTTCTCCCATTTCCATATCTGTTTGAAAACAATTCTAGCAGCCGTCAAGATAAGTATTATTAAATACTGATTTTCCTCAGTCCATTGTCCTCCGATAATTCCCAATAAAAATATCTCTGGTTTCAATTCAATTTGTGAGATTATGATTTCTTGGATCCATAATCGTATCTTGCTCCAATATCTTTTTGCCTCTGGGCAGGACCACCACATATGGTAGTATGTACCATTTTCACATTTACATTTCCAGCATCTTGGGTTGAGGTTAGGATATATTTTGGCTAACCTAGCCAGATGCCAACGATAATACATTTTATATAGATTCTCCTTATATGATATCGACATAGGCAATTTGTAATTTTTTGTCCATAGTTTCTCCCAATCATCTAGTTGAATAGTGTATCCGAAATTTTTGGCCCATGCTATAATATTATTCTTTACAATCTCTTCCTATCAACTTTTAATAAATAGTTATACATTTTGGATATAAATTTGTTATCTGTTCCTAATAACTTCATCCTATGCCGGTGATTCCAAGATACGTGTGCCACAGGTGACACTTCATATCATTTTTGGTGACACACACCAGACCTAGTTGCGCAAGAGGACCCTGTTGTTGCATGGCTTCTGGAGCTTCCAAAAAGCACACAAGAACAGGGCATGTTTTCCCACTCTTTTCAGAGGCTGCAAGGTCACACAAGAGCATTTTTCAAAGTTTCTAGGCCTCAGGCAAACTGGAACTGCCTTGGATGGCATTTTGAAAAATATTTACAATTAGGTAAGTATTTAAGTCTATGGAGAGTCTCAGTCATCCAGGTCATGGTTATCCCAAAAGTGCTTCCCCCCCCCCCAAAGGCAACTGGATTTTGGTTTTTCCTTGAAGACGTTTTGCTTCTCATCCAAGGAGCTTCTTCAGTTCTGACCAAATAGTGGAGGATAGAAGGATTTATATTCCTTGCAGTCATCTGCTTGTTAACATTCTTTTAATGTCCCACTTTTGGGACAATTATGTAAGTATGTATTTATTTAAGAACACATTTAAATAATTTAATTTATTGCTCTTTGTTATGAATTCTCTTTTGTCCATGGGGTGGAGTGGTGACATGCCAGCAGAGTCAAGATAGGTATTTTCTGAATTTTCAACATGCCAAGGCCAAAAGTTTTGCCATCACTGTCCCTATGCCGGGAATTTATTATAAGTCAGTACAGTGGTGTCACATGAGCAAACCCAACGTTGCATACGTTGTTGCCTTCTGGAACCAATTGAAGCTTCCATGTGCTTTTGAAGGGCAACCCCATAAAGCCTCCAGAAGAGGGAATGGAATTAAAATAAAAGTAATAAAATTATTTGGAGTAAAACTGAAATAATGATCAAGATTTGTATGAGAGTAATAATGGTACTTTGAAGAGTGAAATTGAAATGAATGGTTTTATTGTTAATTTCATTGAAAAAATCAGGGGTGAAATCCAGCAGGTTCTGACAGGTTCTGGAGAACCAGTAGCAAAAATTTTGAGTAGTTCGGAGAACCGGTAGCGGAAATTTTGAGTAGTTCGGAGAACCGGTAGCGGAAATTTTGAGTAGTTCGGAGAACCGGTAGCGGAAATTTTGAGTAGTTCGGAGAACCGGTAGCAAAAATTTTGAGTAGTTCGGAGAACCGGTAGCAGAAATTTTGAGTAGTTCGGAGAACCGGTAGCGGAAATTTTGAGTAGTTCGGAGAACCGGTAGCGAAAATTTTGAGTAGTTCGGAGAACCGGTAGCAAAAATTTTGAGTAGTTCGGAGAACCGGTAGCGGAAATTTTGAGTAGTTCGGAGAACCGGCAAATACCACCTCTGGCTGGCCCCAGAGTGGGGTGGGAATGGAGATTTTGCAGTATCCTTCCCCTGCCATGCCTACTAAGCCACACCCACCAAGCCATACCACGCCCACCAAGCCACGCCCACAGAACCGGTAAAGGGGGGGGAATTGGATTTCATCACTGGAAAAAATAGATGAAAAGGAAGTCACAAATGCTTTGAGGATGTTGGGAAATGGTAATGCCCAGTTATGGGTGTTATATCTGGATAAATATTAAATTTTATCAATGGAGTTTGCTTATGAAGTGCTTATGCAATCTTGTACTGTGTATGTTAAGATGACTTCTGTGGCAAACAATTGGAAAAATCCCATTATTCTCCTATAAAAGGGAAAGATAAAAACAATGATGCAGGAATACCCAGGAGTTAGTTTCTTAAGTACACTTAAGAAGATTTCTGTTTCAAAGTGGTGTGGCCAGCTTGGATACAGAAGATGCTACTTGAGGTGTGCTGGACACATGTCTGGAAGAGTAGAAAGGTGCCATTTAGAGGCCCAAAATGAAAACCAGCTTCAGGGGGAGACTAGCAATCAGGAATATGGGGCTAATGGACCTGGGGAACATGTGGGGCAGCTAATGGCATCAGATGATTGGATCCTGGATTCCCTGGTCCTAGAACAGGTGTGCAGACTGCCAACCAGTGCAAAGGCATTCGACATGTCTCCTCACCCATCATGTCTCCGTTGTCTGGAGCTGGAGCAGGTACTATTTAAGAACTATTATTGCCAGCAATCCTCTGTTGGAAACAAACCATTCCACTTAGCAGAACTCTGTGCATTTGTCAACCCACGTAACACCGATCCTCTGCCAGCTGCATTGGCTGCCCATTAGTCTCCGGATCCAATTTAAGGTGTTGGTCGTTACCTTCAAAGCCCTACATGGCTCAGGGCCAGGTTACCTTCGGGACCGCATCCTGCCGCATACCTCCCTACGACCGGTTAGGGCCCACAGAGTGGGTCTCCTCCAGGTCCCATTGACCAAGCAATGCCGGTTGGCGGGGCCGAGGGGGAGAGCCTTCTCTGTGGGAGCCCCCTCCCTTTGGAACCAACTCCCTCCAGAGATCAGGACTATCCCCACCCTGCTGGTCTTCCGTAAAGCAATAAAAACTTGGCTCTTCCGGCAGGCGGGGTATGAATGAAAGTTCTTTTTAAAATATTGATAGTATTTTAACATGTTTTTTTAAAAAAAATGCTTTTATTGATTATATGTTTCTATACCTGTTGTTAGCCGCCCAGAGTCCCCCGGGAGTTGGGCGGCATAGAAATTTTAATAAATAAATAAATAAAATAAATAAAATGGAACCCATTGTTTGTGGAAACACTGTTCTTTGACCCCCAAACTGACTGATGACCTGTGCTTGGGACTTTTAGACTTCTGTACTATGACCTGGCCATTCTTCTGCTCTTCCCCTTAGATCAGAGGTGGAGAACGATGGCCCCTTTATGACTTGTGGACTTCAACTCTACGTATTCCTGAGCCAGTCATGGCTGGCTCAGGAATTCTGGGAGCTAAAGTTCACAAGTCATAAAGAGGCCATCGTTTCCCACTCCTGCCTTTGATGCTCGCTGTTTGGAATTCTTTGTTAGCAAGCTGTTAGGGAAATGGGGCTTGGTTCCTGCATGCCTGCATTTGTACCCATGCCATTCCTGCCTTGCTTTACACAAATCTGAAGCCTTGTAACTAAATTCTTTGGGATAGGACAGAAAGGGTCCTATCAGGGAACGACAATGAGCAGAATTTGAAAAAAGCATGTATCTGGTATGAAAATCAGATTTTTGCATTCATTGGAAATGTACGAACGTAAGAAAGGTTATGTTAATTTTAAGAAAACGAATCATAAAGTGAATAGACTCGCAAATATAGAATATTTTGGGCCTTGTTTGTAGAATGGTTTGTAATTTGAAGCACCAAGTACAAGTATGTTGGTGCCATTCTATCATAGGGCATTTTAGATTAAAATTAGTATTTAAACGAATTGGCAGCCATTGCTGGACTAGTGATGAAAGGCACCTTGCTGCATTTTGCATCACTATGGAGTTCAAATTTGGTTGCTGAATTTGATAAAACGTTATATCAAGGAAGTAATATTATCAAGAATAAATGGAATATTTAAAAAACAGCTCAGTATAAATTAGGAATATGGCAAAGATGCAAGTTAACTCTCTGATTCATGTGTTTATGGATCAACAGATAAGGTAATTCAGGTAATGTTAGCAGTGTTTCCCAACCTTGGCAACTTGAAGATGTCTGGACTTCAACTCCCAGAATTCCCCAGCCAGCATTCGCTGGCTGGGGAATTCTGGGAGTTGAAGTCCAGACATCTTCAAGTTGCCAAGGTGGGGAAACACTGTGTTAGAAGGATTGGCGGTGAACGTGAACATGCATGTACTCTTGTATGCACACAATATAAAAGCTGTGGCCCGAGGCCCAAACATGTTGCTTTTCTATTATGAGGCCTGAAATATGGAAGAGCTTTTCCCTGGACAACCTGATGCAGTTGGCTGAGAATCTGAATTCTTTCCAATAAGGATTTGAAAATGAACATATCAGACTTGTTCTTGACAGGGAAAATGAAGTGAACAACCGAAAATTATAGATACTGTAAATGGCTGTGAGGGTTCTTTGCTGTCCAAGGTCTTGACGCAACACAGCGCAGTAAATCTGTGCATAATACTTTGTTGTTTCAGCACACATCTTCCTCAACAAGAGGTTATTGCCCTGGTCACCTCCACCCTTCTAAGTCTTTGCAAGATGATGTTGCCACGTAAATATATCTTCCAAACTCAGTCTATTATACTCAGCCTTAATACTCAGTTTACACAAAAGTCTCAACATCTATAAAGGAGCATGCCTTTTTGTTTTTTTTGCTTTTTTCCAAAAGTCTTGCACTAGTTGGGAGAAGGTACTGTTTCACTGTGGTTGCTCCTCTCTTCTAGATGCTGCCAAGTTCCCAGCCAGTTTCTAATTCTCTTCTTAAACAGTGCTGGTTTGGAGAACTAGCTGAGCTTCACACCATGCTCCAGGCAGGACACCCACCAGGATATGCTGCTTACTGTAGCTTGTGGGCCTGGCAGTTGATTGATAGTGGTCTGGCCTTCCTGTAATAGCTGTTAAACTTCTCACAGTTGCCTCCCGTTTCCTCGCTTATATTCAGTTTGCAATCTCTTTCTCCTATATGCTCACACCCACTCTGTTTTAGCATTTGCTTTTGTAAACTAAGGGTCTTTGTGGGGTGACACTGCCTCTGGATGTCTTGCACATCCTTGAAAATGCCAGGGTGTGGCTTAGTTAGCTGGACAGCTGGACAGCTGGCTTGAATGCCTATGGGTGTGAGGGAATGGTTAAGGGAAGCAGGGGCAAAACTGGTCTGCATGCCTGCAGCAGCTACTTTTGAAATCAGCAGACAGCAACCCCAAATTCAGTCCCTCATAATGGCAGAAACAAACAACCCCAACAATAACAATGAAGTAAATTAGGGGTTGAGAATGCAGGTAGAAAGATAATGGGGGTTTGTTGCAAAGTATGTATGTTTCAAAAAAAGTAAAGGTACCTAAGTCTGCCCATTTTTCAATACAGAAATTAGAGCTGAGTATGGGGTAGGCAAACTACAGCTCTTTAAGGACCTGTGAACTTCAACTCCCAGAATTCCTGAGCCAGCCATGCATGCATGGCTGGCTCAGGAATTCTGGGAGTTGAAGTGCACAGGTCCTCAAAGAGCTGTAGTTTGCCCACCCCTAGGAGAAACATAAAAGTAATGCAGCAGGACTTGAGAAGTCTTAAGAAGAAGTGTGTGTCATTAAATAAGGTGAGAGTGGGTGCTGAATAAATATCTTTGGATTGCAAAATGAATGACCATTATAAAAAAAGGTACTTTAATATAGTTTGGCTATGTAGAAAGAAAGAATGAATGAATGAGAATCAACTTGTAAAATGAATATATGAAGGAAGAGTGAATGGATTGAGAGGTAGGGGAAGATGAAAAAAGTTTTGATTGGATTTAGTGGATAGGGTCCTCAAAAATAAATAGGTGAGATGTTTAAATGGTTAAATAAGAGTATGAATAGGATACAGACTTCAAAGAAGCAATGATTGTAAGAACAGGGAATTATGAAGCAGTAGAGTGTAAATCTTGATGTCAATTAGTTTTAGCTGTATTTCCTTATTTTATCTTTTGACTTATTCTTTTTCTATGCTTTGGAACCTCATTCCCCGCTCTTCCCAAGATTTGATTGGCCCTGACTCTGCTGGTCTTTCAGAAGGCCCCTATAACCTGGTTATTCTCTGAGGCATTGAGTTTGGAAAGTTAGTGAGCCTGTCAGTTATTGTTACTATTGTTGATGGTTCTTCTTGGCTGCCTCTTCTTCCTTACTTCCTCTTTGACCACTCTTTGTTTTTGTTGTATTGACATTTTTATGCTTATACTGATTTTTTAAAATTTTTATTTATCACCAATTGCTGGGGTGATATGGATAGCCAGAGTAGTTAAAACTACGTCGCCTTCGGCATGACCTAAGCATAGCTCATAAAATTATCTGCTACAACGTCCTTCCTGTCAATGACTACTTCAGCTTCAACCACAACAATACACGAGCACACAACAGATACAAACTCAAAGTGAACCGCTCCAAACTTGACTGTAAAAAATACGACTTTAGCAACAGAGTGGTTAATGCCTGGAACTCACTACCTGACTCTGTGGTTTCGTCACCAAACCCCCAAAACTTTACCCTTATATTGTCCACTGTTGACCTCACCCGATTCCTAAGAGGTCAATAAGGGGTGTGCAAAAGTGCACCGTCCCTGTCCTAATGTTCCCTCTTATCAGTACCTATCTTATGTATATAAACAATGTTATATCTATGTATATTACCAACATGTACTTAACAAAAATAAATAAATAAAATAAAATAAAATAAAATAAAATAAAATAAATTTGAGTGAGTGAGTGAGTGAGTGAGTGAGTGAGTCTCTCTTTGTGTGTATTTTTAAGAGTAATTTGGTCTAGTGGTTAAGACACCAGTCCAGGAGTTCTAGTACTGGCTTAGGCATGAAAGCTGTTGGATAACTTTGACCTAGCCACTTCACTCAGCCCACAATGGCAGGCTCTGGTGACAAATGGGTTGGTCAATTCCTGTCACAACCAGTAGATCACTCAGTGGAAAAAAGGCGGACCCTGCAATTGTGGGAGAACAAGAGGAAAGGAGGAAGGAATGTACATTTCAGAGAAGGCAGCACACCGAAGCACAAGTGAATTGTCTGTATGCAGCTCTTAATACTGCACATACTGTTTTAAAGACCAGGATTTTTCATTTATCAGTGGGTGCATTTGCAATTATTATCTCTGATTTTTCAGAATTCTGGCCAATTCTTAACTAACACCATGCAAGTACATGCTGCTTGATTGCTCCCACTTCGTTGGTTGTACCAATTGAAAAAAGTGCTTCAGCCCCATTTGTTCTTCCTTGTGCTTAGGAATGTTTATTTTTTACAACTGCAATCTTTATTGTAGGCCCAGTTATTAATCCTGTCCTTTGTTAGATATTTGGGGCTGAGATTCAAAATGGAAGCTTGCCAAGTTAATACCCTCTAGCAGAGGTGGGTTGCTACCGGTTCGGACCGGTTCTATAGAACCGGTAGTAACGTGGCGGCCTGGGTTGCTAGAACTGGCAGCGACTCAGGCCTGCTACTCCCCCGAGCCGGTTCTCTCGGCGGCGCCATAGGTGCCACCATCTTGTTTTTTGCTTCTGCGCATGCACAGAAGCTTTTTAAAAAGTAATGCGCATGCACAGAGAGTCATTTCCGGGAAGGGACACGCGCGCAGGCGTGCAAAACGTGCACTTCCATCGCGATGCAAACTGGTGGGGAAGGTAAGTAGAACCCACCCGTGGCCTATACTAATCTGGTTCTAGAGTAGCCTATCAAAACATGTTTCATACGCATGACTCAGTTATTTTGCTTCTTCTGCTTCCTGTACCTTTTGTACATGCACTTATCCAGAGAGTCTTAACCTGATGGACGAACAGATCAGTCTGCAAATGAGGCTCTGTACACTATCATAGCCAGAATCTTGTCACTAATATAATTATACGTAGCTGGCCCAGTTTCTACAGTGTTTTTCCCCCCCAAAAGGAATGTTCATAAGCAAAGAATTTGAACATGTACAAACCTATGTGAAAAGCCCTCCGGACATCTGTTATCTTTGGTGTATAGCAGAAGACAAGCATTCATTCCTGCATCACAGAAAAAAGATAAATGGTTGGGCAATTTCATAAATGTATCTTTAGTCAAGAAAACCATTCCAAATTTTCACCTATATAATTAGTTATCTGCGTGACTTTATTGATTGCTCTAATTGCCGCCCTGAGTCCTACGAGAGTTGGGCGGCATATAAAAATGACTAAATAAATAAATAAATAAATATTAATACTGATTTTATATATATATATATATATATATATATATATATATATATATATATATATATATATATATATATATATATATATATATATATATATATATATATATATATATATATATATATATATAATTTTATATATATATAATTATATATATATAATTATACACACACACACACACACACACACACACACACATACATATATTGAGTACACCAGGATAACACGACAGAAAAACATATATAACCCTTTCCTGGTGAAAGAGCTGATTGGGAACAGAGCCTATGGCCTAGTGGTTAAGTTGTTGCCTTACAAGGCAGCTGGCCCGGGTTCAAATCCCAGTAAGGGGTATGGCTATCTGACGAGAGCAAAATAAGCTCGAAATAGATCTATAATAGTCTCCCTTTATTTTCATTTATCAGCAAAAAATCCTACATATAAATATAAATATAAATATATAAAAGAGATGATTTTTTTTCTTCCTGATTTTGGCCAGTTAGAAATTTCACCTGCAAAAACATTATTAAAATGTTCTGCTGTTCTAACTGGTACAATTTTATGGCCTCGATGAGTGATTAACATAACCAAGTTCAAGACAGTTTTCTTTTCACTATCAAGTGGTAACTACCTAAATATTTTAACTATGGATCCATTCACTGGGGAAATAGTACTTTCTTATTTTATTTATTTAATTAATTTATGTCCTATCCATCTCACTCTTGCAGCAACTCTATATATGCACATACTTGAAATGCATTTCTAATTCTATCCTGCCATAGCAACTAACACAAAGCAGCAAGAAAGAAATAGGAAAAGGCAAAATATTTTAAAAAAATAATTTCGAAGTAGCAAAAAGGAATAATAACACATCTAATAAACCTAAAAAATTAGAACATTTTCAAATTCTGGAAGAAGAGAGAACTTTCAAATACTGCTATATGTATCTGAAACATGGCTCTTCCTAATAATCTAAACATATACAGTCATATATACTAGCCTTCTTCAACCTGGTGCCCTCCAGATGCTTTGAACCCCATCAGCAGTAATTTTTAGAACTCGTGCAAATTGAAGCTCAAGTCAGCTGAAGGATATTAGCCTTTCTTATATATCTAGAAGGCAGGGGCGGGTTCCTAATTTTTTTACTACCACTCTGTGGGTGTGGCTTATTTTGTGGGTGTGGCTTGCCAGCCATGTGACCGGATGGGTGTGAGCCTTGGGAGCTTGGCAGCGGCCGGAGAAGCGGGTGGCATTGCCCACCCGCAATGCAGCCCCCCGCAGTGGGAGCAGCAAGACCGCAGCAGCGGTTCTTCTAGGAGGCTCCGTCCGGCCTGAATGCTTCTCCCCATTCGATGATCCTAGGCTCCTGCCGCCCGTTCCCCCTCCCCTCAGCAGCTCGAGAAGCCTTGAACGTGCGAAAATGCCTGGGATCATCACTGCGCATTCATGGCTTCTCGGACTGCTGAAGGGAGGGGAACTGAGATAGGTCCTGCCGCCCATTCTTTCAGCGTCTCACACGCTCCCTCAACCATCCTCCCCTGCTTGGACTCACTGTGGGGTAGGAAGGCAGCGCATGCGCAGTGCCGGAAGCTCGGCTTCTGGGCATGCGCAGAAGAAAATTAAAAAAAAATTAAAAAACTTTTTTTTAAAAAAATGGTGGCGCCCAGGCACCGGCAACCGACCGCACCGGTACTGTGACGTCACCAGCGGGCCACTACCGGTGCTATAGAGTGGACCGCACCAGTAGGAACCCACCACTGCTAGAAGGGTGTTTGGGAGGAAAGTGTCAGTAATATGTCCCATGCTTGAACTAAAAGTATGAACCTTTTCTATGTACTGAGTGGTACTAAAAAAAGATTTATTCTTTTGCTGATGAGAAATAAGTCTTTTCGACTTCCGGTTCCGGATCGCTGCATCGCGGACGCTCCTCGTTGAGCGCCTTTCCTTTTCCCCATTAAAGCCGCCAGAACAGCTGTCTGGCGGCTTGAAAGTCTCTGCCCCGGGCAAAGGGGAGAGATGAGAGCCGGACAGGTGGGGTAGAGCCCCCCCTAGTGCCCCAAGTGTCAGCCAGGGGCGCGAAAGGTGAGGGCTCCCCAGCCAGCCTGTCTCTTGCTCCGGGGA
This sequence comes from Diadophis punctatus similis, assembly GCA_023053685.1. Classification (NCBI taxonomy): domain Eukaryota; kingdom Metazoa; phylum Chordata; class Lepidosauria; order Squamata; family Dipsadidae; genus Diadophis; species Diadophis punctatus. The sequence goes on from JALIGW010000002.1 coordinate 93,826,263, forward strand.
CTTGGAAACCTCCGCTTTTGCGGAGCAAGATGCTGTGACCACCCGCTGCTTCGTGAATGGGATTACAACTACTTAATTGTTTAAACAAGCAGACAGAGAGAGACAGGATTTTAAAGGGCAAGTACAGATTTTTTTTTTCTTTCAACTCCACTGCTGATTTTCACTTCGGAAGAAACTAAGTAACAGTTATTAGGCTACAACATGGCGATCGGAGAAAGTGGGAGGAGAAGTGAAAGTAACTTTCGTTTCCCTAGCAGCTTTTTTTCTTATGGAAATTTTTGATTTTGAAAGTTGGCTTTACTCTCTCTGTCTCCCGATTTTGGATTAAATAATAACTGACAATTTTTTAAAAATAAAATTCTATCTGGCTTTGGAATTTGAAAGAATTTTAAAAGAAATTTAAAAGAACTTTAACTAGAGGCTTGGCTTTTTCTTTGTCTACCACTGGAAATACTAAAATGGCTTCAAAATCTGGAAAGATGGTTTTGAATAAAAGAATGGATTATTCATCTGGTTATATTTCTAAAATGCAACTTACCACTGAGTTAACACCCCCAAAGTCTTTAACACCTGAAAATTTAATAAGTACCTTAAAGATTATGAAAGATGAACTTATTGTTGAATTTAACCAAAAAATTAGTGAAATAGATAATAAAATGCAGGCTGCTTTAAAGAATATTGACCAACAAATTAGAAATGATGTGTTGGAGGTATGTAAAGGTCTAGCAACAAATATTGAAGTTTTGGCAAACCGCATTGAAGAAAACAAACAAGTTTTGACAACTTCAGTAGAATACATAGATAAAATACAAAATGACATTGCAAATTTTGAAACAGAGGTGTTAATGACGCAATTCAGATCCATGGAATTTGCCATAAGGGTCAGGGGGTTGAAAGAAGGATTATATGAAGATTTGAAAGGAAGGATGGTGGAAGCTTTGGAGCAGGTGTCTGGACTGTCTAAAGAAGAACTAGCCAGGCAAATTGATAAAATATATAGAATCAACTCCTGGTATGCAAAACAAAAACACCTACCAAGGGATATTGTAATATACTTTACTACAAGAGCCTTACGGAATAGGATTATACAGGCGACGTTTAAGAATAACCTGCAGGTGAATGGCCAGGAACTGATGATATGGAAAGAAATTCCCTCTAAAATGCTCAAAGCCAGAAAAGATTATACCTTTCTGATTGATGAATTTAAAAGGTTAAATTTACATTACAAATGGGAAGCACCAACAGGAGTTGCAGTGAAATTTCTGGGAAAAAGATATCGGCTTAATACAACAAAGAAAGCTACTGAATTTTATGTCAACGTCTTAAAGGCTGATATATCCAAGATTCCAGAGGAAAGATGTATGAAAACAAAAGAGGAGGAGGAGGGAAAGCCATCCCTTCCTCTTCAAATCGAAACAGATTTACAAAATTTAAATGATTGGCAGAGCCAGACAGATGTCTACAGTGTGGAAAAGGAGATGGAAGATCGGGGTCAGATGGGAGGCGAGCTGACAACTACAAAATTATCAAGTTACAAAAAGATGCAACCATCATCAAGATACAACAAGATGCAGTGTTGAAGTTTATTGGACAGATGGTTGCCATTATGACTGTACTTTTCTTTTTCCCTTCTTTCCTTAATTTTTTTTTCTTTTCTTTACTTCTTGCATTCTTTTTTTTTCTTTTGTTTTTTTGGGGGGGCTTATTCAAAGTATTATTAATTCTTTTTAAAGATTTAGAACTTTTTTGAACCTAATAATTTAATACATAGTAACATTATGTTACTAATAGAGTGGTAGAATTTATGATGAAGTTTAAGGTTTTTGTATTATTATTTAGTTATTTTTTGTGTAATATCAATTTAAGTTTTATTTAATTGTGAGAAAGATTTGGAATTGTTATCTATCCAGTTATAAAATATTACAATTAGATTTAACATTTTTTTTTTGGGAGGAAGGTTATTTAAAGTTTGTAATTAGTGCTTATAATCTGATATATAGTAATAGTATGTTATTTATATACTGATTGATTTTATGATGAAGTTTAAGGTTTTTGTATTTAATACTTAGTCATCATTTATGTAATAATCATTTAATTCTTAGTTAACAGTGAAGAAATGTTGTGAAGGGTAGATGATTGAAAGGAGGAGGAAGGAATTTTTATTAGTGTACAATTTGGAGTTGAAGTTTTAAAAAAATAAGGTGGAAGTCAAAATTTTTTAATTTAATTTAAATTTATTTTATTGATATTATGCCCTGTACTCTCTCTGGGAAGTCCGGGGGGGAGGGGGGGAGGGAAAGGGGTGGGTTAGGGGGGAGAAAAATTAAAAAAAATGTTTGTACTTTCTATTTAATGTTTAGCTATTATCTATGTAATTTTGTACTAATAAAACTTTTTGGAAATAAAAAGAGAAATAAGTCTTTTCTCTGCCAATATTATCCAGCAGTCACTCATTTATTCAGTTCAGTTATATCCTACCATTTTTTTCTACTCTGGAGCTGGAGGCAGTATACAAACGTCTCCCCAGCTAATAGTACATTTGAACCACAGCTGACTCCAGCAATGTAATATTTCTAGCGCAAGGTAAGCCATTGAAAGCATATAATTTTTGATAGAATGCTAGTTCATTTGTAGCCTTAAGTAAAAGTATGAAGCACATACTTGTTTTGTTCTCACTAAGTTATATAGGCATTCCTTAACAGAATGGTCAGGCAGTGAGAAAAATCCTCCGGTCTCTTATTTCACTTATTAATGTTATTTTAATGCCTCGGTTAATGAGTTTTAAATTGTGCAGATATGGCCTCATCACTAGACAGGTCAAGGTTGCCATTGCCAGCTAAACTGTTAAATGTCTCTTCATGTGTGGAGCCCTTTTTTTTAAAAAAAACAGAAAGCATTCTGCAAGATGCTTTATTGTAATAACTGGGTGAACAAGAGAAAGTGAGCACAGTTCAGTGATCTACATCATAGTGTGGGTTGATAGCCTTCCTACAAACTCCCCCACCCCTCCCTACCTAGTGTGTATTGTGATATAATTATAGCCCTATTTAATCATTCAACTCATGTGGAAGCTTTACACACATGGAGAGACAGACAATGCCAGCCAGCATCTTGCCTTGGCCTCTTTTGCTGTGTGGCTGCCTGACTGCATGGAGGACAACTGGAGGGTACATCCTTTATCTACTGTGGAAGGGTTTAAACAAAAAATTAAAAATTGTGGTTTACCAGGATTCTAGAATTGCTCAAAAAATAGAGGGAGGTTTTCATTGCAAAGAATTAATTTCTATGTCAAAACGAAAGTAAGAACTACCAGGAGCTGGAGGGCAAAGTTTGCACAGCCCTCTCTAGTTCCCCTATTTAAATGTAGAGCTCACTCACAAAAAGAATGATTGAATAGGGTAACTTTTTCTCAGACTGATACCATTTAGTTAATCGTTATCATTTACGTGCGCCTATTGTCTGGGTTCGCTACCTCATGCTAGAACCTTAATTATTGAATACATTGCACAATGCGCTAAATAACAAATAGTTATTTATAATCTGCAATGGGTTTACACCACATCAAAATCTTAAACTTTCCTGAGAACACCCTTTTGTGACCCCCCCCCCCTCCTAGCATGGGCATGTTGGGCAGGAGATTAAATGGAAATTGTAGGTTATCCCCTCCGGCTGAAGAAGGCTGGCTTGTGAGAACATTGCACAGATTTGTAAATAGCAGACCCAGTTTTTCAAAGGTGGTGGTGGTGGTGATGATGATGATGATGATGATGATTTATGTTGTACTGACAGATCTAATCTAAAGTTGCAGAGCAAAGGATGATGGTCATATTCACATTGTTGACCCCTTTGAGATCTGTTCTTTTGGTCACAGAGGTCAACAGCAGATCTATCAACTCTTGTCATGCAAGGTCATGACTTTAGGTCAGAAGTTAATAATATAGAGGTCACTAAGCATCTGCTTGGGAGCCATTCTACCAATCAGGTTTGTGCTGAGAGCAGGGACCCAAAGTTAAAGGCTCTTTATCTCGTTATCAACTTCCTAAGCCCTCCAGGCCTCTTTGTCTGAACTGTTTGAAACAGACTTGGTTCCTCTAGTAATTTCACTACATAGCTATAGAGAGACAAACACATACTAACACATTAAAGCCTTGTTTTATTGGAAGGCACATTCTTCTGGTTTCTTATTTCATGGAATCAGTCCAAAGAAGGAACACAACTCTAAGAACAACCATGTTTATTGCAATTTTTTTTTTAAAAAAAGATGGGTGGCTACCTGCTTTAAAAGACAGAGGGACCCTGAACAATGGAAAAGCAAAGATTTGTATAGAAGTTGAAGGCTACAATGTGGGGAATCCTAGGGATTTGGTTTCCAGGTCAGCTTGGGTATGCTAGGCAGGTCCTTGTTGTGTACCTATGATTAGTTCCATTGTTAGGCAAAATGGCGGCAGAGCTAAAGAAGTTCAGTGTTAAAGGAGGTGGAATCGGGTGGGTTCTGCTTTTCTTCGCTTGCCGGTTTGCTCCTTGATGCGACGCATGCGCGTGCATGCACAGTGCTAAAAACCCAGTGTTGTGACCCAGCACCGCAACCCCCCAGAAACACACACACACAGTCGTTGGGAGGCAAACAAAAAGGTTCCTTTTACTAATAAAGTTTCTTAGTAAAACTCAGAGGGTTTAGAAGTCCAAAACAACACAAACGGAAAGTCTTCAGGAATAAGGTTCTTTGGGTTACGTGAGGGTTAAATAGCACACAGACAAAAGTTCAAAGCAAGACTCATTAATTCTTATCTGAACAACTTGGCTGGCTTCCCGGAATAAAGCTGGCAGAAGCTGGTGATAAGATTCCCAAACAGACGTAGAAACGAAACTCTGGATATGCTGCGGTCAGTGAATTGTTGTTCTCAGCAATGAGCACTAATTACCATGGCCTAATATAGCCACTGAAGGGCGTGGCCCAATTAGCCCTCACTGCTTCCTCCTATTGGACCGACGCTTACTCAGCCAGTCCTGTCTTCTGGCTGCTCTGCGTGCTCTGGCATTCAGCATGAGTTCTTCATCTCCTGATGAAGAACTCTGCTGCGCAGGTGCAGAAGGTCCTGGGAGATCGTCCTGCTCTGGCACCGAGTCCTCATCACCAGCCGTCTCTGGTGCCAGGCACATAGGCTGGTACTGCTGCACCATGAGCGGCTCCGCGTCCTCCGGATCCTCCAGACTCGGCGCCGGACGCGGCCAAGGCACAACACTATCCCTCACCGCAGGGCCCTTCCCCCGGGTCTGTCGGTCCGGATGCGGCCGGGACGGGAATTGAGCGTGGAAGGCCCGGACCAGATCCGGAGCATGCACGGCGGTCGCATCCTCCCATGTGAAGTCTTCAGGGCCGTACCCCTTCCACTCAATGAGGTACTGGAACCGGCCCTTCATCCAGCGGGAATCCCGAATACTGGCAACTTCGTATTCGGGTGGGTCAGCGGGAGTGCGGATCACAGGCTGAGGCAGAGCGGGAGGGCGGAGCGGACAGGCAGGACGTTCGGGAACAAGGAGGGACCGATGGAAGACGGGGTGGATCCTGAGAGAGCGGGGCAACGTCAACCGGTAGGCCACGGGGTTAATGACCGCTTCCACCGGGAACGGACCCAAGAAGCGGTGGTCAAGCTTGCGAGCCGGTCGGTCAGAGGGGAGATGCTTCGTGGACAGCCAGACACGATCCCCGACCGCCAGAGGTGGAGTTGCTCGCCGGGAGCGGTCCGCGACCCTCTTGTAATCTTCCTTGGCTTTATTCAACGAGCGTTTGACCAGTTGGTGAACGGCCTGGAGCTCGGACAGGAATTCCTCTGCCACAGGAACAGGAGAGTCTAGGAGCGTGAGCGGGAAGAAACGGGGGTGGTAACCAAAGTTGGCAAGGAACGGAGAGGCGTGCGTGGAGGTGTGCTGAGAGTTGTTAAAAGCAAACTCGGCCACGGCAAGGTATTCCGCCCAGTTGTCCTGCTGCTGGTTGACAAAACAGCGCAGGTACTGTTCAAGGATGCCGATGACTTTTTCAGTGCCCCCGTCAGTCTCCGGATGATGCGCTGACGAGAGGCAGACTTGGACCTCCAGGGCCGCCATCAGACCCTTCCAGAACTGGGCCGTGAACTGGGCTCCCCGATCCGACACGACCCGATCCGGCAGACCATGCAGGCGGAAAACATGCTGGATAAACATGCGGGCCGTGGCACGAGCTGTCGGCAACCCGCGACAGGGGATGAAATGTGCCATTTTGGTCAGCATATCGACCACTACGAACACGGTCGTGAAGCCGGCGGACGGGGGCAAGTCCGTGAGGAAGTCCATAGAGACGGCCCCCCAGGGTCTCTCAGGCGTCGGCAAGGGCTGCAGCAGGCCCGGCGGCGCTCCAGGGGCGTACTTGGCCTGGCGACAGCGAACACAAGACGTCACATAGGCCTGGACGTCATCACGGAGTCGGGGCCACCAAAAAGTCCGAGCCACCAGGTTCAGAGTCTTGAAAAGGCCGAAGTGGCCAGCCGCAGGGCTGTCGTGGCACTGCTGCAGGATCAGGCCACGGAGCGGACCGGCAGGAACGTAGAGCAGGTCCCGGAAACGGAGGAGGTCGTCCGAAAACGTCCAAGGGGACTCAGGCCCTATCTCCTGCCTCCGTTGTGCCGCGTAGGCGTCGTGTCGCTGCGCCTCCCGGATCTGTCCTCGGAGGTCCACGGGATCCTGGGTAGCTGCAAAGGACTCGACGGGCAGGACCGTCCGGGGTGGCAGCGGTTCCTGGGCTTGGGCGTATTCCGGCTTGCGGGACAGCGCATCCGCCTGCTGATTCCGGCCACTCGGGATGTACGTAATGCGAAAATTGAAGCGGGAGAAAAAGAACGACCAGCGTATCTGGCGCTGGTTGAGCTTCCTGGCCGTCTGCAAGAACTCCAGGTTCTTATGGTCTGTGCGCACCTCCACTTGATGACGAGCCCCCTCGAGGTGGTGCCGCCAGGTCTCGAAAGCCGCCTTGATGGCCAGCAACTCCTTCTCCCAGATCGTATAATTGCGCTCCGACGAGGTTAATTTCCGGGAATAATAAGCGCAAGGGAAGAGATGGCCGCCATCTTCCCGGGTCTGGAGCAAGACGGCGCCCACGGCAATGTCGGACGCGTCCGCCTCCACAACAAAAGGGCGGTGAGGGTCTGGGTGCTTGAGGATTGGCTCCTGCATGAAGGCATCCGTGAGGATCTTGAACGCCTCCTGTTCGGAATCGCCCCACCGGAAAGGGACTTGTTTCTGCAGGAGTCGAGTGAGAGGCGCGGTCAGAGTGGCGAACCCCGGGATGAAGGTCCTATAATAATTTGCGAACCCCAGAAGTCGCTGAATGTCCTTCACCCGGCGCGGGGGTTGCCAGGTTTTCAGGGCCTCGACCTTGCCCCGGTCCATGGCGATGCCTTCTGGCGAAATCCGATGGCCCAGGAAATCCACAGTCGTCTGAAAAAACTGGCATTTCTCTAATTTCGCGTATAGCTGGTGGTCTCTCAACCGCTGCAGGACTTGACGGATATGTCGGATGTGGCTGCTCCGGGACGTAGAATAAATCATAATATCGTCCAGGTACACGACAACGAACTGGTCCAGCAAATCTCTAAAGATGTCGTTCATGAAATGCTGGAACACAGCCGGAGCGTTGGTCAAGCCGAACGGCATGACCGTATACTCAAAATGACCGTAGCGGGTTCCGAACGCCGTCTTCCACTCGTCCCCCTCACGAACACGCACCAAATTGTAAGCGCCACGTAAGTCCAATTTGGTGAAGATGGTCGCCGAGCGGAGGCGTTCCATCAACTCCGGGATGAGGGGCAACGGGTACCGGTTACGCACTGTGATGGCATTCAACTTGCGATAATCGCAGCACAGGCGCAAGTCCCCGGTTTTCTTCTTGACGAAGAGGACGGGGGCATACAAGGGCGATGAGGAGGGTCGGATGAAACCCCTGGCCAGGTTTTTATCGATAAAGTCCCGCAGTGCGGCCAGTTCGGGTTCTGATATGGAAAAGAGGCGGCCCACAGGGAGCGGAGCGTTGGGAATCAGATCCACAGGGCAATCGTAGGGCCAGTGCGGGGGCAACTGGTCCGCCTCCTTTTCGCTAAACACATCAGCGAAGTCTGCAAACTCAGCTGGGAGTGAAATGTCCGGAGGGTCAGGTACCGCACCCGCACAAACCTGGCGCGTATGGTCCACACACTGGAGACTCGGGAAGGCAATGAAGTTCTGGGACCATACAACCTGAGGGTCGTGGGTGCGCAGCCACGCCAGTCCGAGAACCAAAGGGAAATGGAGTCCCGACGTCACGTAAAACTGGATGGCCTCCTCGTGCCGTCCAATGCAAAGGCGCACCGGCTGCGTGATGGCCTTAATCGGACCGGACAGCAACACCCGGCCATCGATTGTTTCCACCCTCATCGGCGGGTCCACGGGGCACAGGGGAACGGCAAGATGCTGGGCGAATGCCTCGTCAATGAAATTGGTGGTTGCCCCGGAGTCCACCAAAGCGTGTGCGGAGACGCCGCGGTCCCGGTGGTCAATAAAGACCTTGGTGTCCAAGAGCAGATGCCGCGGAGGACCGGGATCCACGTCAGCTGAGCCGGAGTCCTTCGGTGTGCATGCCCGACCCAGCGTCTCCGCTAGGCCGGGCGCTGGCCGTTTCCCGACGGCGATGGCTGGGACGGTGGAGCAGGACCAGAAGCGGTGGGCCCCCGACCCTTCCTAGGGCACGAGCGAGCGAAATGGCCCGGGTCGCCGCAATACAAACACAACCCCCCTGCCCTGCGTCTGTCCTTTTCCGCGCCGGTCAAGCGGGGCCGAACAGCGCCAAGGTCCATAGGCTCGTCACGGGGAGCCGGGGCCGACGGAAGTCCACGGGGAACAGGAGGTGCCTGAGCAGCGCGACGTGGAGCCAGAACAGCGGGGACGTCAGGTGGCGCGAGAGGCGCCGGAGCAGCACGGCGTGCGTTCCTCGCTTGCAACCGGGCATCAATTTTCAAGCAGAGCCGCACCAGTTCTTGGGTGGTTGCAGGAATGTCCACGCGTGCCAGCTCATCCTGGATGCTGTCTGCCAAGCCCTCCTGGAAGGCATCCAACAACGCTGCCTCATTCCAGGCCGAGTCTTGGCTGAGGAGACGGAACTCACTGATGTATTCCCTGAGTGGTCTCCGACCTTGCCTCAGCTGCCTTAATTGCCTGCACGCTGTCTGGGCCTTAATTGGATCCGCGAACATCTCCTCCAAATGAGTGCAGAAACGCCCAAAGTCCTGGAGGAGGGGACTGTTCTGGACCAGTAGAGGGGTGGCCCAACGTGCTGCATTTCCAGACAGCAGGCTAATTACAAACCCCACCTTGTCCCGGTCGTGGGGGAAATCCTCTGGCCTCAGAGACATGAACAACTGGCACTGGCCCAGGAACGCCGGGAACATAGCCTCGTCACCATGGAACTTATCCGGCATGGCTATCGGGCAGCGTGTCCGTTGGGCTGGGGCCAACGCAGGAGCAGCTGCCAACTGATTTTGCTGCCTTGTTAACTGAGCGTTCATGATTGCCAGCTGCTGCCGAAGTTGAGCATTCTCGTCCTGAAGCTGCTCCATGATGCAATCTGGGCTTGTGTGTGGTCAGTTTGGGCTGAGAACAAACTGTTGTGACCCAGCACCGCAACCCCCCAGAAACACACACACACAGTCGTTGGGAGGCAAACAAAAAGGTTCCTTTTACTAATAAAGTTTCTTAGTAAAACTCAGAGGGTTTAGAAGTCCAAAACAACACAAACGGAAAGTCTTCAGGAATAAGGTTCTTTGGGTTACGTGAGGGTTAAATAGCACACAGACAAAAGTTCAAAGCAAGACTCATTAATTCTTATCTGAACAACTTGGCTGGCTTCCCGGAATAAAGCTGGCAGAAGCTGGTGATAAGATTCCCAAACAGACGTAGAAACGAAACTCTGGATATGCTGCGGTCAGTGAATTGTTGTTCTCAGCAATGAGCACTAATTACCATGGCCTAATATAGCCACTGAAGGGCGTGGCCCAATTAGCCCTCACTGCTTCCTCCTATTGGACCGACGCTTACTCAGCCAGTCCTGTCTTCTGGCTGCTCTGCGTGCTCTGGCATTCAGCATGAGTTCTTCATCTCCTGATGAAGAACTCTGCTGCGCAGGTGCAGAAGGTCCTGGGAGATCGTCCTGCTCTGGCACCGAGTCCTCATCACCAGCCGTCTCTGGTGCCAGGCACATAGGCTGGTACTGCTGCACCATGAGCGGCTCCGCGTCCTCCGGATCCTCCAGACTCGGCGCCGGACGCGGCCAAGGCACAACACCCAGCTTCTGCGCATGCGCAGAAGCAAAAAACAGCTTCTGTGCGTGCGCAGAAGCAAAAAACAAGATGGCGGTGCCTATGGCGCCACCGAGAGGGCCGGTTCGGGGGCATGGCAGGCCTGGGAAGGAACCCACCTCTGGGTGGAATGTTGAGGTTGATAGAAGGTTGGGGTTTCTCTCTGTTGCAATTCCCTTTTAAGAATTGCCCTTGGACTGTACTATAAGCTGGTCAGGAGGCTGCTATTCCTTGGTTTTCATGAAATTGCAGGAAGCTTTGTCCGGAGCCAGGGAGAGTCAATTTTAGTCTGATGAAGCAAAATGATGAACTGGGTTTAATGTCCAGAGGACATTATAACCTCCATTTTCTTAGGTTTGTTTTCTCCACTATACTAATAGTTTCCATTTTTACCCCCTTCACCTCAAAATAATTATACCCTGAACATAAGGCCCTCATTTTCTTGCTGTGAAAATAAGCCTTCCATCATATAGTTTCAGATTTGGCTCCATTTTTTAAAATCTCCAACCAGTATAGATCATGTCATACACATTTGCTCCCATTTCCCTTTCCTTCCTTGTCTTTCTAAACTTGGATTGTAACCCCTAGGGGTTAGGATTTTGCTTCTGCTTATGTTATTGGCCAGTGTGTTGTGCATACAGATAGATATGTGACTTGTTTAACTCATGACCTTACAGGTTAAACCTCAGCTATGATCATTGTATTGCATAATGACCTACCAAGAACATAATAGCCCTCTGCTTTTCATTCCTTTTTTTAAAAATATTTTTTATTTTTTTAATTAAATACACAAAACTATACAACAATACAACAGTGACATACACAACAACAAATAAACATTTTGGGCTTTTCTATTTAGCCCCTAACTCCAATAAGCTATCCTCGGAACTTTACATAATTTTGCTTTTCATTCCTAAGTACACAGGGATAGGGGTGGGTTCTAACTTACCTCACTACCGGTTTGCTTCCTCCTGTGCTATGTGGGCGCGCCGCATGGGCGCACATGCGCGAAGCACGCGATGCATATACAGTGCTGAAAAAATAAAAATAAATCCAAAAAAAGCCAAAAACAAGATGGTGACGCATGCGCAGTGCCAGAAACTTGGCTTCTGCTCATGTGCAGAAGAACCCCTCCCAAAAAAAAATTCCAAAAAAAAAATATCCCAAAAAATTCCAAAAAAATATGGCGGTGCCCACGGACCAGCACTGACCGAACCGGTTCCGTGATGTCATCGTGATGTCACCAGCGGTTTGCTACCGGTTTAGGCGAACTGGTCCAAACCGGGAGGAACCCACCTCTGCACGGGCCTCAAAAGAAGTGAGGTTCATCAAAACCTAATGGAGTTAAATACATGCTTGGTTTGCCACATCAGAGCTTGGGCAAGCCTATATGTCATGAAATGCCAATTTTCTGTCCTAGAAGAGGAACACATGAAATAGTTTGAAGGTGTTTGCATTAGGAGCTTGCTTAGAAACCATGGCAATTTCAATTTTCTACCTCTGGCAGCTATGGATCGGTGAGCTTATTGCTTTGTGTGAAATTCTGTACAAATTTAACCAATTAACAATGTCTGCTTTTTGCAAGCCCAAACAAAGCTAGGCATACTTTTTAATTTTTGAACACATTTCAGAATTTGTCAAAGCAGTTCACAACTGAAAAATGTTTATATACCAAAGAAAAAATACAGCCACAAAATGCATTTGTGGGGGCAAAAGATACACAAAACACATATTAAGGAAGTATGGCTTGCGAGATATTAAAAATGTCTGAGATTTCATGTAGGTTTTACAGAGAAATTGGTTAACTAGTGCATAAACAGAGCTGAAAGAAATTGCAGTCAGGGAAAAAACAGGTTACTAGCCTGCAATCCTGACAATTCCTAATGTTCTCCCATCCAAATACAGAAGAACCAAACCCAGTTGTCTGACATCAGCCCAACTCAGGTAGATACTGCCACCAAGCTGGGCTAATTAAAAATACATTGGTAAACAAAGCAAGCATAGTGTGATAAGGGTTAAGGAATGTGGCCCAGTTTTCAGCAAACCCACACCACCTAATTATTTCCCATAAATCCCTCCAAATTTAATATTGAACCAGCTCCCCAGTGGGTTGCTTCTGTCTTCTGGTTGCTTTCAGCATCACTTATCCTAATTAGGCAATCAGCTCAATCACAAACTTTGGCTTTTGCCGTATTCCACTGTTTCAGACGGATGATAGAATCAAAGATATGAATGTTCCTTATTAAACGGCAATAAAAGCTACACAGTAAGAACAGCAATACCTTCACGACAAGGCACACTTCTCTTTTTTTGGACAAGGATGTAGGGAGGTTCTGCCAGCACATCAACTCTATCCCTTTTCTAAGCCCTCATCTTCAAAAACCCTCGGGCAATAGAACTGCCAAATTCCACCCCAGTGTGATCAGACAGGCATCTTTTATACCAATAAAGGAGAATATTTGTAGCTCAGGGTTGAACTGCGGGGTGCTTGGTGCTCTCTGAGCTTGCTTGTTTTCTTGCAGATGGTTTATTACCCTAACTAGGTAACATCATCAGTGCTGATAGAGCACCAAGGAACCCTCAAATATCTCTTACCCTATTGACACAAATCACAATGATACATTGGTGAATAATCAAGGTGCATTTCTATAGTACAACGGTGTCTTTTCTGCAATCATGCATATCCTAAAACATCCTCCACTCTTTACTACCATCTCTTCCACTCATAGTCCAAAGGTGACAACAGGCAGGAATATCCCATAAAGTATCCTCAGTACTGAACAGCTTCCCTTTAGGACTGACTGTGCACTGCTTGAAAATTATGTGGAAAGAAACCAACGGCTTTTGGTCTCACATGAGCCCAGAACCTCTTTGATATTCATTCAGATAGCCAGAGTTCTTTGAAGTTCCCTCATAAGCCTGAAGGAGAGATGGCATTTACTCTAACAACATGCACATTACAGTCCGTCTGACCCTTAAAGCAGTAATTCCTGTTTTTGTGTTTATGCAAAAAACACTATCAAATTTCTTCAGTCCATGGTTTTGGTATAAAGTATGTTAATTCCAGCAGATAATTTTTTTCAGGCTGGCTGATCAAATTCTCCTCTGCCAAATGAGTGGCAATGCAAGAACCATGCTCTTCACACTTTCAGTTATAAAACAGTTCCAAGCTGGAAGATAGACAACTGTTCGGCCATCTTGATATATATATATGATATGATAACATATATCTTGATATGTTTTCTGAGGTTTTTGCGGGTGTTTGTATGTAGGTCTTTGGTTATTTGGGTTTTCTCCCACGTGAAATTGGAAGTGTCTTGGCGACCTTTCGACGAAGTCTCATTCGTTATCATCAGGCTGGTGTCTTCGGCTTCCTGCTTCTAGGAGCAATGTGAGATTGCAGCTGTTTCTTCCTTTTAACTGCCAGTGGGGGTTTGAACTGATAGGGTGGGAGCTTGGCTTTGTTCTGATTGGTTGGAGGTGTGTTCTGATTGGTTGGGGGCTTGGCTGTGCTCTGATTGGATGGGGGTTGGCTGTGCTCTGATTGGATGGGGGTGTGCTCGGGTTTTCTTTTTGGTTTGAGAGACTTCCTGGGCTACTGGCTACATTCTGAGCTGAACTTCTCGTTCAGTTCTGTTCGTCAGCTAAGCGTTTTGTTCTGGAGATGAGTGTCTTGGCTACGGAGTTGATCTGTGCTGGGTGGTGGTGTGAGAGTGTGTGCAGATAGCGGTTAGTGTGTGTTTCCTTCTGGTAGATGGTGTGTCCTAGGGAGCCATTGGATTTCTTGTAGACTAAGACATCCAGGAATGACATCCAGAACTCAGACTAACACGAGCACACACCCATCCAATCAGAGCACAGCCAACCCCCCATCCAATCAGAGCACAGCCAAGCCCCCAACCAATCAGAACACACCTCCACCCAATCATACCCACCTCCACCCACCCACCCACCCACACGCACACACTCATGGTGTGCATTGGGTATTAAGAAACCCTTGTGGGTTCCTGGATATCCAATGATTCAGGTACGTCTGCAAGGAGGAGAAAAATCAGCACCATATCCTTCTCTCATATCAGGTCTGACTGTTTCAAATTATTTCAGGAAAACCTTTAAGCAGAGTACATGGACCGAACTGATTTTGTGAGCTTTGACAAGGATTGGTCCTTCCATGATCGTACCTTACACTTCTTCCTTTAGTTCAGGGGAGTTGAAGTCCACAAGTCTTAAAGTTGCCAAGGTTGGAGAGCCCTGCTTTAGTTACAAGAGGCAACAGTATCCTGCTACATTATCCTGCTGCAGCACATTCCATTGTATGCTACCCACAGAATCCCTCTCCGGGAAGGTGGGAGCTCAGAGAAGTTCAGCTCAGAATGTAGCCAGTAGCCCAGGAAGTCTCTCTAACCCAAAAAGAAAATGCTGAGCATCAGGTTTATTGAGGGGCTTTCAACAGCCACTGGATGCATAGTAGATTCCCCCCAAAGAATGACAGGAGACTTTTGTGTTTTCATATGATGGGCTGCAGGGATGGATTCCTCCCGGTTCGGACCGGTTCGCCCAAACTGGTAGCAGCCCACTGGTGATGTCACGATGACATCACTGACCCTGTTTGGTCGGTGCCGGTCTGTGGGAGCCACCATCTTTTAAAAAAATTCAATTTTTTTCAAAAAAAATTTCTTCTGTGCATATGCAGAAGCCGAGTTTTCGGCACTGTCCATGCGGTTGCCATCTTGTTTACAGCATTTTTATTTTAAAAAATGGGGGGGGTGTTTTTGCACTGCGCATGTGCGTGCGGCCACGAGGGGCGGCCACGCAACACGGGAGGAAGCAAAGCGGCAGCGAGGCAAGTTGGAACCCACCCCTAATGGGCTGGTATTAGTTGTGTGTGTGTGTGTGTGTGTGTGTGTGTGTGTGTGTGTGTGTGTGTGTGTGTGTCTAGTGTATAGTGTCTTATAAATCAGGTAAAACACATATTTTAATAATAAATACAAAAGTGAGAGACAGTCTGGTATAGTGAATTAAGGCATCAGGCTAAAAAGCAGGAAAACAGTCCCCAATTAGAACACAAAACCAGCTGGATTGCCTTGGGCCTCCCTCTCCCCCCACTCCCTCTCCCTCCCTCTCTCTCTCCCTCTCTCCCTCTCTCCCTCCACCCCCTCCCCACTTCGCTCTCTGCTATAGAAAGGAGAAAGGACAAAAAAAACCTGCAGGGAGTTATCTTGGAACTCACCAAGAGTCAAAAAATGACGTGAAGGTAATAAATAAATAAAGAATAAAATAATAAAATAAAATAAAAGTGGTGGGTACAATTGGCCTTTAAAGCACTAGGGAAAGGAAAAGTAAGGGTGTATTTATCACATTTCATGCGAGAGGGAATCTTACACAGCCCAAGATCTCTCCTATCAAATTGCACTTTTGGGAAGTCTTCGACATACACTTATCCATCCATCTATTTCTTTTATGACAGAAGGAAAAAACTGACAGCTGACTATCTCATTTAAAAATATGAGTCAAGTGTTGAAAAGCATATTTTTCAGGAAGGCATCAGCAAAAACCACTATAAAGACCAATACATTAATCTTTTATAGTATATTGTGCTCCTTAATGAAAGCTCTATTTATACAACATTTTACATATTCGTAGCCCTTTGTGTGCATTGATAATTGTCAAACAAATCTCGTGGATTTGTTTCTATTACTTTCTCCCTATTCATCTTCAGTTATTTCTTTCTTATCAATCCTCCTCCATGGACCCAAAGGGTGGTTGAGAGTACTACTGGAAACCTGATGTTCTTCGGTTTCTTCTCTGGAGCTTTGATGTCCAAGTTGATGATGTTCTTGGCAATATCTTGGGTTTCACTATGGATCAGTGGGAAAGATACCTCATATGGTCAATGGACTAGATCAGGGGTCAGCAACCTTAAACACTCCACCACAAAGGTCCTAACCGGAAGCCCCCCCGTTCAATTCTGGAGCTGACCGGAAATCCGGTTCCCCCACCATAGAGTCTCCTCCTAGCGTGACAGTCTTTTTCCTCTACCTGTCCTAACCAAAAGCCCTATCAATTGTTGAGCTGACTGGAAAACCCTCCCCTTGCCATAGAGTCTCCTCCTGGCGTGCCCTGCTTACCCCCACCCTAACCGGAAGCTCCTCTCAAAATTGTGGTGCCGACCTGCGACAGGGAGCCACAGCAGAGGGATGAAAGAGCCACATGCGGCTCCAGAGCCGCGGGTTGCTGACCCCTGGACTAGATGGATCTTGACAGCTGCTCTGCCACATCTCTGATCTGTGCTCTCAGAGGCAGCACACCTTGAAAGCTAGCAGATCCATTCAGCACATGTTTCTATTTCTCAAACTATAGAATCAGCAGATACTCTTCATCTTCTATCAGGTAGCAGTAGCATCTTGCTTGCTCTTCAATCTTACATCATCTTCTCTTCTATGTAATATAGGCTCTCTTCCCCACCCCACCTAGATATTTAGATTCCATTTCACCTGCCGAAAGCTATTTCTGGAGTGGTTTAAAATTACTTCTGAATCTCTTGTTTCTGTTTGTCCTTTCATCCATAGGATTTGCTTTCTCTTTTTTGTTTTGTTCCTTGTAGAAAGAAGCTTTCTCTGTCAATTCTTTTTGTTACACTTCCTTTCTTTGGTCCAAGAAACGTCCATCTTTTATTATGAGCTGAACTGTGGCTTTTCAGTACTCTGATTCTATTTTCCCCTCAAGTTCAGAGCACTGCAATACATTTGTACTTGCTATACATGCACACTTCGTTATTTTCAAGAAGGAATGCAAACATGCTACAAATATTGCAGGTCGTGATGGCAAAACTGCATCCATCCATATTCTCTTTTCCACTATCCACTTAGAGGGAAGATTTGTTAAACCCTTTAAACTCCTGTGGAACAATTACTGTAGTTCTTCCTGTTCACTCATTCTTAATTGTCTTCTCTCAAGAGCAATCAATAGTCTTCACTCAAGCCTAAATAAATTGAATTTCAGTCACTGCTTTGAAAGTCTTCATATTATTTCTTTTAACAGTGTTCCTTTCTTGCATTTTGATAATTATGGCAAAATTATGGCCACCCACAATTTTTGGAAGTTTCAGTCCCAGCACATTTAAAAGCTCCAGTAGATGCAGAATAAGAAGGAAAGGAAAGTTGTATGAAGAAATTTTTTTTCTGATCTGTAATAGGGGCTGAGAGATTTGCTGATAACTATAGTGATCAAAATATCTCCCATGATGTGAAAAATATCTGCATACCCCAAAAAAAGCGGCATTTATGCTTTTCTTCCCTTTAAAAAAAAAGAAAAGAAAATCATTTCTCCTATTGTTAAAAGAACGGAAATTAACTCTTCAAATGGAAATGGAGATGAGGCATGCAGATATAGAAAGGTGCAGAAAAAGCAAAAAGAAAGAAACAATTGTGTTTCATTGGGTTATAAATGATATAGAATTGCTGCGCATAAGGAGTGACAATCTCACCAAGTGAGCTACTCAATGGGATAGTGAAATGATGAAAAAAAAATCATTATCTCAGGAAACATTGAAAGATTTGTCAAATAGAATCAATAGGGAAAGGAGCCAGAAAAAGCAGTCTAGGTCAAATGAGAGTTCAGAATTGAGAACTACCTGCCTTCTACTAATGTGGCTCAGCTTTATGTCCTCTTATGTCCTCCTAACAACGGCATAAACATACGTTGGTAACTATTTTCTTTATAATGTGTCCTCATAATGTTGCTTTCTTCCCATGCTTAGCCTTCAGCTGAGGCAACTTGAGGCTGTATTTAGCTGTTGCTGTGTTTTTCTTTTTGTCCCAATACAATTTTTTTTTTTGGCTACGAGCAATCTGTGACCTTTGATTGACAATGTGGTGGGTCATGTGTTGGAAACCTGCTCTTATTGGACACTGAATATTCTAAATACTCTGAATCGGTATCAGATGTTGACAGATGACTAAATTCATGGATCTACTCATTGGTCGAAGTGTATCTCCTCCTCCAGTTATCCTAACGCTCGCTACAATAATCTGAACTACTAACAGTCAAAGCAAATTGGCAGTAGATAAGAGTCTATTGGAATTCAACCTGGGCTGGACTTAGATCTCTTGTGGATGCGAAGGAACTCAAGACTAATGACACACTTGACCTCTCCCTCGGGCTCAGCCTGGTCATCTCCTACACACAAGTCATAAGACTACATACCTATCTAAAAACTCAAGCTGGGAAAATGGAGAACCAGGCTTGGACAGGTATGTTGCTTAAACTGCAAATACAACTCAGCTCCATCATTTAAGAAGCTCAGCAATTGCAGGAACTAGAAATCGAGTCCTCCAGATATATTGGTCCAGGATTTAAATCCAACATCTCTTGCTTCAGCCCTTGCATGATAATAATGTTCTCCTGTGTATTTCTTGGATTTGGATATGGAAGGCACTTGCCCTGCATTTTGATAATCATCCTATATGATCTCAGATTCCCTTATTTTTAAATTTACTTGCTGCAGCTCTCACTTTCATCATGGATATTACCACTTTGATGCTCAAGTAAATTATGAATATCCAGTCACTGGTCATTTTCATTGCATTGACATAGTCCTCAGTAGAATAAGAAAAACATCCTTGAACTAGTTTGTCACAGTACTGGAGTAACATTATAATGTCATGATTATTAATGCATTGAAAAGCTAATCAGTATTTATGATTCAACTACATTTTATTAGTACTTCTTCTTTCTCATTACTACAAATGATGACACAAATATTGAAGTAGTGTATTGCCAGTCATAAAACCAATTTATTTTAAAAGCAGCATGTGCCTACCCATAAACTCTAAGATTTCTCAGCATTCTGGGACACTATATCTTATATAGTTGAAATTCACTCTTATCTTGACATTATTACCACTACATAAAATTATATTGAATAGTGATTGGGGATTTACCAGAGGGTGAAACAGATGCCTCTTTACTAAAATTTATGCTACTGTTTAGAAAATATTCATGGATTTGCTCCAGGAGAAAAACAAAATATCAACAGCATTCATGCTATGCTTTATTTGACATAAGCAGTTGTACCAGGACTTATGGTGGAAGGATTTATTCAGATCTCTTATTGATTAATTGACTGATAAAACTCATAAACTACCCCATTCTGGTTAATCCTGGCTGGTGTATATGAACAAATCAAAACAGAGTATCCCAACAAAAATTACAAAATAAAACCAAACTTATGATAGTAGGGAAATATCAATAGCAAAAATAGATGTGCATCTCTAAACACTCTAGAACAGGGCTCTCCAACCTTGGCAACTTTAAGACATGTGGACTTCAACTCCCAGAATTCCTCAGCCAGCTTTGCTGGCTGAGGAATTCTGGGAGTTGAAGTCCACAAGTCTTAAAGTTGCCAAGGTTGGAGAGCCCTGCTCTAGAACACAAAGCTCCCCTGAAATAAGACCATTTTAAAGACACTCCTGAGTTCAAGGAGCATGGGAGCCAGTTGTACCTCCAAGGGTTCACACGCATGGAGGCTACCATTCAGAAATTCTGTTTCCCTAGTCCAGGGGTAGGCAAAGTTGGCTCTTCTATGACTCGTGGACTTCAACTCCCAGAATTCCTGAACTAGCATGATTGGCTCACAAAGTCTGGGAGTTGAAGTCCACGAGTCATAGAAGAGCCAACTTTGCCTACCACTGCCCTAGTCTAATCTTCCTTAAATTCCGATTGGAGAGAAATCTGAAGCACATCTTCCCTTGTTGCTCAGACCTGCTGAGCAGAATCCTACTTGGCAGGTCCATGTATGATACATCACAACGCTGTTGTGATATATCATACTGCATACTATTGTATAAGGATTTGTAGATGATAAAGAACATGCTGATTTGGACCTGGAAGCCTATTTGCAGAGAAGTGCATCAACTTTTGGGTCCTTGCCACACACCCAAAATTCTCACAAAGCCTTTTTTAAGAAGATTTATTGAGGTTAAAGAGATAGGTCATCAGAATTTCAACAACTTTACATTTGTCAGCCCCACTGGGTAGACCAGACATCAAATCAACTCCACAGGACGTCTAAAACTACTTTTATTGAAATTGATTATAATACTAGAATCTTGCAGGTTTTATTGTGCTTTATTCCTCTTCTTGCTTATACTTCAGTGAATTTAGGGTGGATTTCATCTGAGCTGATTTCCAATATTATCTCATTGTTCTGGACTTTAAAAAATGTTTTAGCCTCTTTTGCCTAAGTAACTGTTCCAGCGGCGGGTTGCCCTCTTACCGGTGCTGGTGTGCTGCATGTGCATCTCCAAGTTTCAGGGGGGGGGTGCGCTTGCTACACGCACGCCCCCTCACGTGATTTTGCTTCTGCGCATGCGCGGAAGCAAAATCACGCCAAAATCTCACAAAAGGACACGCACGTGAGAGAGATTTCGGCGCGATTTTGCTTCTGCACATGCGCGGAAGCAAAATCTCTCCGAAATCTCTCTCGCGCGCGCGTCCCCTCGCAAAATTTTGGTGCGATTTTGCTTCCGCATATGCACAGAAACAAAATCAACCCAAAATCACCGGGGAAAACTGGCGACGCGCGTGATGGACCAGCAGAGAGGGCTCCGGAGGGGTTGTGCAATCCGCCGCTCCCTACCAGAGCTGCGCACCTGGCAGCTCTGGCAGGAATCCACCTTTGAACTGTTCCTACAAATTTCCATAAAGTCATCGTCCATACTCTATACAAATATGAACAAACACACTTGCAAATGAATTTCCAACTTTCCAAGAAGGAATTATTTCATAATAATGGAGTAGTTTTTAGGTGGTGGTTTACTAAACCACATTCTGAATCCCTATCAGTTTGTGAATGTTACATTACATTGCATTACACAATGCAACAATCAGAGTTACATCTCAACCCAACCAGTAGTTTGGATGTGTCACTTTGTACTAGATCTAGTTTCCAAATAATCTTCAAAGAGAGCCCCATCTATACAAGCTGGTTGAAAGCTCCTCCAGCCATGGTCTCCATTTTCTCATTTAGCAGGAATGTGAGTTGTGGGTCAGCCACTTCTGGAGAAATACTTCCCTATCAGTAGTGGGCATTAGTGGGCAGTAGTGGTTTCTAAAACCCTTTGCTACCGGTTCACGTGCATGCTTGGGCACGCACGCAACACTTCTGCTCATGCGCAGAAGTGTCCTGGGTGGGTGGGCGGAGCCTACTGCCGCTGGGGCTACCGGTTCGCACAACTGGGCCAAACCGGGAGCAACCCACCACTGATCCCTATCAAGAACTACTACCAAGGCTGATGCTAATGGATGACCATGATGTTTACAGATATACAATAACTCTATCTTGCTAGTTTGTTTGTCCCCTACAGATCCCAACAGCCTCTATACACTGATTTAACTTGTCTGCAGCATCTCCAGCTTCTCCTGCAAGGAAATGTACAGCTGGGTGTCATGAATCTAATGCTATCATCCATCCCAAACCTGTCAGTTTTCAGTATCGAATATCTTGGTTAGGGGAAGGGAGGAACTGAGCTCTGTGATACTCAAAGTATTCAAACATTGCTTCCACATGACCACACAACAGATTAGAACTACCTACTCAGATAGCAGAAGAACTACTGTAATAGTTGCAGGCAGTGCAATGGCATCAAAAGCCATCAAGAAATCCAAAAGGGCCAGGAGAGACTTCTAAGTCTCCAAAAATTCATCTACTAGAGCAGTGCTTCTCAATTATTTTCTGTTATGCCCCCGCCCCCAGGAAGAAGTAAACAACTCTCCGCCGGGATGATTGTTTGCAATATTCGGCATGTTTTCGCTGAAAAAACTCAAGTGGCTTATCAGTGTGATTGGGGTGTGATGTGTTTAAGTGACGCCTTAATTTATTTGGCTTCATGCTGTCCGCTGCCAACATTTTTAGACACAGTAAACATACCGGTCTTTTCTCGCCTCCCACCGTAGTCACAGTGAAGCCAAACGCTACATACACTTCGTCATATTTCCTTGTCTTAGCTTTCAGGAGACTTACGTTTGTCTCATTATCTCCATCTCTCTCCTCCTTTCTTTTCATCCCTGTTAAATATTTTTCCATGGTGTCTCTTAAGGGTTTGTTATCTGCACTTCATATCTCCTGCTCTGTGCTGTGTGCTATTGTTCGGTGCAAAAAATCCCTACTCCCTGCGGCAAAAAATAGCACGTTCCCCGGGGTCATGTGCCCCCCTGGCATCGCTCCGTGCCCCCCCAGGGGCCCCCGCCCCACTATTTGAGAAGCACTGTACTAGAGCAAGCAGTGTTGTTTCTGTCATTTGACTGGGCCTGAACCTGGACTGAAAATGAAAATGATACAAACGTACAATCAGGCCCCAAAGTACAAATACTAAGGGATATTTAAGTAATGATAATCTATACATTTACCACATAAACACAAATTTCTTCAAATTAAAATGGTTTTTAGCCTTGTTCTAACATCCATTGACATACATACATAAGGCTTGCAAGGTCTTTGAATTATTTTGTAGGCAGACTTGTACATGAGTAAACTTTAGTTGTTTTACTTGGGGAAATGAACAATCAAATTAAACTCTACAAATAATTAGACAGTGTATAGTAAAGAGTGAAATGCAGGTTTAAAAGAAACATAGTAATAGACATGATTTGATTGATCGATTATGTGCCATCAAGGCTTGGCCAACTCTTAGCAGCCACATAGACAGATTTTCTCCATGACTATCTGTCCTTAATCTGGTCTCCGAGTTCTTCTAGTGGTGCACTCATTGGCACTGTAATTGAATTCATCTACTTTGCTGATCATTGTCCTCTTCTTCTCTTTTCTTCCAAGTAATAAATGTAAGCAATGTACCTTAAAAATATCAAATCCGAGTAGCTAAGGTTTGACTGGGTTTAAAGCAGTTTGGCTGAAATGACCACAACTTGACCTGAGGGTGGATATTAAATCAGGTTTGAGTTCTCCGGCTTATGATTACATTAGCTTGTCTGGGACCATTAGATCAAGAGCCTTCCCTACTGCTGAGTTGAAATACTCTCCATCCTTCCTTGAGACAGCAAAAAAAACCTATACTAGCATGAAATCTGCTCTCCCGATTGTGATCTTTCAGGAAAAGATGGAAAACACTGCTTTATCATCCAGTGTTTTCCTGGATGATAAAGATAGCAGACTCAGCTTTGAGCTGGCGGTTAGACAAATGTTGCATCATTAAGACGTGTTCTACAGAAGAGTTAAAAAGGCATGTTCAAGGTGCATTAAAGGGCAAGTGTGGATAAAGCCAGCTAAGAAATGTGGGAAAAGAGGACAAGGGCAGAATGGAAAGATGAGATGAAATTTATCTACAGGAACATGAAGGTTTCTGAGGCACGCGCGGTGAAATGCTCCCGGTTTGCTTTTACCTGTTGGTCGTCGGAGAGCCGATCGCGAAGATAGTGTGACGCTCCGCCCACCCGCCGGGACACCGCCATTTGAGTTCTTTTACCCTTTGCGCATGCACAAAGCGTTCTGTGCATGTGCAGAGGGTACAAGAACTCAAATGGCAGTGTCCCGGCGGGTGGGCGGAGCGTCAGGCTACCTTCGTGATCGGCTCTCCGACGACCGACAGGTAAAAGCAAACCGGGAGCATTTCACCCTATTGTGAAACAGCTGTGACATGCTTCTGAACACATTTGTGAGCAATCTATTCAGAATGAAGGGGCGGGATACAGAAAACAATGATGTAACTAAATGAAAAAATTGAGCTATTATGCTAACATCCAATTTACCTCATTTAGATATGTTCATGATTGGTGATCTACCATGTAATTCAGGGGGGCGATGTTCAGATGTGCTAGCTGACACTTACCGTAAGTCACCTAATCAAACACAGAAAAAATATTAAAGTTTCTTCCTTCCTCTCCATAAGATATAGTTGATCACTTATTTAGAGATCTAGGGATTTGGAAGACTTCTAAAAACATTTTAAAATATTTTTAAATCCCTTCAGCAATTACTCAGCTGTAGCTGAACTTTGGGAAGGAAAATGAAATGAACAGAGGTGGTATGTATTCAGCTGTTTCGGACTGATTCAGGTGAACCGGTAGTGGCGACCTGCGGGAGGGGGGCCACCCCCCGCCCCATCTCTATGCCGTCCTATTTAGGCATGTTTTGAAGCCATGTGCATGCGTGCAAGCCGTGCGTGTGAGCAAAGTGCAGGCGCAGAAGGCCGCACGCATGCACGGAACACCACGCACATGCATGGAAGGCACGCGCATGACCGAAGCAAGTGAGTGTGTGCGCGCGCTCTTACATTTGCGAACCGCAGGGGCAGGTTGCTCACTTACCAATGCTGGTGCACTGCGCGCACATCTCCACGTTTCGGGTGCGCACACGCACCCCTCGCGCGATTTTGTTCCTGCGCATGCATAGAAGCAAAATCTCACTGAAATCTCGCGAGGGGACACACACGTGAGAGAGATTTCGGTGCGATTTTGCTTCTGCGCATGCGCGGAAGCAAAATCTCACTGAAATCTCACAAGGGGACGCGCGCATGCGTGAGATTTCATCAAGATTTTGCTTCCGTGCATGTGCAGAAGCAAAAAAGCCCAAAAATTCTCACAAAAAGATGGCGACGTGCGCGACAGACTGGCGGAGACGGCACCGAGGCGGCTGCGCGCAAATTGCGCAATCGGCCGCTTTCTACCAGAGCTACGCACTGGACAGCTCTGGTAGGAACCCACCACTGGCGAACCGGTAGGGAAAGTAAGTGAATATCACTTCTAGAAATGAACAAATGCTTTTAAATTTAAGTTTTAAAGGTCTAGTTAAGTAGAGAACCCTGCTCATGTAGAGAAATCAGTTAAATAAGAGGCAGAAAATGCTTTGGCCTCTTAACAGCATAAGCTATGAGACCAGCCTTTTTATTAGCCTTGATTAATCAAAAAACTTCATATCAACAATCACAGATTGTTGGGGATTACATACATCATTTTTCTTTTCATCTTCCCCCCCTCCCCCAGATACTCTCTAAATTTGTGTTCTCGTTTTAATTTGCTTAATCTGAAAAAAAGTTCTTTAAATTCTGCTGCATTCTCAATGCACAATCACATTTACTTTAATTATAGAAATTGTTACAGCATGCAGCTTCTATTTATTGATTTGATTTTTATCCCAACTTTATTTTATGTCAACTCCAGGTGGATCCTGATCCTATTTCCCTCCCCGGAAAAACAGCAATCCTTGGAGGTTGATTGGGCTGAGAAAGAATGAGTGGCCCAAAGACACCCAGCTGGCTTTCATGCCTAAAGGGAGATTGGAACTCACTGGTCTGGTTTTTCTTTTATGTACATTGAGAGCATATGCACCAAAGACAAATTCCTTGTGTGTCCAATCACACTTGGCCAATAAAGAATTCTATTCTATTCTATTCTATTCCATTCCATTCCATTCCATTCCATTCCATTCCATTCCATTCCATTCTATTCTATTCTATTCTATTCTATTCTATTCTATTCTATTCTATTCTATTCTATTCTATTCTATTCTATTCTATTCTATTCTATTCTATCCTATCCTATTCTATTCTATTCTATTCTACTCTACTCTACTCTACTCTATTCTAGCCCAGCGGTTTATTTACCATAAGGCATTTCATGCTTTGAATACTTAGATCAATTTCTGAAAGTTTTAGTTCATTTTTGCCTATCATCTCCATCATCTTTTATCAACAAAGATGATTAGGGGACTGGAGGCTAAAACATATGAAGAACGGCTGCAGGAACATAGCAGCAGTGTTTTCTCTCTTATGAAAGGAAATAGAGCAGTGGTTCCCAAAGTGGGCGGTACCGCCCCCCAGGGGGCGGTGGGAACCCTTAGGGGGGCGGTGAGAGGCAAGGGTGATGACAGGGGGGCGGTGAGAGGGGCCAGGGGGGCGGTAGGTGATTCGCCATGCTTTTGCACTTGAAGCTCCATCGCGTTCCTCGCTCTTTTGTGCAGGGCAGCCCATTCTGAAAGAAAACGCGAGATGTTTTCTTTCAGAATAGACTGCCCTGCACACAAAAGTGTGGAATGCGATGGAGTTACAAGTGCTAGGTATGATGCCCCTCTCGCGGCCCGCCCAGCCCCCGCCCAGGCCCCATTCTGCATGACTGGTCACCCCAAACTGCGCCCCACCGCGCAACGGACGTCCTACCTAGCACTTGAAGCTCTCTCGCGTTCCACGCTCTTGTGTGCAGGGCAGCCCATTCTGAAAGAAAACGCGAGATGTTTTCTTTCAGAATGGGCTGCCCTGCACCCAAGAGCGTGGAATGCGACGGAGTTACAAGTGCTAGGTACTGAGTGTGGCACAGCGACAAGGGAAGCTGACCGCTCCCGAAGCTGCTCGGGCGAGCACTCGCAGACCCACGGGACAGCTCTGCCGCAGAACCTGCGCATGCGCGGACTTTCCCACCCAGTGTCCCCGGCGCCTAGCAACCCGGCGGGCTCCCCTTCGGCATGGCTCAGCCACGGATCTCAGCCCAGTTGCCCCCCGACATCGACCCTACCAAGGCGCCTGTGGCCTTCACCCGCTGAGGCCTCCCCAAGCTCAATGAAGAGCTTCAGCACCCCGAGCTGCTGATGCTGCAGCCGGCCTTGATGGCGCTCTGCGACCTGGTGCACGACCTGGAGAATGCTTAACAAGCCATCGGCCTTGGTTAGCGGCGGTGACGGCCTGGCCACGGCTGGCAGGAGGGAAGGGAAGGGAAGGGAGGGAAGAAGGAAAGAAAGAGAGAGGGAGGAAGGAAGGAAGACAGAAAGAAAGAACGATAGTAGGAAGGAAGGAAGATAGACAGAAAAAGAAAGGAGGGAGGGAAGAAGGAAAGAAAGAAAAAGAAAGAAAGATGGTAGGAAGGAAGGAAGACAGACAGAAAAAGAAAGGAGGGAGGGAAGGGAAGGGAGGGAAGAAGGAAAGAAAAAGGAAGGAAAGAAAGAAAGAGTGAGGAAGGGAGGAAGGAAGACAGGAAGACAGGAAGACAGAAAGAAAGATGGTAGGAAGAAAGATAGACAGAAAAAGGAGGAAGAAGGAAAGAAAAAGGAAAGAAAGAAAAAGAAAGAAAGAAAGATGGTAGGAAGGAAGGAAGGAAGATGGTAGGAAGGAAGGAAGACAGACAGAAAAAGAAAGGAGAGAGGGAAGAAGGAAAGAAAAAGGAAAGGAAGTAAAAGAAAGGAAGAGGGAGGAAGGGAGGAAGACAAAGAAAGCAAGCAAGCAAGAAAGAAAGAAAGAAAAAGGAAGGAAGATGGTAGGAAGGAAGGAAGGAGGACAGACAGAAAAAGAAAGAAGGGAGGGAAGGGAAGGGAGGGAAGAAGGAAAGAAAGAGGGAGGAAGAAAGAAAGATGGTAGGTAGGTAGGAAGGAAGACAGACAGACAGACAGAAAGAAAAGATGATAGGAAGGAAGGAAGGCAGACAGAAAGAAAGAAAGAAAAAGAAAGATGATAGGAAGAAAGACAGAAAGAAAAAGAAAGAAGGGGGAAGGTAGAGAAGAAAGAAAGAACGAAAGAAAGACTTATGACCACAATTGAGCCTAACATTTTGGTTGCTAAGCAAGAGCGTTAAGTGAGTTTCACCACACTGTACAAGTTGGCCACTAAGCCACACCCACCTGAGGGGATGGGGTGGGGGGCGGTGAGGATGAGTTTGTAGCACCAAGGGGGCGGTGGACTGAAAAAGTTTGGGAACCACTGAAATAGAGCCTAACCATTGCATAGTTTTGATTGACAAAAGCCTCTGCACTAATGAATTCATGGATCTGAAGCCAAGTTTAGAATTTGCAAAACGTCAATACAATGTCTGAAGGACATTAATACTTTCCCCGAGTTTCAAGCAATGTATGATTTTCTTTTACCTAGAAAGCAGAGAGATTTGCAATTTATTTGCTATACATTAAGATGTAGTTAAGCCAAAATAATTTAGCAAAGAGACCATGAAATACCCATTCAACCAAGTGGGGAAAGGGCAAAAAGAAAAAAAATCAAAACAGAAACAAAATTAAAGACACCCAGCGAGACATCATTTCGGTAGCGGTACTTGTTGTGTTGCTTGACTGCTCTTGAAATTTCATACAAGAGGTTTTGTTTTGGTTTTTTCCCCCCATGGCACCTAGAATTGCTTTGGTGGAGCAGTCACAGAAAGTGAATTCTGTCATTCAGACAAGGAGAGACTGGCAGCACAGTGGGGATGAAAGCAGTGGCTCTGCTTTTTTTTAATGTGCTGTGACACCGGTTCAGCGTCTACAGATGATGGTTTAAACTTTAAAGGCAGAAGCAGAACTTGCATGTGGATGTGTTCTGAAAGGAACATCGGCTGGACTTAAAAGGCAACTCCCCCCCCCAAAAAAAAGACCAGAGATGCCATTTCAAAATTCAGAGGGAAGCGAGAAGAGTTAAATTTCAATAGTTGCCCGGCTAGATATTGCTCTGTTCACCATCTGCAGAAGAAGGCTAGTGATGTAAAGACAACATTGTGGTGGGAGTGGTATTTTCTGCACGGTTTTAATGAATGCTTTTCCTAGGGCTCAACTTCTGCTCCTGAACTATCTGGCCAGTATCTCTCTTCTGACTTCTCAGGTGCCCCTTAATCCTAACTTCAAATTTCCCTTTTTTTTTGTTTTCAAGGCTTGAAGGCAAAATTCCCTCCTGCACACCATTGCCATACAACAAACAAACCAATCAATCAATCTGATTTTTGATTACATAAGGAGGAACTATTTGCATCTGAAGAAGTCAGTAACTCATTCATGAATACTGCTTTGGATTTCTTGATCACCATACAGTTAGTTCGATGTAAACTTCTTGTTAAGTCCTGGTACTGAAGAGGCTGGAGACAGTAGTGTAACTAACAGCTCTTTATTGTATGACAGTTAGATCCAGCAAAGGAACCAGGCGGACAAGCTCTCCCTTTTATACAGGGCTGTCAGCTGGTTCAACCAATCAGGGGTCTCCATTTTCCCGCTCAGAATAGCAGACCTTGGAGTAAACAGTGTAGTCTTAATACATAACACTTCTTTTTCTTGTTTGCAATGAAAAGGAGTTCCGGGGGGCAGTCTGGTGTATTACAATGGGTTTCAAGTAGAACCTCATTACTTTAGGGGCATCAAAAGTAGTTATTTGGATCCTGCCCTCTGGGCATTCATTAAACTTTGAATTAATTATTTAAAATAATGGTTGAAAAAGAGCCGAGGTGGCGCAGCGGTTAGAGGCAGTACTGCAGGCCACTGCTGACTGATCCTCAGGTCAGCGGTTCAAATCCCACCAGGCTCAAGGTTGACTCAGCCTTCCATCCTTCCGAGGTAGGTAAAATGAGGACCCAGATTGTTGGGGGCAATATAAATATACATTGCTTACTGGTGTAAACCGCTTAGAGAGTGCTTGCACTGTGAGGCGGTATATAAATCTCACAAATAAATAAATAAATACAAATAAATATTAGTCAAAAAAATGAAAACAGACCAGCTGCCGTGTCTTCTGGATTGCTTCTTTCCCCATTGTCACTCTCTGCTGAAATTAATACACATTTATGGCAAGTTGTGCAATGTTTATTCAGAGAGCACATTTCGCAGTATTGTCCAATTAAACACTTTACTGTGCATTCAGAAAGTATTCAGAGCCCTGACTTGAACCCTACTGAACATCTCTGGAGGGACCTGCAAATGGATGTCCATCGACAGTCACCATCCAACCTCACTGAGCCTGAGAGGATTTTCAAGGAAGAATGGCAGAAAATCCCCCAATCAAGATGTGCAAAGCTTGTCGCGTCATACCCAAAAAGACTCAAGGCTGTAATTGCTGTCAAAGGTGCTTCAACAAAATACTGAGTGAAGGATCTGAATACTTATCCAGGGATCCTCAAACTTGGCAACTTTAAGACTTGTGGACTTCAACTCCCAGAATTCTCCAGCCAGCTATGAATAGCTATTCTCCAACTATTTCATTTTGTTTTAATAAATTTAAAAAATTTACAGACATTTCCAAAATTCTGTTTTCACTTTGTCATTATGGGGTACTGAGTGTAGATGAAGGAGGAAAAAAAATGAATTTCAACCATTGTAGAATCAGGCTGCAGCATAATCAAATTGACAAAAGTGAAGGGGTCTGAATAATTTTATGAATGCGCTGTAGATGACTACATGCTCTAAACCTAATGTAAGAACTTTCCCCCCTTTTCACTTCTTTCAGTGGGACAGATATTACAGTTCTGATGTTTGCCATGTGATAGTGGCTAATTCTAGGAAAAATATCTTTTTCCTAGCTTGGCCTTCTGGCCTTCTAGCAAGCTGCATGTAAATATGTTGGCCATCTGTAAGATGAGAAATTCTGAATAGCAGTCTGAATTTTCATGAACCGACTTCAATTTTAAATTGTAGCTTTCAAACCATATATGTATAAACATTCATTAGGCACTCATCAAACATCATGGGCAAAGTAGCAGATTATTTTGGAGAAAGGAAGGGCTCCAGTTATTCCCTCTTCTGTTACTCCCAGTTTTCCCTTCCCATTTTTCACTGCTTTCCATCTCCACTGATTTCCATTTTAAGTATGAACTATAACTAAAGTTCTTTAAACGACAATAGATAGGGTTACAACTACAAAACCTGAGTGGCAAAACTTGGGTGTTATCACTAGATGGCAGCACAGAGTATAGGCTGCCACCTAGTGGTGGTCTATATTTTTGCAGCCCAGTTTTGATAGCCCTAAGAAGAGGCACCCTGTATTACAGTTTCCTTGATCCAGTTTTGCAAGTCTTAGTACAGTTTTTAAAAAGTTTAAGCACTACTATTAAGAGTCATTTTACAAAAGGTAACTATTTAAGATCTTATAACGGAAACATGCTCTCTTCTCCTATTGACCACTACTAGCCATGTGACAGTACAAAATAGGTTGTGTTTCCTGTTTTAACTATTACTAATGTTCCATCTCCATCACGCTCATAGCTTATCCCTACCACTGAGTAAAGTGCACTCCACCCATTCTTGAATTGGCAGAAAGCTCTGTAAATGAGCATTTGCATCTGCAGCAAGTGATGATAACACCAAAAGAATGACACATGTAGGATGATATCATGCAAATGCTGCCATTATGTATTTGTGTCCTGCTGTCAGCCTTTGAGGTAGACCAGATCAGAGACCCAGATCTGAAAACCAGAGTTATGGATGCTAATACTACTTTTATTTTAAAGTTGTAATAATGGAATCTTGCAAGCCTGAATACATTTTCTCCCTCCTTCCCATGTCTTAAAGAGACCCGGGGAGAGTAAAATCTGAGATACTTTCTCAAACTACACTTCTGTCTTAGACTCACATTTCTTTTATCTGATTGATGTCTTGGTTGCAACATTTTCTTCTGTTTGTCAAGGATATTCCTACTGCTGATTATACCTGCCACCTGATACAAGTCTTGGCACACATGTGATGCAGTAGTGGGTTGAAAATCCCATCGCTACTGGTTTGTGCGTGCTTGATGCTTCTGCGCATGTGCAGAAGCGTCCCGGGGTGGGTGGGCGGAGCCTCCCACTACCGTTACTGGTTCACCGAACCGGGCTGAACCGTGAGCAACCTACCACTGATGTGATGGCATCTTTGTGCTCATGTCATCAATGAGCCCTTACTCCTGACTCCAGACAACTGAATGGGAACTGGAGGAGTACGCCCTCATTGGTTTGATATGACCAATAAAACATCTATTTGATCTTATCCACTAAAGGTTAGAATAGAATAGAATAGAATAGAATAGAATAGAATAGAATAGAATAGAATAGAATAGAATAGAATAGAATAGAATAGAATAGAATAGAATAGAATTCTTTATTGGCCAAGTGTGATTGAACACACAAGGAATTTGTCTTTGGTGCATATGCTCTCAGTGTACATAAAAGAAAAGATACATTTGTCAAGAATCATGAGGTACAACACTTAATGATTGTCATAGGGTACAAATAAGCAATCAGGAAACAATCAATATTAATATGAATCGTAAGGATACAAGCAACAAGCTACAGTCATACAGTCATAAGTGGGAGGAGATGGGTGATAGGAACGATGAGAAGACTAATAGTAATAGTAATGCAGCCTTAGTGAATAGTTTGACAGTGGTGAGGGAATTCTTTGTTTAGCAGAGTGAGGGCGTTCTTGTGTCTAGTTGTCTTGGTGTGCAGTGCTCTATAGCATCGTTTTGAGGGTAGGAGTTGAAACAATTTATGTCCAGGATGCCAGGGGTCAGTAAATATTTTATCTGGCTGCTTCCAATGGAATGAGTGGGGGGAAAATAACAGATTTTACACACCTCATAGTTGTCCTTGGATGCACTAGGATTAAGGAAAACACTACTTTAAAACCTATACAGCTAGGAATGACTTTAAACCTTCCTCACTCAGATGTTAGGGATGACATGAAGGAGAGTCAAAACTTTATTACAATGAGCTAGGCAAGATCCTAATGAGCAACTTAGAGGAATCTTTAATGATGCAGTGCTGAGAAGTGAACTATCAGCTTTGGTAAAACAACAGGTTTGCTGTACAATCATCCTTTTCTTGCTGAAAATGCATTTAGACCGTGACTTATGGCCACAATTGGGATTGGAACTTTCGTTGCTAAGTGATGCACTTGTTATGTGAGTTACGTCCAATTTTGCAACTTTTTTTGCTGTGGTCATTAAGCAAATCTGGCTTCCCCATTAACTTGATAGCAATAGCACTTAGACTTATATACCGCTTTACAGTGCTTTACAGCCCCCTCTCAGCGGTTTACAGAGTCAGCATATTGCCCCCAACAATCTGGGTCCTCATTTTACCCACATCGGAAGGATAGAAGGCTGAGTCAACCTTGAGCCTGATGAGATTCGAACTGCCAAATTGCAGGCAGCTGGCAGTCAGCAGAAGTAGCCTGCAGTACTGCACTCTAACCGCTGCGCCGCCGCGGCTCAGGATGCTGCAACTGTCACAAATACATGTGGATTGCCAAGTGTCTAAATCATGGTCATGTGACCGTGGGAGGCTGCGATTGTCCTAAGTGCAAGGACTGGTTATAAGTCACTTTTTTCAGCACCGTCATAACTTCAAACAGTTGTTAAATGAATGGTTGTAAGTCGAAGACTACCTGAGCTTGATACAAGAATAGATTTCTAAGGTAGCAAATCTGACATTGGGAAGAATTTAATGTAAACTTTACAGAGAGAAAATTTAAATGCAGGTTGCTTTCTTTTAAATCAGCTCATCTCTTTCTTGCTTTTCTCATGTATATTTTTTGCAACAGTAAAAAAAAATATTATTCAAGCAGACAGAATATAGAAACAGTACCTGATTTCACTTCTTTCAGTTACATTCTGTTTCAGATAAAGTAATATTTTATTCCTTTTTGAATCTTTCTTTTTGGTGCTATTCTTAGGACATTTTCACATCACCTCCATTTTTCCTTCCCAAATTCTTAGAAGTTTGAAGAATAAAAAGACATTTTGGGGGGGAAAAAAGAAGAAGGGAAAAGTCATCACTCTAGCCTCCTTCTCCTCTACTCATTTTCTATTCTATTTCCAATCCTCTCCTCTGAATATTTAACCATCCCAGGCTCCTTCCTCCTTTTTTTCTGATTTCAAGAATTATCCAATAAAAATAGATCCAGTCTTATGCATGTGTGGGAAAGGCTGTGGGCAGATCCTAGCAACTGAATGTCCCCTTTGGCCATCATCATCCAAATACCAACAAACCAAGGTATAAAATGAAAGTTAAAACTGCTAGCAAGCAGATGGCTCAAAATAAGAAAAAGCATAAGGCAAACCATTGTGGCGTACCACAAGGTTCCGTCCTAGGCCCAGTACTCTTTAATATCTTCATACATGACCTAGATGAGGGAATAGCAGGAGAACTAACCAAATTTGCAGACGATACCAAGCTGGCGGGAGTAGCAAACACCCCAGAGGACAGACTCAAAATCCAGAGGGACCTTGACAGACTTGAACACTGGGCCCAAACAAATAAAATGAAATTTAACACGGAGAAAAGTAAAATTCTACACCTAGGTAAGAAGAATCAAAAATACACATACAAACTGGGTGAAACCACACTCAATAGCAGCGATTGCGAGAGGGATCTTGGAGTCTTGGTAGACAGCCAACTAAATATGAGCCAGCAGTGTGCAGCAGCAGCCAAAAAGGCCAACGCAGTCCTGAGCTGCATAAATAGAGGGATACAATCAAGGACCAGAGAGGTACTAGTACCACTCTATAAAGCCTTGGTCAGACCACACCTAGAGTACTGCATCCAGTTTTGGTCACCACACTACAAAAAAGACATTGAAACCCTAGAGAAAGTGCAGAAGAGAGCAACCAGGATGATAAAGGGTCTGGAAAATAAAACATACGAAGAGCGGTTGCAGGAACTGAGCTTGGCCAGTCTGGCGAAGAGAAGGACCAGGGGTGACATGATAGCAGTGTTCCAATACTTGAGGGGCTGCCACAGAGAGGAGGGGGTCAGGCTGTTCTCTATGACACCAGAAAGCCAAACAAGGAATAACGGATGGAAGCTGACCAAGGAGAGATTCAACCTGGAAGTGAGGAGAAACTTTCTGACGGTGAGAGCGATCAACCAGTGGAACAGCTTGCCAGCGGAGGTTGTGAGAGCCCCAACACTTGCGATCTTCAAGGGGAGACTGGACTGCCATCTGTCTCAAATGGTGTAGGAACTCCTGCTTGAGCAGGGGGTTGGACTAGATGACCTACAAGGTCCCTTCCAACTCTAATAATAAATCTAAATCTAAAATCTAAATCTACTTAGCCAGAAGCCTGATATAGCTCACTGAGCCAGAAGCCAGAGCTCACTGTAACAGCATTGCCAAAAAGGCATTTAAGAATTGTTAATCTAATTTTGCGAAGCTTCTTCTCCTGTAACATTGTATTGCTAACTAGGGCATACAAAACCTTTGCCAGACCAATTCTTGAATACAGCTCATCCGCCTGGAATCCACACACTATATCAGACATTAACATGATTGAGTAGGTCCAGAAGTATTTCACGAGAAGAGTACTCCACTCCCCTACTCACAATAGAATGCCTTATGCCACCAGGCTTCAAATTCTGGGCTTGGACAATCTGGAACTGCGCCGCCTGCGGTCCAATCTAAGCATAGTACACAAAATTGTCTGCTACAATGTCTTTACCTGTCAATAACTTCTTCAGCTTCAAGCACAATAATACATGGGCAAACAATCGATACAAACTCAAGGTAAACCGCTCCAAACTCGATTGCAGAAAATACGACTTCAGCAACAGAGTGGTCAACGCCTGGAATGTTCTACCCGACTCCATTGTTACAGCCTCAAACCCTCACAGCTTCAACCTCAAACTCTCTACCATGGACCTCACCCCATTCCTAAGAAGTCCGTAAAGGGGGCATGCATAAGCGCACCAGCGTGCCTACCGTCCCTGTCTTACTGTCCCCATTTATCTGTATTTACTTCCTTTGTTCACATTTATGTTAATACCTATACTTGTTATCTTGTACACGTTTGACAAATAAATAAATAAATAAATAAATAAATAAATAAATAAATAAATAAATAAATAAATAAATAAATAAATAAATAAATAAATAAATAAATAAATAAATAAATAAATATTGCATGTGTACAAATCAAAGAAACCTTTAGCTCCATTTCATAAGAAAAAATGGCATAAGGGAACATTAGATTCTGGTCTTCTCAGGTGGAGGAAGTGGGACTCTACATGGCAGTATGCATGACTCCAAAATGCATTTTGCTCGTTCTGCAGAGAGGGTTCTCACCTCTTCATTTAGTGATGGACCCTGGACTTCGGTCCTACCTTGAAGTCACTGCTGTTAACATTACCCACCTGTGGTTTACCAATGATTCTGGCTGGTTTCACACATTGCACTAAGCCAAAGTATAGTGTGGTTTGTTTGGTTTGGGTTTAGCATAAACTGTGAATCCAGCCTCTATAGATGATAAACTAGAGATGAGGGGAGGATTGTCAAATTTATCAAGCACAGAGATGTAGACTCCCCCAATATATACCTGTAGTTTTGGCATCCATGATATCCCTAAATCAGGGGTGGCCAAACCGTGGCGCATGCGCCAAATGTGGCACATTGGATGATTACAAGTGGCGCATTCAGGCAGGGGTGAAATGCTCCCAGTTCGCTTTTACCTGTCGGTCGTCGGAGAGCCAATCGCGAAGGCAGCGCGACGCTCCGCCCACCCACCGGGACACCCCATTTGAGTTCTTTTACCCTCTGCGCATGCACAAAGTGTTCTGCGCATGCACAGAGGGTAAAAGAACTGAAATGGCGGTGTCCCGGCTGGTGGGTGGAGCGTCGCGCTGCCTTCGTGATTGGCTCTCCGACGACCGACAGGTAAAAGCGAACCCAGAGATTCAAGATTAAATATATATTACGTTTGTCAAATTTTGAAATGGCGTAAATTAATTAATTGAATTGCATGATTGAGTTATTCCTTTTCCTCCCTTAAGCAAAGCAGATCCTACCCCTATCCTTATTTTACAACCCCAAACGTGAAAGTAAGAAGGTAAAAAACATGCTTGAGTTGTATGGCGTATCTAAACTCGTCTGTGAAAAAATTGGCACATGGTATGCTTAAGGTTGACCACCACTGCCCTAGATGTTCATGTAGACATCATTACAACCTTCTAACTTATTATTTGTTAAATGTTCATCCTTCTTTCATTCAGAAGTTTGAGGCAGCATGCGTAATGCTCTCTCCTTCCATTCCCTCTCCCCCATAACAAACCCTATGAGATAAATTGGGCTGAGGGCAAGTGAATGACACATACGAGTTCAGTTACAGTGAGCATCAAGAGATACCATGTTCCTGGCTTTGTCCTTATTGGAAGTCTGCAGCTGTAGGTAGCCAAATATTATTGTCATGAACAAAGGCAAATATACGTGTCCCAGGATATGTTGCAAGATCAAATCTGGGTCAGTCACTGATATTATTAATAACAGATATTATTCTGTTATTCAAATTCTCTACCAAGAATTGAACTCACAGACTTTTGCACTATAGATAACTACAGTATATCTAACTACAGGGGCATTAGCTTTAGGGTTTTATATAGAGAGAAGTGATATGTAATATCATTTGTAATATGAGACCATGCCATAATATAGCATCTGTATCTGAAAGCTTAAGGTAAGGTAGACTGCACATAGTATCCTGATAGCACTGTAAAGTAATCTAGTGAGCCTCTATGACTGAACATAGATTTGAGCTAGGGCCGTGATAGCGAACCTAGGGCATGCGTGCCACAGGTGGCATGCAGCGCCCTATCTGTGAGCACGCGAGTTGTCACCCCAGTTCAGCTCCACCGCGCATGCACGTGCGCCTCCCACCAGCAAACTGGTTGTCGGGTGTCTGACATGCATGCACGTGGGGGTCGCATGTGCATGCGCAGGGACGGTGCGTGCAGGGGGTCACATGTGCATGCGCAGAGGTCGCATGCACATGAGTGGGGAGTGGGCTGCACATGGGGGGTCATGCATGCATGCACGTGGGCGAGTGTGCATTGCATTTTGGGGGTTCGGGCGCACATGCGCTTTGGACACTCCGTCTGGAAAAGGTCAGCCATCACTGAGCTAGGGTCTTCCCAGTGCCAGTCCAATAGTAATTTCACTAATTCACTAATTCTGTCACCATGGTTTGCTTGACAAACCGGCTGTCGCACAATCTTTGAATCCAATCATATTGAGTCAATTGTGTAAGAGGAGGGCAGAATGCCCAACTTTCAGAGAAGGATGGACTGGAATCTTGTATAGAAGCATTCCTGAAGAAATGAATAGCTTCTTCTGTACAACCTTCTCTTTTTTTAATTTAGCCTATACTTCTGGCTGCAGGCAGGTAATTCCTGATATCATTCATACAGCCAGATTCTTCTTTACCATCCTCCATGTCAAGAGTGTTTGCTTGTGTGTGGGTCAACAGCATCAAAGGAGCAGACCCAACTGAATGATTCGAGCCTCGGCCCCCTTTTTAACATGTGTCAACAACATTGCATGCATATTAAAAAAGAGTGGAGCTTCAATCACCCAGTTGCATGTACCATTTTGATGCTCATGATCTGTGCCCACCCTGTTCCTTCTCCACAGGTGGACCCAGCTACCAGCCTAACACATTTTAGCCCAGTATGTTGTGCAAAACCAAGATGTGGAGTTATTTCTCATGTGAACTCCAACACTGGATGAACCAACCATTTCAAATTAACCAGGGATAAGCGTATCACCTGAACTGGGTCTGATCTCAATAGCTTAACTGGTATGTCCATCCAGCTATGCAAAGTATATACTCT
This sequence comes from Diadophis punctatus similis, assembly GCA_023053685.1. Classification (NCBI taxonomy): domain Eukaryota; kingdom Metazoa; phylum Chordata; class Lepidosauria; order Squamata; family Dipsadidae; genus Diadophis; species Diadophis punctatus. The sequence goes on from JALIGW010000002.1 coordinate 93,864,938, forward strand.
TAAGCACGGGCGCCTTACCAAGCCGGATCAATTCATTTCTCTTCATTCCAATACATGTCAGAAAATTAACCAGGTGAATGGTAGTAGCTACAAGTTTCATTTTGAAACCATGGCCTGATTGAGGCACTGTAAGCTGCCTAATCGGAGACATGTTCCCCTGTTCCCCCACCTATTCCTCTAGAATTGTACCAGGTTCTGATTTACTAATGAGAAATGGGAAGTTACTGAGCAGCATTCTTCTCATGACTTATTAATGAGATTCCCAAGTAGCATCACGGGCAGGACTGCAATATAAAGGCTGGAATATTTGAGAACTCATTGAGTTCCAGATAACATAAGGAAACTTCATTGATTTTTTAAAATGAGAAGCAAGACCTGGGGTTTAAAAGATGGCTCTTCTCTTCACTTATTTATTTTATTTTGTTTTATTTTTTGGCACATATTCTTTCTCCATCTCAAAGAGGAGAATCATTGCCACAATTTCCCCCTTGTGAACACTGCAGAATACATCTTGCATGCATTAGCTCTTGTCCTTTAAAATATGCCAATAGTGTGATTAAAAGATTGAACTCTTTTGTCATTCATTAGAAGGAAGAAGAATCTGAGATATGTATTATCCAAGGAATTCAGTGGCTGGTTAAGGAATCAGAACAAGGAACTGACAGACAGAAAAAAGGACAAGGAAAAAGCATTTGAAAAAGAAATGCAATTTAAAAATAAGCATTTAGGGAATGTATATTGGATGGATTCTATTTTGTTTCTTTGAGGTTTTCTACTCCATCAAGCCAAAATTATATAAAAAAGTTTAAGAGCATCCTGTCAGCTTGTGATGAGGTACGTATTCTTGGATGAAACAGATTCTGCTATTCTCTAAGTTAAAATCTGCACTTTGCAGCAGAGGGAACCGTGCATTGGGCATAACGCTTCTTCCCTGATCCCCAAATTAAAAAGAACCTAAACTTTCCTTTGAAGACAGTTCTGAGGCAATTTGAATGTCTTCTGAGCATAGATACCAAATACGGAAACTTCCCAATGAGAGAGTGGGGATAAATTTCCATATGGCAGTCAGGTCAAATAATTTTCCTTCAAAGACAGGTTCCTTCCCTGTAACACGGCTTTTAGCTTATTTAAATTACCATGCCTAGATCAGAAAAATGGAGAGTTTCAAAGTAAGGAAGGTATAACATCTGAGGGATGGCAGTGATAGCAATTTGGAATAAGCAGGATATAAAGAAATGGAAGAAACCCACTGAGAAGACCCATCAAGGATTCTGCAAGGGGACCTGCCCATTAATCCGTTTTCATACCTGGACTTGCTTTATTCTGTCATATTTTGTCTTTATGTGTGTCTCTCCTTTAAGGCCTATCACATCATTTATAGGTGGCTGTTTTCAGATGGACATTGCTGATTATTTTCATGTTATGGAATGAATTATTTTTAAAGGCACACGAACAAACTACGCCTCCTAAGTCAGGTTCCATAACATGTATTAGCAAATGCAAGTATGAAACTCAAGCCATTTAAGGTGAGAATTCCCAGACTTTTTAGCTAGTGGGTACATTTGTTATTGAGGGACCACCTAATGGAACTCTCACAAAATGGCTGCACAGCCAGTCCTAAAACTTCCATTTACCAAAAGCCAGAGCATTAAGCTATGCTCCCTGCTATGCTTTTTACACCTTCCAGGGCACATTTTACAACCTCCAGCTTACTTTGTCTTTTCTCTATCCAAAAGGACACATTTTCTATTAAAGCATTGCGCAGTAGCTTCAGTTCCACATTTTTCTCCCTAAGAATGCCTATGGGCTTGCTATGATTTTTTTAATGAAAAGGATCTATTAGAGAAAGTCAATAGGGCAAAAAGCCCAGCCAGCTGCAAGGGAATTGCCCATGGGCATAGGGATGTAACCAAAGCAGTTGTGATCAGTTATGGCTACAACATAGTCACTTACAAGGCCAATGAAAAACAAGATCTTAGGCATTCTGTATGGGTAATGAAGTTTAGTGAAAATCAAAAACAATCCCCATGAGTCAAGATATACTCCCTTTGTCTGAGATGAGCTTGCCTCCATTGTCTTGTGATACATAGTTTTTAGATTCTAATTAATTTCTTTTTTTTCCAGGCTGCAATACTAAAGGAAAGGGGACAATTTAATTAAGGGCAAACAATTGGGAAAATCAATGCATGCCCTGGAATGAACACAGACGAAGAGTTAAAATGTAAACCTGTTAAAGGAGGCAATCCGCAATCTTATTCCAGGTTTAAATCCAGAAAAATAATGATGCTATAAGCTTGACAGCTAACAGATACACGCAGAGACACTGCGCTTAGGAAAGTACCAGGGATCGTGTTATTTTGAATTGTCTTTGGTGGATGGCGTATAATATCACAGAATTGGAAGAAATCAACCTTTGTCAATGGAAGAATCCAGATAAAAGCATCCCTCACAGATAGCCTTTACTTGAACCTGTTTGGCAAAGTGGAAATCACTATCATTCTTAGTAATTGGCCCTAGAGTATCCTCAACATTTCCCCCCCCCCCAAGATGCAAATATATTTTTTCTTCACATAATTTAAATCAGTTACTCTATACCTTGCATTCTTGAAAGATAGAGAACAGGTCTTGACTTTTTTCTATCAGCACCCTTTCTGGTATTTGAAGAGTAATATCATAACCTTCTCAGTCTCCTCAAGGCCATGCATGCCCAGTTCCTCCACAGCTTTTCTTTGCAGAATCACTTCCCATCCCCGTACAGATTAGCAATAAAAGAAACTTGTGAATGAGTCAGATAAATCTTAAAAGCTGTTCTGCCATGTTCCTGTTTATAACAATAGCACATAGACATATACCGCTTCACAGTGCTTTTACAGCCCTCTCTAAGCGGTTTACAGAGTCGGCATATTGCCCCCAGCAATCTGGGTCCTCATTTTACCCACCTCGGAAGGATGGAAGGCTGAGTCAACCTTGAGCCGGTGAGATTTGAACTGCTGGCAGTTGGCAGAATTAACCTGCAATACTGCATTCTAACCACTATGCTACCACCATGGCTCTAATCCTGAAGTCTTTTTCTGCAATGTCCTTGTTTCTTCTCTAAAATCTCAGGGCATATTTCTTCCAGGTGGACCAGAAAACCATTTTTGTCAGTCTTGCTCCTAATGGTCCTTTGTTTACTTGACATCTTTATAGAGAATTGCTTCTTTCTGTTATGGTGCCTTTTATTTTCAGTCTGATAAATATTTACTCTCTCTTATCAGCCAAAGGGCGGTCACTTTTATCTTTAAGGGTTGCTAGAAGCTTGGACTTGCTGCAAGTATAGGTCACAGGTATTCTTGTCCAACATATATGGTCCTTTTTAGGAAACAGGGACAATTGCTTAAGGACTCCACTGCAGGGATTTTTGTGGCAAACTCCTATTAGCTTTTCCTTGTCGTCTAGAAATACTTTCCTATAAACAGGCAACTCTTCCAATATTGGGATAGCTTTCTTCAACCAAGTGCTCGCAAGAGATGTTGGGATTGCAACTTCCGGGATGTCTATTTAATGGCCACAGAACATTTATAGTACTGGGCACTGGGAATAGCAGAGTTTCTGGCAATTATGACAAAAGGAAGATAAAGTGTCTTTGGAAGTCAAACCTGGTCTTGGATTTTTGTTAAGAAGGTAGAACACAGGAAGATTGGATGAATCAGTAACAGGCAAAATGATGACATAATATGGAAGTTGCTGAAGATATACTTTAGCAACTTCCTTCAGTGAAAAATTGGTAAGGTCCAAGAATCTCATTCATTCATTCATTCATTCATTCATTCATTCATTCATTCATTCATTCATTCATTCATTCATTCATTCAACTGTAGCAACTTCCTTCAGTGACAAATTGGCAAGGTTCAAGAATCTCATTCATTCATTCAACTGTAGCAACTTCCTTCAATGACAAATTGGTAAGGTCCAAGAATCTCTCTCTCATTCATTCATTCATTCATTCATTCATTCATTCATTCATTCATTCATTCATTCATTCATTCATTCAAATTTCTATGCAGCTCTATCCCAGTTTCATTCTGATTGACTCACAAAAATAGACAATGCATTAAAAACACAGAAAGGAACAAGAGACCCTATCAGTGCCATAATAAAAGTGCCATCCACAAGGAACAAGCCCAAACTAACTTCCCTCAAGGACGTTACTGAATAGCCAAGTGTTTACATCCCTGTGGAACCCCAGTCGGAAGGACGGAGTTTACATATGTGAGAAAAAACAGTTGCACAGTATGCAGAAATGATAGGGCAGCTCAGTTTTGAAGCCAAAGAAAGAAAGAAAAAAGATTATGCTTTATTGAAGGGTTAATTTTTTTCCCATGTATTACTCATGGTCCCTCAAAACTGTTTATCAGAGCTTTCTCAAATTGAGAATATGCAGATGTCCTGGGATTCAATGATTATAAATCCTCAACCAATTGTTAAGTGTGCTGAGTAGAAGCTTTTGGAACTCATCTAGAGGAAACCTCCCCCTCCCTCCCAACTAAACACTGTGTTAGCTGAAATTGGTTTTAGAATATGAAGATAAATGGTATCACCTGTCTGGGTTGCCGATCAACCTGCGAAGAAAGGCAGTTACGGGGGCCAATAGAAAAATGGGTAACCAAAGGGGGTGGGGTCTCCAATGTCATCTGCAGCCTAAGGCTTCCAATTAGACATTCACATCAGCCATTCGTACATCTACAGGGAAATGGATGACGATGTGACTTAGTCAACAATGCAAAACGAATCTTTTCCTGTTTGGTTTTGCTTTTTAATGTGACAATATGGATAAGCCTCTTTATCATTTCTATGGTGGTCTTTCTCCTGAGAAAGATATGGTGCCGTCCGTGCCGTGGCACAATGGCTTCAAGGTGAGACATTGGCCAGCTGATCACTTTCCATAGTGCCCGACAAGAAGGTGAATTTGAGGGTAGGAAAGTGCCAGGAGTTTGGGAGGGCAAATGCTGATTATACACTTTTCATCGTCATCATGCAAATATTGCAACTTATGTACTTGAGTCAGACGATGGAAATCAAGTACAGTATTGTGGCATTTGCAGAATGATGTCATTGCATGTCATCACTGTGATGTTAGTGTAGTTTATTATGAACATTGTGGGAAAATACAGTACAATGTACTATCTGTGCCTTTTGCTTGAGGTAAGGTTTGCATTCTGCTTTATGGGGTAAACAGATGCATAGTGAATCTTTCCCTACAATACTTTCTTTCAATGAGCATTGTGGACAATTTATTTCCCTATACCAGTGATGGCAAACCTTTTTTCCCTTGGGTGCCGAAAGCGAGTGCGCGCGCGCGCTATCATACACGTGCGAGTGCCCACACCCATAATTCAATGCCTGGGGAGGGTGAAAACGGCCTCCCCCGCCCCTGCAGAGGACCTCTGGAGGCCAGAATTGGCCCGTTTCCTGACTTCTGGTGGGCCTGGTAGGCCTTTTTTTTGCCCTCCCCAGGCTCCAGAGGCTTCCCTGGGGCCTGGGGAGGATGAAAACGCCCCCCGGAGGCCCTCCAGAAATCTAAAATGCCCTCACAGAACCTCTGCACCAGCCGAAAATGAGCTGGCCGGCACGCAGATGCGCGCTGGATCTAAGCTAGGACAATGGCTCGCGTGCCACCAGATATGGCTCCGTGTGCCACCTGTGGCACGCGTGCCATAGGTTCGCCATCACTGCCCTATACTGTAAGTTCTTTCTTGCTTTCACTAGGGTTGGATAGAAAAACTCCTTGTTATTATTATGCTTCAAATCAGTTGGCTGCTAAATCAAGAAGCAGAACACAGTGTTTTTGCAGTACTGTAATCTCTTTGGCACAGAGCTGTCATACATGGACATTTATTTTAGGAAACTTAAATAGAAAGCCTTCAATATCCTTGGAGAACTGAGATATACAATGATATGGTGAGAGCAATTGTCCCAGCTTTTATAAACGTCTACACGGTTTTTGAAGAAGATAAGAGCCGAGGTGGTGCAGCGGTTAGAGTGGGGTACTGCAGGCCACTTCAGCTGACTGTGATCCGCAGGTCAGCGGTTCAAATCTCACTGGCTCAAGGTTGACTCAGCCTTCCATCCTTCAGAGGTAGGTAAAATGAGGACCCAGATTGTTGGGGGCAATATAAATATACATTGCTTACTGGTGTAAGCCGCTTAGAGAGTGCTTGCACTGTGAGGCGGTATATAAATCCCACAAATAAAATAAATCACAAATAAATAAGATTGTCTCTTTCTTAAAGCACTGGTTGAACTGCTTTATGATAGGGCCAAAGCTACATATACTTTTCACTCAAGAAATGATGGATCTTAATTAATAGTTACATAACACGTTACAACAGTCTCTACAGATCAACTTTGCACTGTTGAAGAATTTGGCTTGGGATATGTGCCTTCAGAAGCAAATAGCATTTGGCTACCTGAGCAATGGTATTTGCTTCTGTACTACTGTTCCCGGTGAAGGAGCTGAATTATAAGCTACTGATTCAGTAGTAGGTTCTAAATCTCGTTGCTACCGGTTTGTGCACGCGCGCACACGACACTTCTGCGCATGTGCAGAAGCTTCTGTACATGTGCAGAAGCATCCCGGGCGGGTGGGCGGAGCCTCCCACCGCTGCTGCTACCGGTTCGCAAAACCAGGCCGAACCGGGAGCAACCCACCGCTGTACTGATTGTTGCTGTGCTATGTCAGGTACTTGAATTTATTTCCTTCAAGTTGCTTAGCAGACACTGCGTTCACTATGCAACAGAGTTGTGTACATTATTTTATGAGATGCTTTACTCATGACTGAACATCCTTCTGGTCCTTCTGCAGTCTCCCAGACTTTCAAAATGATACCTGCTTTGCTTCTTCAGCTATCCCATTTTTACCCCCAGAAGACCTAAGGAAAGATTTTAAAAATCCTGCTTTCCAACTTCAAGGAGAAAAATCCAGAAGGCTTTGCAAAAAAAATCTTATAATATATGTGCCCCTCACATTTCTAGTTTTGTCCTGCCTTCATTTAAGTAGGTTTGTTGCTGAGTATTTCTAACAAGAGCTTTCAGCTATTCCAAAGCTGGAAACACACACACATACAAAATTGCGTTGTTTCCAGTTCTGTTGCAATCACTGCTTTTACTAAGAGAATAGCCCTCTTGTGGGCATATTTGTGGGAGAATTGCCTTGTTTTTGCAAGCAGCTTGGGTACTTTTAGTTAGTTGAAGTATTTGCAATATCACAGTTGTGCTACTTGTATGATTATTCCTCTGGTAGACCTCAACAGCCTAAGCAAAAGTGAGAAAGGGATTTTTGCCACTATCTTGTCCCTGAGAATAACATCCTCAGAAGGACTAAACATACAATGACTTTTTTTCTTTCTTTCTTGCGAATAAAATCATATGTTTCTGCAACCTCGTCCCATATAAATTGTAACAATTTATATAGGAGGAGGTTGCAGAAACATATGATTTTGTATAAATTGTTGCAATTTATATAGGAGAAAACTGTCAATTTTGATACAGATGTATGGAATCCTATCATATCACAGTGGAGTACAACTCTGGATTAGAACATGGAAACTGCATCACTAGGGTAGAAAAAAAAAGTTCTATTTAAAATGTTAAGAAGCTGCTGCCAATCAGTGCAGATGATACTGAGACAAAAAGGACCACTTCTCCATCATTCTAGTTACAGGTAGTTCTCAATTTACAATCTTCATTCAGGTATTGTTTGAAGTTATGATGGCACTGAATGGTGGTTACGAACAGTCTTTGGAATTATCTTCTTGACTGATGTCTCTTATGCATCCTCGCCTTATGAACTCATCCCTTAGTGACAGAAATTCTGGTCTCAATTGCCACTATAAATTGAGGACTATGTGTATATTTCTATCCCTGGCAATAGGCCATTTCATAGGCTTGGTCTTTCTCAGGAACCAGTGCCTGAAGACAAAGAAAACATTGGTTTTGCCTAAGAATCCTTGGCTAGTTCTGAGATTTCAGGAGGAACAAAAAGTCTATTTTTTAAATATAATTTTTATTTAGAAATCTACACAGATAAAAGTTAAACATGAAAACATAAAAACAAAGAGTAAGAAACAAAAAAAGGGCAGAAAACAATACAGATAGAAAAAGGTATTTTAAAAAATGAGTTCCGATCTTCTTTACAGCAGTTACAAATTTATTATCCTCTCCCCTTTAAGATTAAATATATAATTCCATTCTTCCCATAGTTAGATTTTTTAAAATCAGAAAATCCAAAGATCACCAAGTCATTTTCATCCAATTTCAACAAAAAGACCTTAGATCGATTCCAGTTTTTTATGAAAATATTTCTTGTTTTATCCCTGGTTCATTTTAATAGAAGAGTATTTTGTTGTTGTTGTTGTTGTTGTTGTTGTTGTTGTTGTTTGGAACTAATCAGTTCTTCCAATTTATCCCACCCAAATGGTATATTTTTCTGATTGAATTTATACATCAGAAAGGTGTGTTCTAAAAGTTGTTTTAAAGCCAGATCTCTTGTCTTTTTCTTGCCAAATAACACTTTATCTCTTGACTTTACACATCTTGTAATCTTGTAATGCAAGGGTGTCAAACTCAAGGCCTACAGGGTGGTTAGATCTGGCCTGTGGGGCTGCCCTGGAAACAGTGAAGGACCGGCCCGTGGTGCCTCTGCAAGCAAAAATGGAGCTTGGGAGGGCCGCACACTGGGCTCTGTTTTCACTGGCAGAGGGCTGCAGGAGGCTGTTGCGGCTGAAAATGAGGCCTGGGAGCTGCGTGTGCCCCCCCCCAGACAGATGGCTAGCAAAACAAACTAAAAACAAAACAAAAGGAGAAATGTTTCCCTTTTTGCTTTTGAGCATCCAAGAAGGGACAGGAAAGGAGAAAGGGAAAGAGGAAAGACAAAGAAAAAGAATGAAAGTTGGGAAGAGAGCAAGGAAGGAAAAAGAAGGAAAGAGGGGAAGGAAGAAGAAAGGAGAAGGAAGAAGGAAGGAGGGAGGGAGAGAAGGAAAGAAGAATATTATAATGAGAGGCCCTCAATGAAATTGAGTTTGTCACCCCTGTTGTAATACTATTCTTATCTCTCATTTCTTCTACTTCTCCCACAATTACAAGACATATGTTTCATGGTGGAACAATGACTGATGACCTCCTTCTACCGGTCTACGATAGAAAGCATCCTCATATATTGCGGCACGGTATGGTATGCTGGCTTGATGGCCGTGGATAGAAAGACATTACAAAGGGTGATGAGCAGAGGTGGGTTCCTACCGGTTTGGACCGGTTCCATAGAACCATAATAACTTGGCGGCCTGGGTCTCTGGAACTGGTAGCGACCCAGGCCTGCTACGCCCCCAAGTCAGTTCTCTCAGTGCCGCCATCTTGTTTTTTAGTACTGCGCATGCCGTAGGCACCGCCATCTTTTTTTTAGTACTGTGCATTTGCGGCGCCTCCCTGAGCAGAATCCGGAACCCACCCCTTGTGATGAGTACGGCACAAAATATCATGGGCTGTTCCCTGACCTCACTAGATGAAATTGCTAGGACTTGATGTCTTAGCAGGGTGAGGAAAATCCTCAGGGATGATTCACACTTGGGTCAGCACTTCTTTACTCTCCTACCATCGGGCAGGAGATATAGAAGCATAGCCAGTCGAATGAACAGGCTGAAAAATAGCTTCTATCCGTGGGCTGTCAGACTTCTGAATGCAACGTAACACCATAACCATTTGGTGTGATAGACTTGCAGGGCCAGCACAGCGTGCAACATGTCCACACTGGTGCAATATAATATAATGTTATGTTATGCATATATATATATATATATATATATATATATATATATATATATATATATATATATATATATATATATATATATATATATATATATATATATATATATATATATGTATATGTATGTATGTATGTATGTATGTATGTATGTATGTATGTATGTATGTATGTATGTATATATGTATATAGGATTGTGTTTCTGTTAGTATGATCAATTGGGTTAGGGTTTCCCCCCTTTCTTTCACTTATGAGTTATTGAGATGTAATTTGTGTTTGGGGGGTGCACTGGGGGAGGCTCATCCAATCTCATTGTACACATGTTGTGCATTGACAATAAAGGTTTTAATTGAAATGAATCATTATAAATTAAAGGAATATTATTAGGCTGCACTGCTTATCATGAACTAGCAACTATATTTTGGAAAACAACTATGGCTGAAACAATTAGCTTCTGCACCGAACAAGCTTCTCTGTAGTAGACCCTGGTGCAGCAGTGAAGTATATCTCATGTAACTTTTCATGCAGTCTAACCTATTTATCCAAAGAGGTCTCTAATTAGTTCTTCATGCCAATGGAATGTCTTCTGACAGTTGAATAATGAAGAGAGTACATCCTTCTGCTGCCCTTTCCAAATTTGCTCCAGAGCTCAGGGCAGCAGCAGAGGAGAGGAGAGAGAAGTAAGCAGAAGTTAGTTCACCTTTTACTGGATCTCTTCCAGAAAAATGAAACAAAGTGAAAACCCAAAGGGGAGAAAAGCTGGACATGAATTGAATAAACAAGTAAGCATTGACCAACCCAACCAAGAAAGTACCCGAAAACAGATGGGATTGTTTCTTTGCAGGGCCCTTGAAGTATCTACAGTATACCACAGTATCTTCATGATATAAATATAAGGGGTTTAAAATGCAAAAGGAGCCTTGCATATTCTTACATCAATAATTGCCACTATATAATTTGGAAGAAAGTTGAAAATTAGAGGTGGTAGACCCAGGCGACAAAAATAGGAGGAAGGAGGCAGCATTAGAACAATAGTAGATATACCAGGAAGAACATATTTAATATATAAATGTAGATAGAAGGAAAGATATAAGTTTAAGAAATAGCTCCGATGTTGGAATGAAGTTAGGGTTTCTGAATTGCTAGTCTGCTAACCATAAAATGGATTCTGATTAGATGTACTCAGGGAAGGATAAGAGGGAGAAAGAGGAAGTAGAAAGGAAGGGGAGAGAGAGAGGAGGGAAGTAAAGAGGCAGAGAGGGAGGAAGAAGGTAGAGGGGAGAGATGGAGATAGAGGGAGGGGAGTAGTATGAAATATAGAAGGAAAGCAGACTGGAGATAAAAGTATAAAAGGAGCAAACTAAGAATATATGTTCATGATACTTTGAATAGAAATATATAACTATGGATGTTTTGATAATATATATGGATGTTTGTGTAAGTTTGGTGAAAAAATAAAAAAAATTATTAAAAAAAATTGCCATTATTTTGTAACCTGCAGTAGGTGGAACAACAATTGGCTAAGGTATTCTCTGCCTCAAACAAGGGAAGTCTGGTTGCCAGTTTCTTTTCTATTTGCAGCTACTAAAGTGCTGACACGATGGTTTTGGGTTCTTTGGCAACACCTTTCTGCAGCCTATGGGTTCAGTCGTATTGGACCGCAACCGTGATCATCCCATACCACAGCTTTCCATACTCCATGCCTGACTAAATCTATTCATAGCTCACTCTGGATAAAAATGCCTGTGTGAAGTGCTTCAATTCTGGGAAGTCAGTATTAACTTGCTGCATTAAAAATGGGTCTTCAGCCTTTACAAACCTGTACAGTTACCAAAAACCAAAAACCAGTTGCATAGATGTAGCTGTCCATCCATGCATCCATGCATCCATCCATGCATCCATCCATGCATCCATCCATCCTCTGCATCAAACAATGGAAGTTCCATCTATCCTCTTTGTACCTATTTACCTACCTACAGTATTTTTTGTCCTTTATCAAGATTCTTTAAAAATATATAAACATTCAAGTTCCCAAGCTGTATTCTAAAACAAAACAAAACCCCATTCATGAAAAACAGTTCCTGGCCATCTCTGCAGTTTCTTTCACTGTCTTTTTATATTCTTTTTTTTTAAATAGCAAATGACTTAAAGAATGGTAAAGAAGGAAATAAGTTGCTTAATTTTTGCACAAAAGGATTTTCCCTTGGGAAATAGGATCAGCCATTCTCTCCAGGGATTTTGTTTAACTGTTTTTTTTTTAAGACTGTTCTTTTCCTCTGGCTGGTTCACTTTGATCTCATTTGGCCCCTTGGAGATCTCCCATCTGAAAGTCCTCCTTTTTCTAATCACTCACTGCCTCTTTGTAGCCATGTAACCGGATACTGTTTGGGCTGTAGTAACTGTCTGGCTTTGTAGTCATCATCAGCTGCCTTTCGAATGGTTGCCAAGTCATTTGCCGTAACTAAGGGCCGGGACTATGAAGAGAATGGATTACTGCTGTCATGGTCTTTGGCCTCTACGGAGGAATCCATTACCAGCTCTTCAGGGAATACCAAGCAGGGAAATGGAGAAACTGTTATTGGTTTTTAAAACCAACTTTCCTCCCCTGATGAAGTACTGAAAGATGAAGATGCTTACAGAAAATAGAAAACAGAGAGATTTAGAATGGGAGAGATCAGAGATTGAAAGGGGGTCAGCAGGAAAGATGTGGAACCTCAAAAATGTGGGATCTCAGTTTTAATTCACTTTCCCACATATGATAATGAATGCTGGGTGGGGTGGGGAAGGCCTTGATTTATCCCTTCTTGAATCTTTTATACAGCTGTGACCAGTAACTCATAACCGAGGAAGATAAATCAGAAATCTCTTTAGAAATATCAGCAATGTGCCATAGGCGACAACGTGTGGTCTGGATTATTGGATTCTGTTCTGATTAAGACAAAATGGAAACAAACTTTATAGTTTAATAAAAAGCTTTATGAACTCAAAATGCATTTGAACGAGAACCTGAAATTCACATCACATATTTAGTTTTCTGGTGGATTTATTAGGTCAAATTCCTATGTTAAAACAATTAAAAGAAGACCCCTGAAATTGGAGACTTGAATTACCCACCAATTTAGTGGATTTCAAAGGGTCTGCTTTGAATCTATTTATCTATTTATCTATTTATCTATTTATCTATTTATCTATTTATCTATTTATCTATCTATCTATCTATCTATCTATCTATCTATCTATCTATCTATCTATCTATCTATCTATCTATCTATCTATCTATCTATCTATCTATCTATCTATCTATCTATCTATCTTGTCAAGTACGTATTGGTAATATACATAGATATAACATTGTTTATATACATAAGATGAGTACTGATAAGAGGGAACATTTGGACAGGGATGGTAGGCACGCTGGTGCACTTATGCACGCCCCTTACTGACCTCTTAGGAATCGGGTGAGGTCAACAGTGGACAGTCTAAGGGCAAAGTTTTGGGGGTTTGGTGACAAAACCACAGAGTCAGGTAGTGAGTTCCAGGCATTAACCACTTTGTTGCTAAAGTCGTATTTTCTACAGTCAAGTTTGGAGCGGTTCACTTTATGTTTGTATCTGTTATGTGCTCGTGTATTGTTGTTGTTGAAGCTGAAGTAGTCGTTGACAGGAAGGACATTGTAGCAGATAATTTTATGAGCTATGCTTAGGTCGTGCCGAAGGCGACGTAGTTCTAAATTTTCTAAGCCCAGGATTTCAAGCCTGGTTGCGTAAGGTATTCTGTTGCGAGTAGAGGAGTGGAGGGCTCTTCTTGTAAAGTATCTCTGGACACTTTCTAATGTATTTATGTCCAATATGCGGTGTGGGTTCCAGACAGATGAGCTGTATTCAAGGATTGGTTTGGCAAATGTTTTGTATGCTCTGGTTAGTAGTGTGATATTAGCGGAGAAGAAGCTACGTAAGATTAGGTTAACAACTCTTGAAGCCTTTTTGGTGATGTTGTTGCAGTGGGCTTTGGCACTTAGGTCATTTGATATGAGTATTCCAAGGTCTTTGAAAGAGTGAGGGTCGTCTGCAAGGTCTTGTCTGTTCAGCTTGTATTTGGTGTTCTGATTTTTTTTGCCAATGTGTAGGACAGAGCATTTGTTGGTTGAGATTTGGAATTTGGAAGATTTGGAATCTTACTAACACTAGATTTTACCCACTGTCAGCTGGGCTATGTGGGGATTTTTGGGTCTCCTTCTGACCGGTAGCTCACTGGGGTACTTTTATGCATGCTTTAATTCTGAATTTAACGTTTGGTCAAGGGGACCTGAGCAGGGGTGGGTTCTAAATTACCTTCTCTACTGGTTCTCATTGCGTTTCGCGCAAAACACCCGGAAATGACCCTCTGCGCATGCAAATTTCCACTACTGGTTCTAAAGAATCGGTCCGAACCGGCAGCAACCCACCACTGGGCTTGAGGCTGATGGATTGTATAGAAACATGCATCCCCCGCAGGACTTATAGAATGTCCAAGAAAACTAAATTGGAGGATTAAAAAAAAAAAATATTGCAGATAATATCAGAGGTCCAAAGACATTACAGCAGTGTTTCTCAACCTTAACTGTTAAGATGTGTGGACTTCAATTCCCAGAATTCCCCAGCCAGCTGTTATAGGTTCAGGTTAAACAACCAACTGCAGAGAATAAAATAGTCAGGATTGGAGGGAAAGAAACAATACTTCTCTTTCCAGACTTGTACCCTTCCAGTAGAGGATTGGTCTGGGGCTTACTGAGCACTCCAACAGTGGGGTGTTCCAAGGAATGCATTAGGACTGCTCTGTTATGTGTGAAGGAGGAAGAGAAGAAGGTGGCACAAACCATTTTGAAACTATAATTAGTCCAGAATGCAATGCCATGGATAGTAATAGGTGATCCTCAATACAATCACATAACACATAACGCCACTACTCCACAAACTACATTGGCTTCCTACAGGGCTATAGGTTATTAGGCTATTGGTTATTAGGTTATAAGCTATTGAGTGCAATTTGAAGTGCTGGTTATCACTTATATCAGGGCTGTCATGCTCACTGGTCATGCCCACGCCCGGTTTAGCGAAAGGGGAAAAATCGTGATACATCACGTGACGATGCCATGACGATGTGAGTTTGACACCCCTGACTTATATGATATATGCCTGCTCCACATGCAGTAAGAGGGTGGGTGTGCTAATGAGTCTTCTCCTTGAAACAATGTCATTTTATGGGACCTGGAATAAGTCTTTTTTCCATAATGGTGTCTGTCTTCTGGAATGATCCTCCTCCTACATAACTAGGGGGAGGATCATGGTTAGCCCAAACTTTATAAGCTCCAAAAGTCAAGAAAGACACAGTGTGATTCTTTCAAGCAAATTTCTTTATTTCTTTCTATAGATTCTATAGACAGAATCTTGCCAAACTAAAGCATGCTACCACCTCCATAAACCATATCCTCAGAGAACTATTAGGGAGGAGCTGTCTTCACCCTCTTCCTTTCACACAAACTGTCTGAACTGAGTTGTCTCTTGCTCCTCTAGAATGCACTCTCTCCCTCCTGAGAATCTGGATTACATTCCATTCAGGGGCGGATTCCTCTTACCTGTCTACCGGTGCGCTGTGCGCGCATCATCTTGTTTCACGCGCATGCATGCTCGCTACACATGTGTGTCCCCTCACGTGGTTTTGCTTCCCTTGCGAGATTTTGCTTCCGCGCATGAGCAGGAAGCAAAAAAAGCCCCAAAATTCCAGAAAAAAGATGGCACCGTGCGACGGACCGGCGAAGACGGCACTGGAGCCGTCGAGTGCAAATTGCGCAATCGGCGGGTCCCTACCGGAACGGCACATTGGACCTCACCGGTAGGAACCCACCACTGATTCCATCCCTTAGGCCTTTAGGAAGGTAGTGAAAACTTGACTTTTTCCTTGGGCATTTGGGACAGGATGATTCTTTCTATCTGGAAGAGTGCAATAAATTTAAGTACCCAGTTGCCTATTCTTTATGTTTCTTTAAAAAAGTGGTTTTGTTTATTTGTCATGGGTATTTCTGTTTTATTGTATGCCACCCAGCGTTGCATTGCTCAGGTGGGACAACCATAAAATGTTTTAAATAACAACATACATATTTATTTATTTATTTATTTGGCAGTTTTTCTATGCCGCCCTACTCCCTCAGGACTCAGGGCGGCGTACAACATTTTATAAAAACTCCAAACAAATCATTAAAAAGACAGTTTAAAACAGTTTAAAAATCTATATATACACACCATACATACATGGGGGAGACATCAGATATAAAATTGTCTCAAACTCACCCCGCCTGCAGGAAGAGCCATGTCTTAATGGCTTTTCGGAAGGATAGCAGGGTGGGGATGATTCGGAGCTCTGGGGGAAGTTGGTTCCAGAGAGCAGGGACCCCTACAGAGAAGGCCCTCCCACTAGGCCCCGCCAGTCGTCACTGTTTTAAAACTTGCTCTAAAGTATCGACCTGGGCCTCTGTTCTCAGCCATTGATACATGTCATTCAATCCAGTGTCTGACCTTGCATGAAAACAGTACAATCCCAAGGATAAGTACTGACCTGGGCGGGTATATGCCAAGAAGTTAGTTCTAGTGGCAGGGATGCTATTTAGCTAGTTTGGTCCTGTGCATGCCAAGTGCTCTTCCTGGGTTTCTGCCTGGAACCTGGCAGCAATCCTATGTGTTTGTTTCAGGCAACCACACAACCATTATTTTTTCCCCAAGGCTTTTCCTAGGCAGCAAAGGTTATACTCTGGGTGATGATTGTCAAATACACAGAAATCAAGCTTCTTCGGGGAAGGGGGATGTCCACCTATGCCTCCATCAATTCAGAAAGTATAATTCCTGTCTTCAAAAAACCATCAATCATCTCTGGGATCCAGCTGCACACATCCCCAATTACCTTTTTTGAAGAAGCAAAGTAGGGCACAGATCAAATTCTCAGGTCACAAAACTCATATTACAAAGAACCCTACCCACTTCCTCAGTCTATAAGCTCGGATGAGTGCCAGATGTTGTTCCAATCATCTCCTTTGGAGCTGTCCATGCACGACAATCCCTTCCACTCTCTAGTGAGCCTTCTCCTACTGGGGTCTAAGGCTTTCTCCCCTTCCTCTCTACATGTGGGAGACCTCCTCCGTTTCTTTCCTCTCTGTTCCTCTCTGTTCCCTCCATACTTCCAATTCTATCTATTCCTTTGAGGCCATTTTACCTCCAGCAGTGGCGGCATGAAGCTTTGGAGGCAATAATGACAACAAAGGCACCAACCGGCTCCTTCTCCGTCCTTCGACACCAACAGTATAGCAACACAGATTGCACATCTCTGCAATTTTCACTCCTTTAGCCCTGCAAACTGAGGCTTCACACCAGCAATTTCCTAATTTCACCCCCCCTTTCTCCTCCGTGCTACCCCTTCCTTCATTCTCTGTACTATCCACGAATCTACAGATTTCCCCCATTCACAATCTTTATTCGGGTGTCTTCCAGCTTTTCTGCAATCGCTGCTCCCTTCCACTTGTTTTCACTTTACAATACTGTTTCACTCCCCCCCCCTTTCTTCTTTCTTTATCACATTTAACATTCAGTTTTCTTTCTCAAATTCTCTATTCGCTTAATTTCAGTTCATCAGTATGTTTCCCACTTTCCTCCTTTCTCCAGTGCATCCATTACTGACTCTCAAAATTCTCCATGCTACTCACCATGTCCCAATATTCAGAAGATCCAACAAGATTTAAATATATATATATCATGATCCCCACTGGTATAATTTAGGGACAATGCTTTTATTTTGTTTATTTTTATCCCACCTTTATTATTTTTTTATAACTAACTTAAGGCAGGTAATGTACTTAATACTCCTTCTGGTTCAGTACAACAACAATCCTGTGAGGTGAGTTGGGCTGAGAGAAAGTGACAGGCTCAAAGTCACGAAGCCAGCTTTCATGCCTAAAGTGGGACTAGAACTCACAGTCTCCTGGTTTCTTCCCTCACCACTTTCTTCCCTCACCACTGTCAAGCTATTCTTCCCTCACCATTTTCTTCCCTCACCACTGTCAAACTATTCTTCCCTCACCACTTTCTTCCCTCACCACTGTCAAACTATTCACTAAGGCTGCATTACTATTAGTCTTCTCATCGTTCCTATCACCCATCTCCTCCCACTTATGACTGCATGACTGTAACTTGTTGCTTGTATCCTTACAATTTATATTAATATTGATTGTTTCCTCATTGCTTATTTGTACCCTATGACAATCATTAAGTGTTGTACCTCATGATTCTTGACAAATGTATCTTTTCTTTTATGTACACTGAGAGCATATGCACCAAAGACAAATTCCTTGTGGGTCCAATCACACGTGTGGCCAATAAAGAATTCCATTCCATTCTATTCTATTCTATTCTATTCTATTCTATTCTATTCTATTCTATTCTATTCTATTCTATTCTATTCTATTCTATTCTATTCTATTCTATTAACCTGTTGCCTCAACTATTAATTCAAACTGGCTTTTATCCTTTCCTTTTCATCTCCAAATGTGTTTTCAGTGGGAAAGATATTCTGGAGTATCCCAAGATACTCAACAATATTGAAAAAACTCTGAAACAATACAGGTAGTCTTCAACTTACAACAGTTCGTTTAATGGCCGTTCGAAGTTACAACAGTGGTGAAAAAAGTGACTTATGACTGTTTTCCACACCATCAACCATTGCAGCATTCCCTGTGGTCACGTGATAAAAATTCAGACACTTGACAACTGACTCATATTTGTGACTGTTGCAGTGTCCTGGAGTCATGTGATCCCCTTTGGTGACTTTCTGACAAGTAAAATTAATGGGCAAGCCACTTAATAACCACATTACTGATTTTAAAAAACTGCAACAATTCACATAACAACTGTGACAAGCGAGGCCATAAAGTGGAGCAAAACTCACTTAACAACTGTCTTGCTTAGCAATGGAAATGCTGGACTCAATTGTGGTCGCAAGGTGAGGACTCCCTGCAATGACCTATTTCAGTGATGGCGAACCTTTTTTCCCTCAGGTGCCAAAAGCACGTGCGCGCGTATCCACACCCATAATTCAATGTCCCCCCGTGCCCTGCCTCCCTGTGCATGTGCATGTGCATGTGACCCCCCCATGCTGCCACACACCCCACACATGCGTGCAAGACCCCCCCATTTCCCGACTTCTGGTGGGCCCAGTAGGCCCATTTTTCGCCCTTCCCAGGCTCCAGAGGCTTCCCTGGAGGCCCTCTGGAAGCCAAAAACGCCCTCCCAGAGCCTCCATGTGAGCTGAAAATGGTGCACACATGCACACTGGAGCTGAGCTAGGGCAACGGCTCATGTGCCGGCAGATATGGCTCCGCGTGTCACCTGTGACACGCATGCCAAAGGTTCGCCATCACGGCCCTATTTTCTTGTTCTTTGTTTGCAATAGATTCTAATCCAGCTGAGCCAGGTGAAGTCAAGCCAATTGCTCCATAAAAAGAGGTAAGTGCTTGGGAAGCTGATGATTTACAGCCAAGCCCCCCCCCCTCCCTGTGAAGCCTGACAGCATTCCAGAGGGAAAAATCAAAGAGGGCCCGCCTTGCAACATTTAATCACGTTTCTCAGATGATCTTTCCTAAGTCATTTTCTCTGCAGAAAATGTTGAAAGTTGAACATGTTGAATGTTGGAACCTATTATCTTCTGCTGAAGTTCTGTTGAAACCTATGATCTTCTGTAAGCAAGGCGACTGCGTTCAATATTATAGGGATTTTGACATGTACTGTACGATGGTTGAATTTCTGGTCTTTCCTTTATTTCTCCTTTCCCAGTAAGCTAAGGTGACCAGATTTTATTTTTTGTAAAGCGGGACACCATTGACGGGGGGGGGATTTCTAGGGGAGCAAGACGGGAGGGGTCCGTCTCTCTTATCCTGCAGCTTTGTGCACCACCCCCAAACACCCCCCTTCATCGCAGCCAGGGGTGGGTTCCTACTGGCGCAGGCTTACCTGTTCGTCGCCGCAGAGGGGTGAAATCCTGCTGGTTCAGCCGGGCCAGTCGTTCGGCATAGAGCTGATGGAACTGGCGGCAGTCGCGGCGCGGGGCTTCTCCCGCCCGCTTCCCTCACCCGGCTGGACGCCGCCATTCGGGTTATTTTGTCCTCTGCGCATGCGCAGAACTTGCGCATGCGCAGAGGACAAGATAACCCGAATGGCAGCGTCCAGCTGGGCGAGGGAAGCGGGCGGGAGAAGCCCCGCGCCATGACCGCCGCCAATTCCATTGGCTCTATGCCGAATGACTGGCCCGGCCAAACCGGCAGGATTTCACCCTGCAGGGCAAATTCAAATTAAAAAAGTGGGACTTTTGTGAAATGCCGCGGGACGCAGGACAAATTATTAAAAAGTGGGACTGTCCCGCCAAAAGCGGGACATCTGGTCACCTTACAGTAAGCCCCCTGTTTCCAATGTGGGTTTGGCTTCATGGATTGAAAAAGGGCATTTCTCATTAATACTCTCTATTGAGCGACACTGCGAGGTTATGTTGGTATTCTTTCTTATTTTCAGGAAGTTCACAGGGTTTTGTTAATCTCTGCTTTTCTGGGCTTTGCACAGGAAGATGCAAAGCACCATATTTGGTACTTTTCCTAATGGTAGACTAAAAGCAGAAAGCCTTGGCAAAAGTGCTAAGGACTCCCTGGCTAACAGATTAGGATATAGCAGGAGGCTGGGGGCAGCCAATAGTAATGATCTTTCATTGCAAAGCTCTTGGTAGAAGAGTGGTGGCAACGTTTTAAATTATCCACCTAACCTTTCATAACACTAACACACACACACACACATACACACACACACACACACACACACACACAGAACATTGCCAGAAAATTTGAAGAATTGTTGACATTTAAAGATTTGAATAATCTCAAAGCAAATAGCAGCAAACAGTGACATGCGCTTGTGAACAGAAACATCAAAAAAGTAAATACCCTATATTTTGATATGGATCAATAATATCCGGTGGAACATCAGCTGATTAGGCAGGCCTCCTCTGGGAATTTCATGTGGGCTTGAGCTCATCTTTTCTGCCCAATATACTTCCTAGTAATTTTACAGACAATAGTTTATTTAGAGTCAGCTGTCTTTTTTTTCTCTTTAGTCAGGTGTGGGAATTTTCAGAAGGTAGATTCAGTTACCATCACATTTTTCTGATATTCTAATTTGGCCTCTGACATTAGAGAGTAGAATATTGCATAATGAGCTGTGGCAACAGTCAATGGTTTTAACAGTTTTTCCTAGGTGACGTATCTCTACTTTTTGGATAGAAAGATCACCTTTTTCCTAGAATGGAGTAACAGAATAACAGAGTTGGAGGGGATCTTGGAGGTCTTCTATTCAACCCCCTATTCAAACAGGAGACCCTATGCCAGTGTTTCTCAACCTTGGCAGTTTGAAGATGTGTGGACTTCAACTCCCAGAATTCCACAGCCAGCAACGCTGGCTGTGGAATTCTGGGAGTTGAAGTCCACACATCTTCAAACTGCCAAGGTTGAGAAACACTGCCCTATGTCATTCCAGACAAGCGGCTGTCCAGTCTCTTTTTTAAAGGCCTCCAGTGATGGAGCACCTACAATTTCTGAAGGCAAGCTGTTCCACTGGTTAACTGTTCTCACTGTTAGGAAAGTTCTCCTTAGTTTTAGGTTGCTTCTCTCTTTGGTTAGTTTCCATCCATTCTTTCTTGTCTTGCCTTTTGGTGCTTTGGAAAACAGATTGACCTCCGTCTTCTTTGGGGCAGCCCCTCATACACTGGGAATTTATTATCATGTCATCCCTAGTCAGGGGTGGGTTCCTCCCGGTTCGGACCAGATCGCCTGAACCGGTAGCGACCCGTTGGTGACGTCACTGTCAGTGCTGGTCCGTGCATGCCACTATCTTTTTATTGGATTTTTTTGCGAATTTTTCCCCTTCTCCTCTTCTGCTGTTTGAAAAAGGGCCCTCCCGCTCACCCGCCTGCGGGTTAATACTGACCTTTATTTCTTTGCCTGAAGCACAGCTGATCAGCTCCTCAGCTGTGTTTTGGGCTGATTCCTGCTTCCGAACATGCGCGGAAGCCAAATTGCTTGCGCGAAACGTCGCAATGTGAACTGGTGGCAAAGGTATGTGGAACCCACCCCTGCCCCTAGTCCTTCTTTTCACTAGACTGGAGATACCCAATTCCTGCAACTTTTCTCCATATGTTTTAGCCTCCACCCCCCTAATCATCTTTGTTGCACTTTTCTGCATTCTTTCCAGAGTCTCTACATCTTTTTTATAACATGGTGACCAAAACGGGATGCAGTATTCTAAGTGTGGCCTTAGTAAGGCTTTATAAAGTACAATAAAGAATAAAGTGAGGATTGCTAGAACGTAGCACATTACAGTAAGACAAGCGAGGATATGTTGGGATAGCAATTACTGTGATTATTTTTCTGCTGGGGAAACCTTGGGAAAGAAGCATCTATGGATAGGAAAGATTTTTCTTTTCTTTTCTCAATCTCTAACAAGGGAGTTTGATAAATGTTCACATCTCATTGGTTTTTTATTTCCATGCAATAATATATTGTGGGAAAAATGTCAAAAACTAGCTGAATGAGACAAGGAAGTGTGGTAGTTGCCATCAGCCATTGTAGATATTCTGACTTCTGACATTCATTGTAACATACAGCGCTTAGATTTATGGTTCATAAGATGGGCAGCAATACAAGTCTCTTAAACAAACAAATCAAACAGGCTTCCCCAATGCAGGCCTGATGTTGTTCACCTAAAATTCCCACCAGCCTCAGCCAGCATTACCTGCAGCAAGTGATTATGGGACGTGTCATTTTAAATATCCGGGTAAAGTTCATAACTATATTCTCTCCTACACCACATGCGTAAATGCACTGTGTATCTGATGCTCTTTCCACTGTGGTTTTGATATTCTCCTCCAAAGATGGGTTAAGTTTAATCTTTTTTAAAAAAAGTTGAACCCTAACTTTCTATTATATCTTCTGAATTTGGAAAGGGGGGCACTGATTTAGCCCCATTCTCACGCAGACAAAAGGCAATGCAACGCTTACTGAAAAGTTTGCAAGGAGGTATGACAAGGAGGTGAGGAAATATCTGTCTTTAAGAAATTATTTCTAGATTAACTTCCACAAAAAGGGTTAATGGACATCAGAGGCAGTATTCAGCCGGTTCGGACTGGTTCAGGCAAATCAATAGTGGCGACCTGCAGGTGGGCCTGCCTCCGCCCACCTGCCATGGCGCTATGCCGTCCCATTTAGGCACATTTTGAAGTGCGTGCATGCGGGTAAACAGTGTGTACTCACAAAGTGCATGCATGGAAGGGCGTGCACATGCGCAGAAGGGGCGCATGAGAGTGAAGTGCGCACATGTGCGCACGCTCCCATTTGCAAACCGGTAGGGAAAGTAAGTGAATACCACCTCTGATGGACATGTAGTCAGCCATACTGCTCTTCTCCTGTTTCCTAACCCCACCTACACCCTCACCAGGGGTGAAATTCGACCAGCTCGTACTGGCTCAGGCAGGCCGGTAGGGACGATTTGAATTGATTCGCTGAACCAGTAAAAACCACCCCTGGTTGGCCCCGCCCATGCCCACCTGGTCACCCGCTTGCCTGGTCACCGCTCACCCCTTCCAGCCACTCGCCTGTCCCTTCTGGCCGGGTCGGGGAACGCACGATTTCCCAGCTCCGGCCTTGCCCCGGAGCCACTGTTCACTCGCCGCCTGCTTGTCCTCTGCCTCACTCACCTACCTACATGCCTTGGGGGGGCATGGCGAGGCTTGGCCACCTTTCACATCAAGAAGCCTCCAGCCGCTAGTGGTCATTTTCGGCTGCTTTCTGAGCAGCTCTGCTGTGAAGGGAGGGAGCAAAGTTCGGCTTCTTTCTGCCACAGCATTCAACATGGCTGCTTCTTACCTCCTTTGTGGGCTCATACACACAGAGCAAACATGAGAAGGAGGCAAGAAGCAGCCAAGTTAAATGCTGCAGCAGAGAGAATCTGAACTTTTCTCCCTCCATTCACAGCGGAGCTGCTGCAGCCTGTCCCTTTAAGGTACTTCGACCCCTGGGAGGGGGGAGCGGGGAGGACCATAAAGGGAGCAGCATCTCTGCTGTGAATGGAGGAAGAAAAGTTCGGGTTCTCTCTGCCACAGCATTCACTATGAGCTCTTCTCATGCTCATACACACATTTTTTTCCTATTGGATTCTGTGGGCATGGCTTGGTGAGGGGGTCATGTGACTGAGTGGGCGTGGCCATGAATGACATCGAGTGGGCCATGCCCACTCAGTCACAGGACCCACCACCACCAAGCCACGCCCACAGAACCGGTAGGGAAAAAATTTGAATTTCACCCCTGACCCTCACCCATCCAGACAGGGGATCTGAATGAGATCTGTGCTGAATTCATCCATTCTTACTTCACGCTGAACTCTCGACACATTCAATAGAATGCCCAAATGGAACTCTGATGTTGAAACCACACAGCAGAACTTTGCATAATGTTTTGTAGCCAAAATGTTCTAACAGCCCATTTCAAGACTGGACTATTTGTAATAAGGCTGAACCTTTGAATCCTTCCACTGCGGTTGTGGGAATCAAAGATTTTGGGTTGGCATCTTTCAACCACAAAATATTTCACACGCTTCTACTATTTGGGTCCCCCAGAGGCGGAGAGAATGTTACCTAGCAACCAAAAGAAGACAATTAACAGTGAAAAATGGTCGGTGGAAGGACTGTAGCTCCCCTTCTTTCCAAATTACTATTGGGTAATATTTCTTACAAAGATGTTATGTTGATCTCTTTTTCCCCCCATCAAAATCTATTATACTTTCAATATTTATGGACAATGTTTAATGCATGTGTAAGAGTAAGCACTGCTGACGGCATCCAAGATAAATAAGTATATGGAGAAAGAATTCAGAATGGGTGTATCAGTGAGAGAGAGAGAGTTGTTCCACAGGAACATTCCTACATGGGCAGGATATCCAGACGTGTGTAACCTTCTAAATCACAAACGGAAGGGATTGATTGTTTTTAGGACACAGGTGAGAAAAAGGACAAATCCAAGAGAGAAAGAGAGGGAGGCAGTTACTGAGAAATGCTGGAAGAGAAGGGCATTTTCTTTAAGAAGAATCGAAATGTGCTTAGTAGTTTGAATCACACATTTGAATTTAATGGAATGGGTTTAACAATCTGGGCTACTTAATTGAATTAATTTATAGCTGTTGCCTGAGGTTCTTTGGGGATCAAAATGCACTGGCTTCCCCAAATATTTGGGTTCTTTGGAAATTAAATAGACCTGTCTGTGTGCTAACAGAAGAATGTATAAAATGGCTATCCTTGAGCTCAGCAAACAACGTTCTTTTGGGCTGCAGCCATTCCCTGAAGGGTATATCTAAAAATAACTGCCGAGTCCAATAATACTGCCCAGGCAATTATCTCCAATTCACTAATACAAAATAGTTCAGAATGACATCTTGGCAAAGCTCATTCTCTAATCCACATTTCTAAGATAATACGGATGCAGAATAAGGGGACAATTGCAGAGAAGAAAGGCTGGGTTGGGGAACAGTTGTATTTTTCTGTCACATCCTACCTTGAAAATACTTGGGTAGGAGTCTGGATAGGAGAAAATGCTGAAACAGCCAAGGGGAATTCTTGGGGGGAAAAAGTGGGGGGAATGGGTCAGGGGTGGGTTGCTCACCTCGCTGCCGGAGCCATGCGC
This sequence comes from Diadophis punctatus similis, assembly GCA_023053685.1. Classification (NCBI taxonomy): domain Eukaryota; kingdom Metazoa; phylum Chordata; class Lepidosauria; order Squamata; family Dipsadidae; genus Diadophis; species Diadophis punctatus. The sequence continues at coordinate 93,890,524 of JALIGW010000002.1, forward strand.
GCGCATCTTCACGCTTCGGGGGGGCGCGTGCTTGCTACGCGCGCACGCCCCCTCACGCAATTTTGCTTGTGTGCATGCACGGAAGCAAAATCACGCCGAAATGTCGCAGGGGACGCGCGCGCGAGAGATTTTGACGCAATTTTGCTTCTGTGCATGCACGGAGGCAAAATCTCACTGAAATCTCGTGCGCACGCGCGTCCCCTCACAAGATTTTGGCGCGATTTTGCTTCCACGCATGCGCAGAAGCAAAATCGCCCCAAAATCACCGAAAATCACCGGAAAAAAATGGTGATGCGCCGGGTGGACCGGCAGAGAGGGCTCCGGAGCGGTTGCGCAATCTGCCGCTCCCTACCGGAGCTGCGTACTGGGCAGCTCCGGCAGGAACCCACCTCTGGAATGGGTAGAGAAGAATTAGGAGTGCTTGCACAAGAAAACAAGTGAAAAAGAAAGCTGACCGTATTCTTCTCTGGAACTATTATTGGATGGCCTAGGATGAAAGACCCATGAATACCTTCACCCTTTCGTGGCAACATCGGTTTCTTTTTGATTTGAGCTACATCTAATTCCCATAGAGTTCAAAACGTATTTTCACTAATGTGTCTGAAAATGCATGTAGCATCACTGAAATAGTCAACTGTTAATAAAAACCTCGGATATGATTTATCTATTTATCATATCCGCACAGCTGTCCATCTCACACAGTGACTCTGGGCAGCGTGCATTTTAAAAAAAAACCATTCGAAACCAATTTAAATTAAAAAACATAAAAATAAAAATATTTTTTTAAAAAAAGCAAGTTTACAAAATGGCAGAAAATCATCAAAAAAGCACATTCAACTAAGTAACAATCATATAGCCATCTAGCTGGCTCCAGTCTATCACACGATGCCAAAGCTAGTTGGCAGAATCTTGTTTTAAGGAGGCCTAACAGAGATGGTGACAGCTTCACCACAGGAAGACTGATATAGGAACTTGCTCTGTAAGCTTGCTAGGTACAGCCATCAACAGAGGAAATGCTACAAAGATAGTTTTGTGGAGTCCTTGGAGCTCTCTGGGCTTGGTAGTTTTCTTGCAGACGTTTCATTACCCAACTAAGTAACATCATCAGTGGTAGAAGGGAGTGGGGTTTGCTCTTTGTTTATATACTCTCTTAATTGGCTTGTTCTGCCAGAGTTGGTGGGAGCATTGTTTTCTTCTTCTTCTTCCTTTCTCAATTTCATTTATATCTTCGGATCTCTCTTTGAAGCAAGGCTCAATTTCTTTTGCCCTCCACACTCATACTTTTGAAAATTTCTTGTTGCCTCTGGCCAGGGAGCAAAGGAATCACATTTGCCCTGTTTGGAGCCACGAGGCAGGAAGAATAATGGCTACGGTTGTCAGGTGGTGGAATATGGGGTCTCTGACATTGTAAAACTGAGACATAGTTTTAATGGAGGTAGAATGACTGCTGGAGACCCTTTGAACAATTTGGGCAAATTTAGCAAATATTGTCTCTCTGTGTGTCTGGCTGTCACTGCCATACTCATCCGCCTGAGCTAGGAGTGGCTATGGAGGAAATAGAAGAATGTGAACTGCAGTTTGTGAAGTAGAAGATGGAGGAAGGAAGCCCCAGTGAGACAGTTTGGGGATTCTGGGCGTAATTAGAAAACGGTGCCATGTCTTTCCCTAACGACTTAATGTAAAAGTGGAATCTTTTGAGCGAAGTTTGTTTATATTTGTAAATTAGCCCTTATTTTATAAAATACCTAGTTCCTCACTGCAGTCCTTCCAAGGAAACTGAAATTAGATAAAGATAAAAATTATATGTTTGAATCTTCTCATGGCTTCAGAATTTTAAAAATACTTTATCTTTCAATATGACCTTTAAGATCCTTTTCTTTGTTTCTTTGTAGTGTAAATACCTGTGAAATCTATTGGTTGGGTATCCTCCTTCTGTTACTGATGTTCTGCTATTCAGAAAATGTTATCCACTCTGTTTCCATTATAGGAACCTCAGTCCTGTTTGGACCATGTCAGCGATTACACACTTTTCATCAGATGACCAATCAAAAGTGAAAATCATTAATCTCATCCATCTCACCCATCTCCTCCCACAAATGACTGTATGACTGAAACTTTGTTGCTTGTATCCTTACGATTTATATTGACTGGTCCCTAATATGATTTGATTGCTTATTTGTACCCTATGACTATCAATAAGTGTTGTACCTTATGATTCTTGATGAACGTATCTTTTATTTTATGTACACTGAGAGTATATGCACCAAGACAAATTCCTTGTGTGTCCAATCACACTTGGCCAATAAAGAATTCTATTCTATTCATTAAACAAAAAAAAAAGGAAAACATAAATAGCGGTTGACTGATTAATAACCAACTTGCCTTGATGGCCAAATGGTATTTGTAGGCACAAGAAAATCATACAAGACAATTAAACTTGTTCAGTCTCAGAGAAAGAAAATCTGAGGATTTGGAACCAGGAGACTACTTTTGATTTCAATTCCACCCCCCCCCCCAAAAGGAATAAGATCGTAACGTCATTATTTGGGGACAGAATTAAAGTACATTTGCAGGCAACAGATAATACAACTTTCTCCACCAACAGAATCCTTGATGATGCTTTATTTTTTTTTTATTTTTTTTTTATTTATTTTGTCAAGCATATATAAGATGACAGAAAAAGTATAAACATGATTGTGAATACATAAAATGTATAAACATGGTTATGAATACATGAGATGGTTATGAATACATGGGGACATTAGGACAGGGACGTTAGGCACGTTGGTGCGCTTATGCACGCCCCTTACAGACCTCTTAGGAATGGGGTGAGGTCAATGGTAGACAGTCTAAGGTTAAAGTTTTGGGGGTTTAGACAGTCTAAGGTTAAAGTTTGGGGAGTTTGGGAAGGAAACCACAGAGTCTGGTAGTGCTCTTCCCTCCCTCCCTTCTGGCCTTTACAGAGACATAAAATCTAAAGCAAGCAATTCTGCAGAGGTTGTTTCTGATTCATCTTTTGCTTGTTGGGGGGGGGGGGAGTTTAGAAGTACCAAATTGAACTCCGAGCTTGCAAGTTCATTTTGGATCATTATTATTCCTGTTGGAGCCACAAAATCAATCCACCCAGCCTACATACAGTATTATCTCTGGATTCTGAATCTAACGCTTTTCCTAATACAATCCATTTCAGGACATGTAAAACTGCATCTAATATTGTGCCTGAAACTCATTTTATTTCAAGAAGTGATTTCTAAGGGCAACACTAACCAGATTATTTTCTTTGTCTTCTTATCTATAAATAGACAGATGAAGGGGGAATAAGTGAGTCATTTGGTCAGGGTCTCAAGGTCAAAGTGGGTTTCAGATTAAACACTTCCTTTAAAAAAAAAAAAACCAGGAAGGCAGTACCTGGCTCAACAGTAGCCCCTCTGAGAGGGATCTAGGTGTCCTAATTGACCACCACTTAAGTATGAGCCAGCAATGTGCTGCAGCTGCCAAAAAGCCAATGCATTCCTAGACTGCATCAACAGAGGGATAGCATCAAGATAGCAGGGGGAACCACGGGAAGTGATAGTACTAGTAAGATAGTGGTGGGCTGCAGCCGCTTTAACAACTGGTTCGGTGAGCGTGCGCTTTGCGCACATGTGCACCTAACGCATGTGCATGCAGCGGTCAAAATACAGCAATTTGAAGCTCAGCTGCTTACTTTCTAAGGAAGTCCCGTTAGTAGAACAGCGGAGGTACGGAAATCAGCTGTGCCGCGCGAATCAGCTGAGCCAGAAAGAAGGAAATATAGGATGGGATAGCGCAGGGGCGGGGCCAGTTGATCGTCGGAACTACCAGTTCGCCTGAACCGGTCCAAACCGTCAGCAGCCCACCACTGTAGTAAGACCACACATCACTGTACTAACTACTTGGAAAATGGAATCCATTCTGGTCACCACGATACAAAAAAGATGCAGAGGACCTAGAAAGTACAGAGAAGAGCAACAAAGTTGATAAGGGGGCCTTGAGGCTAAATTGAATGATGAACAGCTAAGGGAACTACATATGTTTTAGCCCAACAAAAAGAAGTCTTAGGGGTGACATGATAGCCATCTTCCAATACTTGAAAGACTGTTACAGAGAAGAGGGAATCAATTAATTCTCCAAAGCACCTGAGGGGAAGATAAGAAGCAATGGGTGGAAGCCGGAGGTGGCATTCAGCCATTTCTATCCGGTTCAGGCGAACCGGTAGTGGTGACTGTGGGTGGCCCCACCCACCCACCTGGATGTAATGATGTCCCATTTATCCACGTTTTCGAGGCTCTGCGTATGCGCACGCTCACATTTGCGAACTGGTAGCGAAGGTAAGTGAATACCGCCCCTGGTGGAAGCTTGTCAAAGGGAGATCCAACCTGGAATTAAGGAGGAATTTCATGACAGTGAGAACGATTAATCAAGGGAACAGCTTGCCTTCCAGAGTCATGGGTGCTCCATTGCTGGAGGTTTTCAAGAAAAGACTGGATAACTATTTGTCCAGGACGGTATAAGGACACCTGTCTTGGGCAGGACAGGGGGTTGATTAGAAGTCTTCCAAGGTCCCTGCAAGCCCTATGATTCAAGGATTCTAAATCACATTTAACCCTAGCCCCTTGATTCTTCTTCCCCACTTAGTATACCTGCCTCTTTATTTTCATATATTCTCATTTTTTTTTATTATGGCTGGGGTTCAAAAACTGGAAATAGCTCATGCCTGACTGGATATCTTAGGGCAGCGGTTTACAGATTGCATTTTGTTGCCTGATATTAGTTTTTCAGCAATCAGAACTACTTTGTGCACCGCTGGATGTTCTACCAGAAGCTTCCGTTCTCTTGTATCTGTTTAGATTTCTCTTTTAGTCCTGCTCTTCTGCTACCAGAAGGATATGGAGCCTATTTAGCAAATTTGTTCTTACCGTTCTGTATTTTGAAGTCATTTTGGATCATTTATTGTAATTTCCCTCACAACAGAAGTGGCAACACTTTTATCACCCGAACTGTTTAAGAACATTTAATCAGGGCTTTCTAAATCCATCAACCAAACCCTTGCAGGGGTCTGATAATAGCTGCATGAATGGGTTCATATCTAGCCCCCTGGGTAAAATTATTTATGGTTGGACAAAATTGACTAAATCTAGAACTTCCGTGATTACCCTTGGCTAATTTAAATCAAATCCCAGGAGTGTGTGAAAATAAAATAAACCATTAGGCAGATATAAGTAAAACAGAAGCCCTGTTTTAAAGAACCACTCTATACTTTCATCTCTGTACCCAACCATGGAAGGAGAGGGTTAACCTTCTAAGTCTTTTGTTGTGTTCATAGAATAGGATGGATTGGTGGAGGTTAAATGAACAATCTGGAGTTCTTTTTGATTGAAATCAATACTTTCTAACAATGCTGACTAGGTTTTCAGGTTGATGTGAAAAGCTAACCCTCCCCTTAATCTGTTTAAGCATTTCATGCAGACAGGCCAATAGGTATCAAAATCCTGAATAAATCACTGCTTATTTGGCTTGTTGTTATATAGGAAAGGCTTTGAAGGTCCAAATCCTAAGGTACGAACCCTTCAATATCTCATGACCTACTAACCACCAGGAGGCAATGGAGTGTAGTGAAGAATTAACTGTGTTTGTTTTTTGTTACTCTGCTAGATTTTAAATCACAGGTTTGAAACTTGATCATGTCATGTGACGTATCGTGACGTATCATGTCGTTTTTTGCCTTTGTGGAGCCGGGGTAGGCATGGCCTGTGCGTGACACATCCGGCCTCCGGGCCGCCAGTTTGACAGGCCTGTCCTAAATGGTTGCTAATGCAAGGCCATTTCCTTTTGTCTTTCTTCTCAGGCACACAGATCATATGTTCATTGACTTTTCTCCTGTAAGGATGTAATTAACAGGATACCATGCTTTGCCTATCCCCAGAATGTATTTCCTGTGAATACACCTTCTTTTTCTTATAATAATCGTTCCTAGCAATGATTCTTTGCAGAATGAAACAAAGTTTAAAAATTGAATTTGCATATCAATTCAATAGCTGAATTTGCACATCAGTGCGATTTTTCTAAATTAAAGTTTGCCAAACCATATATTCCCTCAAAGTACAGCTTTGTACATGCTAACTGCTGCAAGGATATTATCTGCTTTTCACTGGAAAAGGCATTTGATACTCCCACATTGGAAGAATAGCTAACTATATTGTGGGAGCATGCTTTGATGTCTAGATCTGACGCAAAGTTTAAACTCAAGATGGGAATAATCCTAAACTACATTTTAACACATAACCAACATTTCTAAGTTTAGAGATGATATGTAAATTTTATAGGATTTCCAAATCAGAAGAAACATGGAGTTATGTGCCTAGCATCTATTGTAGTTTATAAGCTCAGTCAGTATTTTATACTATTTGGACATGGTTACTGGTATTCATGTTTTGTTTAGAGGTTAAAGACAATTTTCCTGTTTAAAAACATATATTCAGATACCCAGAATTAACTAAAGAGACACTGGAAAATTAAAACTTCCATGATATTTGCAGATCCCTTGCTTATTCACTGGTACTTTATTTTTGTTCCTTTTTCCTGTTCCTTTTTGTTTACAGAGCTTTCTTTTATTGTAAAATTCCTAGCATATTTTATTATTGGTATAATTGATATATTTCACAAATAATAACAGCTGCTGCCAGAAGATTGCACAGACTGACTACAAACAACGGCGTGACAAAATATTGCAGCAACAATGGTATATTGAAATATCTGTAAGAAAAAATACCATTCGCCGGCAAGCAAGAAGTGGTGGGAATACAAGATAGACAAAGTCGTTGGAAATGAAGAAGCTATAATGCTCTGAGATTTTAGAATTCAAGCAGACAGGCACCTGCCGCATAACACCCCAAACTTAACAACTGTTGATAAGAAAGACAAAAATGTCTGGATAGTGGACATGACAGTTCATGGAGACAGCAGAATAGAAGAGAAAGAACTAGAACCCCCTCCCCCAAATACAAAGACCTGCAAATAGAAATAGAATGACTGTGGGAGAAGTAAGTAAATATATTATCAATAGTAATAGGCAACTTAGTGCAATCCCAAAACAACTGGAGCAGTGGTGGGTTGCTACCGGTTTGGACTGGTTCGCGCGGACCAGTGGCTTAAATTTGGCCATGGTTGTTGAACTGGTAGTGAAGGCCAGCATGCCACACCCCCGAACCGGTTCCCCAGTCGCTGCTGCTTGAAAGCGGCTGGCAAATAACCCTTTGAGCTGTGCAAAGGCTTCTGCGTATGCGCAGAGGATCAGTACTCGACGCGACGCGCACACTTCCGAACCGGTAGGGAAGGTAAGAGAAACCCACCCCTGAACTGGAGCACTACTTGAATGCCATCGGCATTGACAAAATCTTCTTTAGTCAAGTAACACAATCAAACAACCATATCTGCCTATTCCAGGTCCTTGGGAAGGACGTACTGTAATAGGTAGATCCCAAAGGTGCTTTTTCAGGAGGCAACTGGATTTTCTTGTTTTTTCTTTGAAGACGTTTCACTTCTCATCCAAGAAGCTTCTTCAGCTCTGACGGGATAGCAGGGAATGGAAAGATTTATATTCCTTGCAGACAGCTGGTCATTTGCATCCTTTTAGAGGGTCCTTGAAGCACTTGGAGGTTTATCTGTGTCCTCAGGGTCACCTGAGTAGTGTTCCGGTTCCTGTTTCAAAGAAGAAACAAAAAAGTTCCGTTGCTTCCTGAAAAAAGCAGCATTAGGACAACCATGACCTGGATGACTGAGAATCTCTACAGATTTTTAGCTATACAATTTGGGATGAACATCCTTTCAATGTTGTGGGAGTAGGAATGGATTTCCAGAGAAAAAAATGCAGATTACAGGAACCAGGAGCACTACTCAGGTGACCCTGAGGACACAGGGTCACCTGAGATAAACCTCCAAGTGCTTCAACAACCCTCTAAAAGGATGCAAATGACCAGCTGTGTGCAAGGAATATAAATCCTTCCATTCCTCACTATCCTGTCAGAGCTGAAGAAGCTTCTTGGATGAGAAGCGAAACATCCTCAAAGAGAAAACAAGAAAGTCCAGTTGCTTCCTGAAAAAGCACCTTTGGTGCAGCCATGACCTGGATGACTGAGAATCTCTACAGACTTTTAGTAGATAAAAACATCAAATCGAGTTTAAACTTTTGGCTGACACTGCAACTGATCATTTTTTTAAAGATCCTTTAATCCCTTTTAATCCTTTTTATTCCCTTGGAGTGGAATCAGGGTGACTGAATGGAGCTGAGCGTTTGCAATTGACCATAATAAGAAGGATTGTCTATGCTTTGCTCACATTAGGTTCCTGCTCTCAGAATTACTCACAGAAGCATGTGGAATGCTTTAATCTTCAGAAAAAAAGATGGCGTCCATGTACAATCCTTGACTCGTCCTATGGCCAATGCTATTCTAAGAGCTACAGTAATTCAGAATTCTGAAATGGATGGAACGGATGCATCACAATTAGCCATAATGTGATTGATTTGGTTTTGAGCCGCAGTGGCACAGTGGTTAAAGTGCAGTACTGCAGGCTACTTCTGCTGACTGCTGGCTGCCTGCAGTTTGGCAGATTGAATCTCACCAGGCTCAGGGTTGACTCAGCCTTCCATCCTTCCGAGGTGGGTAAAATGAGGACCTAGATTGTTGGGGGCAATATGCTGACTCTGTAAACAGCTTAGAGAGGGCTGTAAAGCACTGTGAAATGGTATATAAGTCTAAGAGCTATTGCCATTGCTATTGACTTTATATTTTGTTTTAACCCATTCATTTCAGGGCTGGGGGGTAAGAAATACTGGTGCTTCTTTTAGGAAAAGTTATTTTTTAATCAGCCTTTTAAAATGCCATGAGATTTGTTAGACACTTCAAAACCATGGAGTAAATGCAAAGTTTGCAACAGTTACTTCCGGTTAATACAACATACTAAGTCAAATTCAATCAATCAATCAATCAATCAATCAACCAGCATCTTTCTAAAACAAAGAGCCCAACATTTCATGTGAATTCAGTCAGGTTGGAACTGATTTTGTCAAGTATAGCAATACAGTTAGATGGGTAGCTTTCCCCTTTTATTTACCAAGGTGATTTAGAGCCCTTTTATTCCTAGTAATTAACATTTTTCTTGTATTAATACGCTGCATCCAAGATCTGTAAGCAAAAATGTGTCGATATCGCTAGCCAAGGCTCTCCTGTGGCCACAAATCAGCGCCCTTCAACAATGAAGAATCAGCAGTATTTCAAGGAATCTTACTCATTTTATCCAAGAAGTGAAGATTTCTCCAAGGAACTCTAAAATATAACCAGGATCAAGAAGACCTGCCAAATCTAGCAGCTCTGAATTTTCAGGCAGAAACACTATTTTCCCCCAATATCCACCTCCAACATGAGAAGATTACTTCTGTTTTCTCTTTTTTACTGCAGACTGTAAGTTATCATTTTCAAATTTGGTTCTTCCCATATGTGCTGGAGGAGGAAGAGGAGGAGGAGGAGAACAACAACAACTTTATTGTCACTTTGAATGTACACTAAATGGCATGCATTAAAATGAAATTTTAGCTCTCAGTGGGTCTCCATACATCTCCCATAATCTCATGGGAGTAACTCTCCCCATTGCACTGGTCTGTATTGGCAGAAGCTGGTGTAAGGGATTTTATCTCTGCAGTGTATCAGTGGTGGGATTCAATTTTTTTTACTACCGGTTCTGTGGGCATGGTATGGCTTGGTGGGCGTGGCTTGGTGGGCATGGCAGGGGAAGGATACTGTAAAATCTCCATTCCCACCTCACTCCAGGGGAGGGTTACTGTAAAATCTCCATTTACCGGTTTATTTATTTATTTATTTTGGAATTCTTATATGCCGCCCAACTCCCTAAGGACTCAGGGCGGCGTACAACAGTGAGAAAATACAAGAATAACCAAAATCTAAAAAGTTAATTAAAAACAAATATAAAAATTAAAACATAATATAGAAAATCATCACCAACCATTCAACATCATACATACTTGGGGGGTGAGCTCGAGTGAGTTAAGCTCTGCCCCCCGCCTGCAGGAAAAGCCATGTCTTAACAGCTTTCCGGAAGGCCAGCAGAGTGGGGATAGTTCGGGTCTCTGGTGGAAGTTGGTTCCAGAGCACGGGGCCAGCCACAGAGAAGGCTCTCCCCCTTGGGCCCGCCAGCCGGCATTGCTTGGCCGACATGACCTGGAGGAGGCCAACTCTGTGGGCCCTAACCGGTCGAAGGGAAGTATGAGGCAGAATGCGGTCCCGTAGATAACCTGGTCCCAAGCCATGAAGGGCTTTAAAGATGGTGATCAACACCTTGAATTGGACCCGGAGACCGATGGGCAACCAATGCAGCTGGCGGAGTATCGATGTCACATGGGTGTACCTTGGCACACCCACCACAGCACGCGCAGCCGCATTTTGCACCAGCTGAAGTCTCCGGATACTCTTCAAGGGTAGCCCCATGTAGAGCGCATTGCAGTAGTCCAAGCGAGAGGTGACAAGGGCATGAGTGACCGTGAGTAGAGCCTCCTTCTCCAAATATGGCCGCAACTGGTGCACCAGGCGAACCTGTGCAAAGGCCCCTCTAGCCACAGCAGAAAGATGATGGTCCAATTTTAGCTGTGGATCTAGAAGGACCCCCAAGTTGCGGACCTGGTCCGAGGGAGTCAGTTTCGCTCCCTCAAGGACCAAGGAGGGACAGTTAACATAGTCCTTAGGAGGCAATATCCACAGCCACTCAGTCTTGTCGGGATTAAGTCTGAGTCTGTTCCTCCCCATCCAGATCCTAACGTCGTCCAGGCACCGGCACATTACATCAACTGCCTCACTGAAGTCAGACGGGGTGGTGATGTACAGCTGGGTGTCATCAGCGTACTGATGGAAACACACCCCATGTCTGTGAATGATCTCCCCCAGCGGTTTCATGTAGATGTTGAACAGGATGGGCGAGAGAACCGACCCCTGAGGCACCCCACATGATAGGGGCCTAGGGGACGATCTCTGCCCCCCTGCCAGCACCGACTGCATCCTATCAGCGAGATAAGAGGAGAACCACCGCAAAACGGTGCCTCCCACTCCCAACTCGCTGAGACGATGCAGAAGGATACCATGGTCGATGGTATCGAAAGCCGCTGAGAGGTCAAGTAGCACCAGGATGGAGGAGTTCCCCCCATCCCGGGCCCGCCAGAGATCATCCATCAGAGCGACCAAGGCAGTTTCTGTACTGTAGCCGCGCCTGAAACCCGACTGGTAAGGATCTAGTTGATCTGTTTCATCCAGGAGCTGCAGAAGTTGAGTAACCACCACCTTCTCCACAACTTTCCCAAAAAAAGGTAAGTTGGAGACCGGACGATAGTTCTTCAAGTCAGCTGGATCCAGGGAAGGCTTCTTCAAGAGGGGTCGCACCACCGCAGCTTTTAACGACTGCGGTACAGATCCCTCTCTCAAAGAAGCGGTGACCACCGCCTGGATCCAGCCGCGTGCTACCTCCCTGCTAGCCGAAACCAGCCAGGAGGGGCACGGGTCCAATAAACAGGTGGAGGTACCCATCGCTCCCACAGCCCTGTCCACATCCTTGGGAGAAACAGGCCCAAACTCTTCCCATAATGATGGACTAAGACTCGCCCCTGTCAACTCTATGGACTCTGCCCTGCCGGAGTCCAAATTTGACCGAATCTGAGCGACTTTATCCGACAGAAACTCAGCGAATTCCTCAGCTCTGCCTTATAAGTGTTCCTCGCTCCCCCCTTTTGCAAGGAGGGAGCGAGTCACCCTAAAGAAGGCGGCTGGGCGAGAATCTGCAGACGCAATAAGAGCGGAAAAATAGGATCGTTTTGCCGCCCTTATCGCCACTAAATAAGATCTGATGTAAATTCTTAATAGTGTTCGATCAGACTCGGTTTTTCTGGCCCTCCAGCGGCGCTCCAGACGTCTCTTCTGGCGTTTCATCTCCCGGAACTCCTCGGTGAACCAGGGAGCTTTCCGGAATCCACTGCCATAGAGAGGTTGCTTAGGCGCAATTCGGTCTAGAGCCCCTGATGCTGCGGTGTTCCAAGCAGCCACCAGGGAGTCAGCCGAATTGCAGGGTTTCAGGTATTTCCCCAAGTTCCCTCTGGAATCCTTCCGTTTCCATTAGGCGCCTGGGGCGGAACCACCTAGTCGGTTCCGCCTCCCTGCGGGGGAGGAATTGGGCTGCGAAATCCAACCTCAGTAGGAAATGATCTGACCATGACAGTGGGGTGATGACTAAGTCCCTTATCTTCAGATCATCTCTCCACTGCCCCGAAAGAAACACTAGGTCGAGCGTGTGACCGCCCTCATGAGTCGGACCCTGGATTACTTGGGACAGGTCCATGGTTGTCATGGAATCCATAAACTCCTGGGCCGCCCCAGAGGTTTCGCCAGCAGATGGCAAGTTGAAGTCCCCCAGCACCATAAGCCTGGGGAACTCAACTGCCAAGCCGGCTATTGCCTCGAGCAGCTCAGGCAGGGCCTTGCTTACGCAGCTGGGAGGCAGGTACGTTAAGAAAAGGCCCACCTGTACCCCTAAGTCCAACTTCAAAAGGAGCGTCTCACACCCAACAATCTCCGGGGCAGGGATCCTACGAGGATGCAGATTTCCACGCGTTATTATTGCCACTCCTCCCCCCCTTCCCTGGGGTCGAGAATGGTGCTGCACCGAGAAACCAGCTGGGCATATCTCAGACAGAGCTACTCCCCCCTCCTGCCCCAGCCAGGTCTCGGTAACACACACCAGGTCTGCCCCCTCCTCTGTGATTAAGTCACGTATCAAGGGGGCTTTGTTGACGATTGACCTGGGGTTAAGCAGCAGCATCCTGAGCCCAGGGCCCTGAAAACCCTGGTTGCCAGGTATCCGGGTTGAGCAAGATGGAACCGGATCGGAGGGGCCGGAACAAGGGATCGCTTGTAAACAGCGAGGTCTTATTCCCCGAGAGCGGCCCACCCCTCTGCTCCCGCCATATCTGCCTCTTCCCGTTATGACCGAGATGGTCCGGCTCTCGCCTACACCAGAGACCCCCTCCCCTCCCCCGCTGGTCTCCCTCCCTTCCTGCAGGCCATACATACCATTCTCACAAGAAAGGGTAACCGGGTCCCCCCCCACTTCTGTTTTTACACTCAGCGGGGGGGGGGCATAGTCCCAGTCCCTAGCTTTTCCATTTTCACACACTTTCTAACATTCAGACACTCATCTCATTCTACCCACAATCAACCACACCCATATCACATCTCAGAGGGGAGGATACAATTTAAAACGGTTTCTAAAAAGTTCTAAAAAGGCGGCAAAATCACAATGGTGGCTTTGAAAGTCTAAGGTCCTATACCCCTCGGTGCTTGATCGAATTTTGGCCGAGGGGGGGTTCCACATCTTCGCCTTGGTTGCTTTGATCAATAGAGTGACTAGAAGCGTCCACAGGGGCCAAGGTGGTATTAAAAGAAGCATCTGGGATAGTTATAGTCACTGTATCTTCCAGAACTGCCTTCCAGATGACAGGCAGGCAGTAATGGCGGCTTCTCACGATCTTTCTAGAGAAAAAGATTTTACAAGCCTCCAAGGACAGATGTTAAATGCACAAGATGTATCTACGCCCCCTCGATAGCAATGACGGGGGGGGGGGTCCCAAGGGACAGAAATCAATTTCACGTCCAAAGTCTCCCTTGGTTTAAATAGCAGCCATGGAGGTTATAGCACTTTTGGGAAATACTCCTGCGTCATTAACACATAGTCAGGCACCTACCAAAACCACCTAGATGATAATAAAACAGGCAGTAATGGCAGCGGTTGTAGCGTTCTTCAAACGTTCCTTAGGACATCAAAGAGTGAGACTAATTTTCGGAAACAAACCTCCGCCATAAAAAATGGCGGCGGTCTCCATAGTCAGCGTTAAAGGTCTAATTAGTCGCCGTTCTCACTCCCAAGCGCAGAGCCAGCTCCCAATAATCCGTACCGCTCTCAGTGGCGTCTCACACCTGATCGGTCTGCTCCAAAGTCGCTCAAAGACGCTCACAGAATCGCCATCGATCTTCCTGGTCAAAACTAGAGAGCGGCACCCGACACGCAGACCACAGCTGATCTCTCTAACAGGGCACAGCCAAGTCCTCTGACAGGGCACAGTAAAGCTCCTCGCTGCCGATGACAGGCACGCCGTCCGAGCTCACAGTCTCCCCTCAGGCTGATGTTAATTCCTCCCTTTTTGCCATTCGGCGATTTAACGACTTTAGCGATAGTTTTCCAGGAGACCCCTCCCGAAGTTCCTCTCAAATCGGCCACTCCAAAAACCGCTCCAAAATGGATGGCCGTCTCCGTCTCCGCAGATGTTAAGGACGAAGGAGAATTAGCGGTACTATCCGCGTGTGGCCAGTTATTCCGCCACGATCGTTAGGTACCTGCTATGTTCAAATTTCACCCAGAGGAAAAAGAAACTCTGGGGGTGATCTCCTTCGAGCGGGCGGCGGAGGAGAATTCAGGTCTTATACGGAGTCAGATTTTCTCCGCCATCTCCGCCGTGGCTCCTCCCCCTTCCTAACTACTCAAAATTTCCACTACCGGTTCTCCAGAACTGGTCAGAACCTGCTGAAACCCTGAGTGTACTAATGCTGCATCTTACAGAAGCAGTCTGAAATGCACAAATAACAATCTTCTTCCTGTTCTTTCCAAGATGTCCTTTCAGAAAGCAGGAGTGGCTTATTTCTCTTGCCTTGACATGGGATGCTGCTCATGTGGACTGTTGACCAAGGTCCGAAATTCTTGCAGAGAAATGCTGTAGACACAACTTGGGTTAAAACCATTGTTCATTCAGATGTGTCTTCCCATTCCGACAATTTACCTTTGTCAGCTATCGATTTTAGGAGTCAGCATGCATAATAAAGTGCATAAGCAAACTGCAGACTTCACATTTTCTTATGGGTGTTAATATTCCAATTATATTCAAGATTAGATGAGATACAGTCCTTGATTAAATTCCAAGAATATCCAACATGAAAAGTTGGAAAGCAAAATCTAGCCCTGGAATCCATGAGTTTTGCAACTTGCCAATGATCTAGTTGTGTTCTGAACAGCTTCAGAACAGTCTGCTTTAAGGGCTTCTTTCCACATCACTTGTTTTTCCAAATGTTCATGCTTATCAAAAAGATGTGAGAGGTATGTTCTAAGATAGTGATGGTGAACCTTTTTTTCCTCAGGTGCCAAAAGGCGTGTGCACGTGCGCTATCGCGCATGCGCGAGTGCCCACACCCATAATTCAATCCCTGGGGAGGGCGAAAATGGCCTCCCCCACCCCCCCTGGAGGCCCTCTGGAGGCTGGAAATGGCCCATTTCCCAACTTCTGGTGGGCCTAGTAGGCCGTTTTTCGCCCTCCCCAGGCTCCAGAGGCTTCCCTGGAGCTTGGGGAGGGTGAAAATGCCCTGCCCTGCCCCCCCCCCCCCGGAGGCCCTCTGGAAGCTGAAAACACCCTCCCAGAGCCTCTGTGTAAGCCAAAAATCAGCTGGCCAGAGTGCACATGCATGCTGGAGCTGAGCTAGGGCAACGGCTCACGTGCCGGCAGAAATGGCTCTGCGTCCACCTGTGGCACACGTGCTATAGGTTCGCCATCACTGTTCTAAGATGTGCATATATTTCACACAGAGCACTTGTTATAGTGACTCTCAGGAATGGAATTTACATTTGGAATGCCTGTAAAATATGGCTGTGAGAGGCTGAGAAACAATATGGGTGGATACAGTTATCTAGCATGATTGATCTTTTCATCAATGAGCCTACGGTTAGCTAATGAACCCTAGGATTTCCTGAGTCAAAGTATTAATTTAAGAAATCCAGAAAAAAAACATCATTAGAAAATCCTTACAAAGCCTCAAAAAAATGAAGTAAGATTATTGTCAGACACAAGGAACCAGGTCCACATGCAAAGGACTCAATTTACAGTTTTATTGCTCAAACCTATGCATACACAGGAATATTCTAAGACTGAACGTTTGCACTTGTGTAAAATTAGATAAAAGTCAAAGCATTCGTGTGTGTGTGTGTGTGTGTGTGTGTGTGTGTGTGTGTGTGTGTGTGTGTGTTAGACCTTACCCTCTTGCGACTACATAGGGACTCTAAACGGATTCCCTGCTTGACTCCTCCCTTGCCATTTAAAAAAGTAGACGAATGAGAGGATAGATTTGCATTAAAGTTTAATGTGATCATGTATATGTTTGGACCTGGTTCTTGAAATTTTAAACTAGAAAAAAGGATGCATTGCACTCTAGAACAGTGTTTCTCAACCTTGGCTGCTTGAAGGTGTGTGAACTTCAATTCCCAGAATTCCCCAGCCAGCCACGACAAGGTTTCCTCAGCATAGCACTTCAGAAATGAGGATTGCCCTGGCAGTATTTATATTCTGTGTAGAAACTGAATTATGTGGGGTTCATTGCTTATTTGAAGCTTTTTGGGAAATATCGGTTGATTGGTGGTTGGGAATGATGCTAGCTCTATTTTGATTGGTCTGCCTCATCAGCACATTGTATGGTTTTGGTCAGATACTTGACTGGGTGATAGTTGTTTTTTTCACAAATTTATGTAAGCCATTTTAAAACCTAGAACAAATGCTATTCATGCAAAATGACCATAAATAAACCAACAAGAAATAAAGCCCATTAATTTCAACAAATATCTCCAAACAACTGCATAATCTTGGCCAAAAAAAATCAACATATAATTAAAAAGCTACACACTTTTATTTAAGGCACTGTAATGCAATTGAATAATAATCACATAATTTATTTAAAGAATATATCAGATTTTCTTACCTTTTTTTAATAGGTAAGCACATCTCATTAAATAATCTCATTTAAGAATGGCACACTTCATTTCTCTTAAGCACATTTGTCATAATAGAGAATATAATTGACTGATCCCATCCCTCCCATGGGCTTCCTAGCTCACAATCCCTAGAGCAGTACCCACCAAACCATAAATTTAAGGAGAAGCGTAACATGATTCAAAATAAGCTATTTTACAGTATCTGGTTTTTGCTATCATAGTATCCTAGAAAACCCGGGAAATCTTGTTTGCAATATCATCTTTTTCATTGTGCAACTTTCTTGGGGAATAAGGAATGAAGCTGAAGTGATTCCATTTCCCACATTTCACAAGAAGAGTCCTTCACTCCTCCGCTCACAACAAAATACCTTATTCCACCAGACTTGAAATACTGGGATTAGACAATTTACAACTACGTCGCCTCCGATCTGATCTAAATGTAGTTCATAAAATCATATACCAAAATGTCCTTCCTGTCAATGACTACTTCAGCTTCAACCACAACAATACCATCTAATTGAATCTAACGTAATAGATTCAAACTAAATGTAAAGCGCTCCAAACTCGACTGCAGAAAATACGACTTCAGCAACAGAGTGATCAATGCCTGGAATGCACTACCTGACTCTGTGGTTTCTTCCCCAAACCCCAAAAACTTTAACCTTAGACTGTCTACAGTCGACCTCTCCCTGTTTCTAAGAGGTCTGTAAGGGGCGTGCATAAGCGCACCACTGTGCCTACTGTCCCTGTCCTACTGTCCTATTGTCCTCTTTTATCGTTACTTTTTACTTATGTTTATACAAACTACTACTATCCTATACATGTTTGACAAATAAATAAATAAATAAATAAATAAACAAATAAATAAATAAATAAATAAATAAATAAATAAAATAAATAAATCTACAAGCAAAGAACCTACTGTACTTTTAAAAAGTGTTATTCCATAAAGCAAGCTTTCTCTTCTTTATTAAAATGAGAGTTATCCATTCTCTGGAACTCTTTCACTTCTCCCACCATCCATTCCTCTGACAAGGAGGAAAGTTTCCAGAATTCCATTTTTTCCTCACAGCGTGTTAGTGATAACCAGAGGGCACTAAAGAGTAGAGTCAAAATTAAGCCAACTGAACATCCCTCAGTGCCTTGCAGCCTGAAAAACACAAGCATTCTAGCAATCTCCCTGAGGGGATTTCTCATTATTTAAACACTGAAAACACTTGCCATTTAGCCACTTGATTCAAGCATCTTCATTACTATGGGCAAGTGCTCCATCATTGGGCTGACCCTACGATGACCACACTCCTGTTATTTGCAGGGTTTTTAGAAAACTTTCTTATATGCATCACTCTTGTATAGCCTTTTCTTCTGAACTAAACGTTTCCTGAAAAGTTGCAAAGTGAGAATATGTACGTAAAGTTGGCTTTCATGGGCTCAATCACAAAACGTTCCACAGAACCTTTTAACATAGATCCTCATAGACAACTCTGCAAGGTCTGGTGTCTAAGAACAACCGTGTGCCCTTCCATCTGTCCAGAAGTTATAGTAAACAGCATCCTGTATGTTTCTAGAAGGTTCCGTTGGTAAGGCTAAAATGTGCAGTACATTTCTGAGGGACCTTTTTGGAAAACACCTGTAATCTGAATTTCTCTTCTTGAAATACGTTCATACTCCCACATCATTCGAAGGGTGTTCATCCCAAAGTACATAGCTAAATGTTTATGACCTGGATAACTGAGGCAACCATGACCTGGATGACTCCATAGACTCTATAGACATTTCGCTATGTATTGTGGGATGAACACCCTTCGAATGGTGCAGGAGTATGAATGGATTTCCAGAGAAAGAAAAAGAAAAACATTGCAGACTACAGAATTCAGGTGACCCTGAGATCACAGATAGACCTCCAAGTGGCCTCATCGACTCTCAGAAAGAGTGCTAATGACCCGATGACTGCAAGGAGTATAAATCCTTCCATTCTCCATCATTCAGTCAGAACTGATGAAGCTTGTTGGATGAGGAGCGGAACGTCTTCAAGAAAAACAAGAAAGTCCAGCTGCCTCTTGAAAAAGCACCTTTGGGTGATGCCTATTCCTACTGTCATTGTACAGAACTGCCAGTAAGCCCTCACTTCTCTGGTCTTTGTTACCCTTCATGGGTCTGGATGTGAGGAGTAGACATGTCCACATAAAAGTTGAACCACACTGTCATTTATGAGGCAGGTTTTTGGCATTATTTAGATGCCTCCTTTTTTTCTGTTAAGCAGAGCTTTGAAGCACAGGTTCTCTAGAAGCCACCCACACATTCAATCATGTCTTAGGTTACATAACACAGTAGCAGATTTTTAAAAGAGCCTTCCTTCCTTCCTTCCTTCCTTCCTTCCTTCCTTCCTTCCTTCCTTCCTTCCTTCCTTCCTTCCTTCCTTCCTTCCTTCCTTCCTTCCTTCCTTCCTTCCCCCCTATTTTACGATCTTTCTTGCTACAGTTGCTAAGTGAATCACTGCAGTTGTTAAGTTAGCAACACGGTTGTTAAGTAAATCTGGCTTCCCCATTGACTTTGCTTGTCAGAAGGTCGCAAAAGGGGATCACATGATTCTGGGACATTGCAACCGTCATAAATAAGAGTCAATTGCCAAGCATCTGAATTTTGATCGCATGACCATGGGGATGCTGCAACGGTCATAAGTATGAAAAACGGTCATAAGCCCATTTTTTTCAGTGCTATTGTAACTTCAAACGGTCACTAAACGAATTGTGGCAAATCAAGGATTACCTGCATTCTTAACTTTATTCCTTTCCCTGTGGACTTTAAAAAGATTGGCAAAATCTCCAGGCAGGTCAATTCTTGAAATGTGCCAACTCTACAGGTGTGGGGCTGTGCAACTGAAATCGCAGTGGTGGAGTCTTTTAGTGAAGTTATTAATGCATTTCCCAGTGCTTGGCAAGAAGGAAAAACAACTACGAAAGAAAATCATCCATGCAGACAGCGGGTTGATCTCTAAGATATTTTCTTCTCTTTTCTGCCCTATGCTGGGATGTGTGCTGGCTGGCTTCACTGAGCAAGTGAGTGATCCATTTTTTATTCTCTTCCCAATATCAGTGATGTTGGAAGACTGATAGGCTGAGGGTGCAGTGCGGTATAAAATGACGGCTTATTTTTTTTTTGCAGCTGCCTAGCGCTGAAGTGAGCTGCAGTGAATGAGCGAGACCGCTCCTTATTCTCCTATTCGACAGACCTCCAATGGCAGTGGTGGGATTCAAATAATTTAACAACCGGTTCTCTGCCCTAATCACTGGCTGGGTGGGCGTGGCATGGTGGGTGTGGCCAGTGGGTATGACAGGCAGCACCGACCTCCTGCACCCCTTGGGAGGAAAAACGGGCTGTGGGGGGGACACGCCACCCACTGCCCCTCCGTTTTGGGCCTAGTAGGCCTCCCTGCAGCCTCCTGGGAGCGAAAACATGCCACGGGAAGCGCCACACACCCCATGCCTCACGGTTCTGATCAGGGGTGGATTCCTAATTTTTTTTACTACCACTCTGTGGGCGTGGCTTATTTTGTGGGTGTGGCTTGCCAGCCCTGTGACCAGGTGGACGTGGCTTCTCAGATTGCTGAAGGGAGGGGAACTGAGATAGGTCCTGCTCCCATTCCCCTTCCCCTCAGCAGCTCAAGAAGCCTCGAACGTGCAAAAATGCCTAGGATCATCACCGCCCGTTCGTGGCTTCTTGGACTGCTGAAGGGAGGGGAATGGAGATAGCTCCTGCCGCCCGTTCTTTCAGCGTCTTACGCGCTCCCTCAGCCATCCTCCCCTGCTTGGACTCACTGTGGGGTAGGAAGGCAGCGCATGAACAGTGCCAGAAACTTGGCTTCTGGGCATGCGCAGAAGAAAATTAAAAAAAAAGTATTTTTTTTTAAAAATGGCGGCACCCAGGCACCGGCAACCGAGCGCACCGGTACTGTGATGTCACCAGTGGGCCGCTACCGGTGCTATAGAGTGGCCTGCACTGGTAGGAACCCACCATTGGTTCTGATCCCAGGACTGCTTCCTGTGCTTTGTCACTAGATAGGTTGAGCATCTATACTGGGGATGGTGATGTTGGGACCAGCTATTTATAGTGGTGAAAAATAGCGGAAAAATGCATTGAATTTACTCTGAAGTTAAACCACATTCCCTGGATCAAATAAAGAGGGCTTCGTTGATATGTGATCTCTTCATCCCAAACATGACACCTCTAGTTGTTTATTCAGATGCTAAACTTTATTTATAATGACGTTCTAAAAACGGGAAGCAACTTTAGGGACCAATCTCCATCAATATAGATTAATACAGCTTCTATGATTGAAACCCAAGTGTGTTTGTGTGAGTATGTGTGTGGGAGTGTCTTTGACCATGTGTGCATGCCCATACACTCATATGGCATTAACATCTAATTAATCTGCTGGTGTGAATCACTGTAGCTCTATTGACATCAATAATTCACACCAGCTGAAGATCCAATAGTAAATTATTAATGGCCAAATGTGAAAATAAAACATATTTTGTAGTGCTATATATATTGAATTATCTTGCATAAATCTTTAATAATCATGAGAACTGGATTCAGAGTTCAGGGAGCAATTAAACATATATATGTTTATATGTTTTGTGTGTGTGTGTGTGTGTGTGTGTGTGTGTGTGTGTGTGTGTGTGTGTGTGTATGTAGGAGAAAATTAGATGTGATTCCCTCTTGGAGAAAAGAAGATTGAAACATGAGAACATAATAGGGATGTTCAAATATGTAAAGAGAAAAGGAAACCGCACAACTGTTTTTCAAGGCATTAAACTCAAGGATTGGGAATAAGGAGTATAGTTTGGAGCTCCCTAGAATTCATTTACCATAATGAAAAACTTACCGATTCGTACGATAGGGGAAACAATCTACCTCTGGAAGCTACGGATTCATTAGTTCTGGAGCTTTTTAGAAGAGGCTGAATGGTTACCTCTCATGAAAGCCTTAAATGGTTTTACTGCCAATTTATTGCGCAGGGATAGACTAGACCAGGGATGGCGAACCTATGGCACGCGTGCCACTGGTGGCACGTGGAGCCATATCTGCCGGCATGCGAGCCATTGGCCTAGCTCAGTTCCAGCGTGCATGTGCGCACCGGCCAGCTGGTTTTTGGCTCACACGGAGGCTCTGGGAGGGCATTTTAGGTTTCCGGAGGGCCTCTGGGGAGGCAGGGGGGCGTTTTTTGCCCTCCCCAGGCTCCAGGGAAGCCTCTGGAGCCTGTGGAGGGGAAAAACGGGCCTACTGGGGCCCACCGGAAGTCAGGAAATGGGCCGTTTCCAGCCTCCAGAGGACCTCTGCGGCTGCAGGGGAGGCTGTTTTCGCCCTCCCCAGGCATTGAATTAAGGGTGTGGGCACTCGCCCATGTATGATAGCGCACGCTCATGCACTTTCAGCACCCGAGGGAAAAAAGGTTCACCATTACTGGACTAGACCTTACAGGCAGTCCTCAACTTGCAACAGTTCATTTACTGACCATTTACAGTTGCAATAACACTGAAAAAAAGTAATTTATGACCATTTTTTTCCACCCTTATGATTGTTGCAGCATCCCTACATGATCACATGATCAAAATCCGGACACTTGGCAACTGCTTCATACTTATGACACTTGCAGTGTGTCTTGGGGTCATATGATCACCTTTTATGACCTTTTGACGAGCAAAGTCAATGGGGAAGCCAGATTCACTTAACAACCATATTACTAATTTAACAACTGCAGAGATTCACTTAACAACTGTATCAAGAACTGGCATAAAATGAGGCAAAAGTCACTTAACAAATATCTCCCTTAACAAAACAAATTTTGGGCTACCTGCAGGGGTGGGTTCTAACTTACCTCGCTGCTGGTTTGCTTCCTCCTGCGCCACATGGCTGCGCCTCATGGGCGCACGTGCGCTTCACGCGCACGCGTGCATGCATAGTAGCTAAAAATCAGAAAAAAATCCCCAAAACCCCCCAACAAAAGCTGAAACAAGGTAGTGATGCATGTGCAGTGCCAGAAATTCAGCTTCTGCGCATGCGCAGAAGAAAAAAAACCCCGATTTAAAAAAAAAAATCCAATTTTTTTTTTAAAAAAGATGGCAGCCTCCATGGACTGGCACCGACGGATCCGGTTCCGTGATGTCATCATGACATCACCAGCAGGTTGCTACCGGTTCGGGCAAACCGGTCGGGCAAACCGGTCTGAACCGGGAGGAACCCACCTCCGGCTACCTGTACTTGTGGCCCCTTCTCATTCTACAACTCTCTGATGCTATGTTTTAGTTTCAGACACCTTTCAGAGACATAATCAGTTTTACCTCTCCTTAGCTACTTCCATCCCACTGATAAATGCATGTGTTATGTGTATATGCACATTGTATATCTGCAGGCATACTAAAAAAAAAAAAAACTGCAAACCATTCTGAATGTTGTCCAAGTAGCTGCTTCAAGACATTGCTATGGATGGAATTATTTATTCCACAAGCCAAGGTTAACCAGAGACCAGCATTAGGAAGTAGCAAGTATGGAGTAATGATGATTAAGAGGGTAAATGGTGAAGTTACAAAGCCAGAGTGCAGAGTTGCCTCTGCTATACTCTCAGTCAGTGGTCAATAGCAAATGTCAGCTTTCACTCTAGAACAGGGGTCTCCAGTCATGGCAACTTTAAGGCTTGTGGACTTAGACTCGCTGGCTGAGGAACTCTGGGAGTTGAAGTCCACAAGCCTTAAAGTTGCCATGGTTGGAGACCCCTGCTCTTGAATCACATCTATAACATGAGATAGATGTTCCTGTTCACTCCAAATCTGGGATAAGCCTTACCGAGATAATAGTGGTGGTTTTTCTTTTCTTTTCTTTTCTTTTGGTTAGCCATAAAGAAGATGGTTTGGTTGGATCTTGCGTGTGATACAGACAATGCGGAAAGTGAATTATGGTTTGTTTATTTATCATTACATTTATATGGCTGCTCATCTCACTTCTGTGACTCTAGGCAGCTTACAAGGTTTATAACTTACGGAACACACCAGGCATGATGGTTTATTCAATTAGGAATAGTTGAGAGTGATTTGTAAATGCAGCCATGGTCCATGGAATGCTTGCTGAGCGCTACATCAGAAACTTTCAATCTTTTTCAGGCCATGGAACCTGTTAAAATATATTACCAAGAACTCTTGATCAAGAGACAAAGGTCTAGTGATAGAAAATTGGTTGCTTCCTGCTCAAAAGATATTTAAGAATAGGTATAGAGGTATAAAGAAAGTATAAAAGAAGCTATTTAAAGAGAGAAAAATATGTGCTGGTATGGCTCTAGGATTGGAGGGAGCAGGTTTTCCTTTTTAATTTTTGAAAAATCCTCTTGTAATAAGTCTAACAGTAGGAAAAGAAATGTACGGGCAATCATATAGGTTAACAGAAAAAATGATGTATATCAATTATCTACAGCAAATCTTTCTGCTTGTGCCAAGGGAGGATTGGATATATAATGTGGTTCATTATAAAACAGCAGAAACTAAAAACAATAAGAAGTTAGGAATTGTTGCCACACCTTTGCAAAACATTTAAATATCAAAACACTATATAAAATTAGTGTTTAGAATTAAAATGTTTAAAAGGAGGCAAGAATGGTTAAATGCTGTTAAAATTGGCCAGAATAATAGAGATGGAAGAGAGCAACAATTTTACTTTCTTTTTTTAAAAACCCAACTACATAGGATAGGAATTGGAATATATACGTCAGGAGTTATGCCCTCTGACTTTTCATAGTAATACCTTGGAGAAAATGAAAAGCACTATTGGTTGAACTGCTTTTATGGATTTATTTAAAAGCTAAGACAGGAGCTGCAGAGGTTAATCAGTCTTTTCTCTTAATAACTTCTGTTATTATGAAAATTATGGCTTTATTCAGGGGAATTTAATGATGTGTAAATTTAAATTAAATAATAGAATATAATCCCTTGTACAGAGAGGCTATTCAGGCTATGTGGATTTACTATGCCACAGATACTCCAGAGGATAATGGGTCATTTTGAAATGGCTATTAACTAGAAATGAATTCTCTGTTATTTATGATTCCTCTGTCATTTTACTCTTTTACCCTGTTGTCTGATCTTTGCTTTTTTCCTATTTCTTGCCTTTTAGCTGCTTTTTTTGGCTAGGGTTAATGTTGATATCCAATTATGGCTAACCACTTCTTTGCTTCTCTGTTACAAATATTTCATGCTGAGAATAACGATTTCAGCTTTATGCTCACAATCAAATCAACACTTCAACCTATTTTTTTCTTTTGAGTAGGGACAGGTACAAATTCAAGGGTCTAAAATGACATACTTAGTGGCTGATTACAGTGGTCTGATGGAATTTTTCCCTCTATCCCTTTGTGTACCACTCCGGAAAAAATGTTTTTCTGGAATGTTTTTGCCCATCACTAAAGCTTCCATTACTCCATATTAGAATAGAATAGAATAGAATAGAATAGAATAGAATAGAATAGAATAGAATAGAATAGAATAGAATAGAATAGAATAGAATTCTTTATTGGCCAAGTGTGATTGGACACACAAAGAATTTGTCTTTGGTGCATATGCTCTCAGTGTACATAAAGAAAAAATAAAATACATTCATCAAGAATCATAAGATACAACACCTAGTGACAGTCATAGGTTACTAATAAGCAATCAAATCGTACTAGGAAACAAATAAAGCAATATAAATTGTAAAGATATAAACAACATGGTTATAGTCATAAGTGGGAAGATATAGGTACTAGGAAGGATGAGAAGAATAATAGTAATACAGTCTTAGTAAATTAATTGACAGTGTTGTGGGAATTAGTTGTTTAGCAGAGTGATGGCATTCGGGAAAAAGCTGTCTTTATGTCTAGCTGTTCTGGTGTGCAGCGCCCTATAGCCGTGATGGCGAACCTATGGCATGTGTGCCACAGATGGCATGCGGAGCCATATCTGAGGGCACACGAGGCTTTGCCCTATGTCAGCTCCAGCATGCATGTGCGCACTGGCCAACTGATTTTCAGTCCTCCAGAGGAGAGCAAAAAATGGGCCTTCCCCACCTACTCTGGAGGCTGGAAACAGCCTGTTTCCCGGCTCCCAGTGGGCCCAGAAGGCCCGAAAATCAGCTGGCTCATGTGCCCACCGAGATGGCTCTGTGTGCCACTTGTGGCACACATGCCAAGATTTGCCATCACTGCTGTAAGCGATATGAATGATTTTCAAGTGATTGCAAAACTGACTGTATACTATTATACTAGAAATTTAGCTAACCGAGTTGTTGAAGCTAAATCCCAAATGGTGGGTCAATATTTTGGCCTCCCGATTCACCCATATTTATAATTCCCTGCAAGTTCCTAGAGAACCGAAGAACTCTGTAGTAACTCCAATACACAGGAAAAGTGGTAAGGTTAACCTGGACAATTAACCTCTAACCAGCCTGCTGTGTACAATCAACAGACCTCATCTATTCAGGGGATTTTGCTTTCATTAACCAAAAATGGGACTGAAGACTTAGGTCAGAAACTGGAAGTGTGTAGAACACGGTATCAAACTCGTCGTGTCACATTGCCGTCACGTGATGTTTCGTGTCATTTTTCCCATTTGCAGAGCTGGGGTGGGCATGGCCTGTGCATGATGCATCCGGCCTGTGGGCCACTAGTTTGACATCCCTGGTGTAGAATAAGTAAAGCTCCCATGGGTTAGATTTACATGTTGCATCAGGTCATGATTTGCTTCATCATGCTTTTGTTGAATGAGTGTCAGTGGGCTAGACTGACAGACATCAAGCTAAGCCATGAGCAGTGTTTACAAATTGTGCTACATAGGTTGATAGAATATGTTCAACCCAATCAAGAGCACATGCTCATGAGGGTCTCATAACCAGCCTTAACTAGGAATTTGTTGCATCACTGTCAAGTGATCCTAAGGCAGGGACTGAGACATCACAGTAAAGTTAAATAAGTGTGAACCTGGTTAGTTTCAAACAGGAGAACATCTTATTATGTAGACCATTGTTGGGAAGCACCCAGCCTGGCAGGGAGGAGGGATCAAGCACAGAGCTAATCTAGAGTCACTGTGTAACTGTAAAAGAGCCAGAACTGCCCATCCCCAAATTCCTTGGAGCCTTATCTATTTGTTCCCAAGGGAAAGCTGCCAGACTGAAGCTGCCAGACTGGGGAGATTCCTGTATTATAGGCAGAACAACATAATAAAGTAGTTAGTTCAAATTCTGCACATGTGGATCTGGATGTTTGTGCCTGACAACTACACTAAGTTCCAGTATGGAAGAAAGTTGGAGATAAATAAACATGGCAAGTAATGTACAATTGTTTCATGCAAAACCAGAACCAAAGCAAAAGCAATTATCACAACAACAACAAAGACATAACCCTTCCACTCATGGGTTAAAGTCATCATTAACCGATAAAGTTTTGGATATTTATAATATCCGAAGTGAGGAAAAATGAGACCAGGGGTCAGAACTGGATTACAAAATACTGGATAACCATTATGTAGCCGTAGAGAATTAATTTTCTGGATATATTTGCTGCCCATCCTGCGGTCATCTAGATTTCAAAACTCTTTTATGTTGTATATCGAAAGCCTCATTAAGCTTGATTTTTTGCTGGAAGAGGTTATGCAGGGATGGAGACTGATAATATCCTGATTGCATCCCATTTTACCTATTCATTTCATCTGACACAGGTGAGGCAAGTTGGTGTCCTGCCAGCTTGAGGACCAAAAAAACTGAGCCTCGATCCAAATAAGATGGAGACATTAGTTGTAGGTGCTGCATCTTGTCCATCTGAGTTATACCTCGCTTGTTCTGGAGGGGTGTGCGCGCATCCTAAGTTTGGGGGTGTTCCAAAATCAGTTACCAGGGTCTCAGGTGGCCTTGGTGACAACAGGTGACTTTTATCAGATTCAGCTGATTTACCAACTGCAACTTCCCTAGACGGAAACATTCCTGCAACAGCTAATCATGGTCTGGTAACTTTCCATTTGGATTATTGGAATGCATTTTCCAGGGGCTGCCTAATTGGAAACTTCAATTAAAATAGAGTGGCTAGACACCCACTAGACTAGGATATATCACACCAGGTTTTTTGCCCTCTACGCTGGTTGCTGGTCCATGTCTGGATCCAGGGAAAAGTGCTGATTGTGACCTTTAAAGCCCTAAATGGCTTAGGACTAGGTTACTTTTAAAAAAGTACATTCTTCTGTATTTATCTGCCTGGATTTAAGATAATCTAATGAGGTTCTTCACCCATTCCTGGAATTTCCCTTCCCCCAAAACTCAACTGGTGCCATGCTAGCATCATTTCAGCAGAAGATGAAGACCTTTCTACTTTCCCAGGCTTTTAATTGCTTTTAATTCTTTCTTTTTTGAATGAGTGCCAGGTGGCTGCCGCCTATTTTACACAGGATTTTATTCAGCATTTGATTTGCTTTATCATACGCATTTTTATTCAAATTGAATTTTTAGTGTGTTTTATTGTAAACTGCCAAGAAAATTTTAGCTGCTGGTTTGTTTTTAAAATTATGAGTTAAAAATAAATGGTTTCTTTTTAAATAAATCATTGAAACTGGTCAGCTTAAAGTATTATTTATTAGCCTTCCCATTGAGTTGATAGAAAAATGTACAAAAATGCAAAATGAGCAGAGGACAATAATCCAGAGTAACTCTTCACAATGAATACAATTGTTTCCACACCCCCATGCAAAACACTTCATATCATAACATAGACCTAAAATTAGAAATTAGGTTCAAAAGCACATTCACATCCTTAAACAACTGTAATCTCTGTAAGATAATGTTAACAATGTTTTGAATATCAAAGCAAACTGGAATATTAACTGAAT